>JAQMYM010000008.1:7706164-7721393 GCA_030014255.1 Parauchenoglanis ngamensis | reverse complement strand
CCGATCTCACATCATATACTTGGTGTATACCAGAACTTCCACAACTATCTCCCCAACGATACTGCCAATTCTCTCAAACACAAATTAACCAAACGCCTCAAAACTCCCTCCTGGAACATCGCGGGGTTACAGTCTTTAAAAGACCCGGAGGCGGGACATCCGGAGCGATCGTCCAATGGCCGACAGTGCTGACGAACGACCAATCATTGAAGTCGAGAGGCGGGACAGTGTTTGTGAACGTTCGCTCGTAGTTACCTCGATAGTTTGAACGATGCTTTTGGGATACACTTGCATCGCAACTGCATGGTTCCAGCTATGTAAGTTGCAAACATAGCAGCTATGCTTTTTTTTTTTTGTCAAAGAAAAGTTCTGTACAATCATTTCTATCCACTTGTTCGTCTGGCTTTCGTTAATAGACAGGAGTTTTAGTTTTCTCAGCTCCGGTGTTCTCCCAATGCCCTCTGGCTTACAGATGTGTGTACATATTTTCACCATACTGTACATAATGAGGAGGAATGATCTTCAGCTGTTAGCTGTGGGTGAATAAATGATAGCAACATATATATGGAGAGGAAATCCACCATCACTCAGAGGTAGTCAACCGCTGTATTTAATCAAAAATAAACGAGTATGCCCAAGCAACTTGAGGCCGGAATGTCTGTAAAAAGTGCTTGGCTGTCACATCTTCATACTTCTTGCTGAGGATTATTATTATTCTTATTATTCTTATTATTCTTATTCTTATTCTTATTATTATTATTATTATTATTATTATTATTATTATTATTATTATTATTATATTCCTCGATAGCTTTCGGCCGGATCACTCAAGATATTTGTATAAAAATTAGCGGCCTCTGCCGTAATTGAAGTAGAACCGCACGCAAGCTGCAAACGTGGATGAATACTGTGCTGCCTCTCTTTATGTTAATATGCTCATCTATGTCTAGAATGGCCAGACATACTTTGATAAAAGTCCTAAGTGGTAGGGCTACGCTTTTACTTCAATTTAATGAACCCTGAACAGCAAAAATGGGCGTAGTGTTTATTATAGCATTTGCCCAAAAATTTATCTTGGAATGTGTTTACTATACTTACGTTGTTATTGAGATCATAAGCACACATCCGTGTGTAATTTTATATATTTTTTTATTTGAGTCGAAACATAATCAACAATCATATTCATAATCAACTTCACTGTTCAAACACGATATTCAAACATATTAACACACGATATCCCTTAAAATATTATGTGTTTGTTTACATTAGTGAAAATCTGAGGGCTGGTTTGGGTGAAGTACTTGTGCCCGTAGGAGGAGTTTGCCCGTGAACTACATGTGCTATTGGTCTTTGCCTAAGGAAGCTTTTGATCCCCTAGCTGTCTGAAAAGCAACCAGCGGCAACCCTTTCCCCTTCACAAAAATATGCCGCAGACATGTCATGCTCTATGAGATCGGTTTTCGCCCCACATGTTTAGATCTTTCGTTGCCAAAGAGTCAAGGGCTTTAGGGCCTTTTACAACGGAGTGCCAACCGCAGAATAACTGGGCGTGTCAGAGCTGGCAGCACTCCGGACAGGAAAATCGCATTATCTGCCACTGTTAAGGAAGTTTTGGCTCTTTCGCTTCACCAAATCCATAGTGGATCTGAGCTTGGGAAGAATCGCGTTTTCGTTCCTGTCCGACTTTCAAGATTACCGTGGTTCCCCTTAAAGCATAGGGAACATCGAGAATATGACACCTACAATTTTATCCTGGACTCCAGACTGTACCAGATATCGGACTCTTTAAGATGAGCTTTATGTGAGGCTCGTGTAACCTACCAGGATGTTTCTCATTATCCTGTTACATTTGAAGCGCCATCTAACTATCTAACAGATACTTTCCCACTTTCATTCCAGTCTTTTCAACGTTTGAAGCCTTTCTCGGAGTTATTCATCAAACCTTTAAACGGACCTCTGCGCAACATTCCCAAGCCAATGGAGCGAAAGTAGTAACGGCAGAAGTAGGCTACCATTACCACGATGATGCACACGAATCCAAGCCACGCTGACTCTACAAATTTGTCTTGTTTATAGCCACAAAGCTTTACAGAATGAATGTTGAATATTGCGGAAAAGAGGGGAGAGGTGGGTAAATAATATGTACCCGATAACACGTTCGCATTAATATCTCATTTTATGAAGGTTGTTAGAAGGTCTTGATCTTTTCTACAATACTTAGCATATCAAACGTGGAGTCTGAAGGGCCACGTGTGTTTAAGGGAATGAGACTATTGTGAGGAGAAAATAATCTCATATGATTGCAGAAAAGTAACATTAGTGGCTGATTGATAGTTACTCTCTAGGCCTATATCAGATTAATATAGTTAATAACTTCAAATTTAAAGTATTAACAAATGTATTCAATTTGGGAATGAATGAAAAACAAATTATAGATTTGTTTCCTAAATAGGAACCAAACTTGCAGGGAGCACTGCTTCCTGATGGAGAGAATAAGTCTGTAGTAATGCATTTGGATCACATATATTTGGACTGTGAAATGATCGCTTTCAAAACCAAATGTGTTTTAAATAACTCTGGAAATGAACTAAACCTGGGTTTGCAAATCTGTTTGCAAAAGTTGGGTTTATTGAAATAATTTATGCCATAGTTTCAAAATGTTTCAGTCATTGACCTTATTTATTTACCAGATGTGTAGAATTGCTAATTTCCATATTTGAAGCTCAAAATTATTGTATGTTTTAATAATTGTAATGGTTTCTAAATATTTACTATATTTAAATATATTGTTTTTCATATTGTTTACATGAAGTATATGGGCTGGTGTATATAGTTTGGTTTGAACGGTTTCAAGACACTGCAGGGCCTTTTAGGAAAAAACTGAGAAATTATAGTTGGCTTTTCATATAGACTTTCATTCCTTCGGTGTGAGTATTGTGATTGTTAGCTTGCTTGGTTGGTTTGATTTTGTTTTTAATGTAATATGGTAACATAATTTTAATAAAACTTATTTATTGCTGACAAAAATGAGTTTCTAATACTTCTTTTAAGAATTATCTTATAGAATTCCATTCTTACTCTAAAACTCTAATTCTAGAAATTCTCTGTTAGAGAATTAAATTTTTTTTCAGCAAGTCACTGTCCAAGTTATAGAAGAGAACTAATAATTACAGTCTATCTTTTGTTATAGCATATCGAAGCTTACTACATGGAGCAGTAAATATCATGGGTATTATCTCTCTCTCTCTCTCTCTCTCTCTCTCTCTCTCTCTCTCTCTCTCTCTCTCACTCACTCACTTCTAATATGTACATCAAAAGCATCAAAATCTGATGGCAAAAAACATTCAGCACAAAATCCACGAATTGGAAAACCATTTATTTTCAGAGCGTTAGAGTGCCACCTAGAGATCGTCAGCTGAATCAAGTTTACTGGTCTACGTGTTGAATTATATTAAAACAAAACAAAACAAACAAACAAATAAACAAACAAAGGGATAGACGAATTCAAGACATTTCGTATGCATGTCTCATGAAAGCATGCAATTTTTCAACTTAGCTCTTAACTTCCAATTTTCCATACTTTTTTGATATCGATTTTGATACCGATTTTCCATCCCTTTATGGACCAACATGCACTTTCCCTTCTTTTTTCTGGACTAATGTTTAATTGGTAGGCACGGAAGAGAATTGATCACAATCGTAATTATTAAAAATCATATATCAATCAAGTAAATGAACCATCCAGTAACAGAAAAAAAATACAATCACAACTTTCCCAATTTACTCACGTCAAACTAGGTTTAGAATTCTGAGAGTTTACTATAGTCTTGTTACTTGTTTCATGCTTTACATTGTTTTATGCTTTTATGACGGAAAAATAAGTATTTCGTTGTTTATAATTAACGTATGGCTTAAGAACAACAACAACAACAACAACAACAACAACCATCATCATCATGATCATCATCATCATTATTATTATATGCCTAGTATTCCCCCAGGTGTACTCGTCAACAATCGTCTCTTTAATAACAATTTTGTACATCCTCTCACAAAAAATGAGAAGAGAATCACAAATTAACAACGAGATATGCATTTTAGACCTGCCACAATATCAACCAAAACTTCTTTGAAATCTAATGACGTAGACAACGAACATAATACTCATCCTCACATGTTTACGATTAGCATATTGTCTTTCTGTAATGGCTCTTGAACGCTTTATTAAACTCTTTTATTAAAAAGATAAATAAAATAAACTTCTCGCATTCAGAGCAAGTTGCAAATAACAGATTCGTTCTTTAATTCGTCTTATACAATACCCCCGAACTATTAGCTCAGGTTTTTTTTAATTAGGCTGTTGCCCAGCCTGTTTAACGGCTAGACAACAGAAACATTGGCATTTATGCAAAACTTTCCAGAGGACCCTCTTAAATGTCCGTTATTTCATTCTTCACAATATGTTATTCATGAGAACACAACGACGATACGCGACATAATTTTTAGACAATACCATGACTTGCTATTTTAATCATTTTAATAAACAGAATCCTACAACCTTGTGTCTTCCTGTTTATTTCCTATCGCTTTGGACCTGAAGAAAGAAACCTGCACTCAAAATACATCTGTTTGCGCTTTTGTCAAGTGAGAGGCCACGTCTCTTCTTTTGGAAACCGCCATGATTCGCACCCACAGTTCCTAATGTTATTGGCTAAGCAAAACCCCCCTTTTTTAGCGGGGCAATCGAGCCTCTTTTTTTATCACCAATCTAAGCTGTTGAAATCAAAGCACCGGATGTGCTTGTGAATATAAATTATTTTATATATGGCATCTGCTTAGAACAATATACTAACATTTTAACCGAAAAACATTATGCTTACTGGAACGCGTTCTTTTTGTTACGATTCTGCTAATTATGACTTACATTCTGTACGTTATTAATGGGTGGTTTTTCCATAATAGTCCAGCAATGATCCGAGTGCTTTTCCCTGTCTGCTGGTCCACGTAGATATCGTCAAACTGGTGTGCCATTTAAGTAATTTCGCGTTGTGGGGATAGAGGGGCCACAAAACGATTTAATAATTATATTGAAGAAGAATGTCGTACTGACATAAGGATCTGTATTTGTACTATCTGAAGCCAGCCAATAAAAATTGTATTCATATTTTTTTTACCGTAGTAAAGCTACCGATAACCTTATTGACAACCTGTTGCGCGGATGCGCAACATGAAGGCCTAATCTGACTACAGTCCCTTCCTTTTGTTAATAAACAAACAAAAATAAGTTTTATTAACGTTTCGTATCGCAGCTGTTGTAAATCTGTTCAACTAAAACACATAAAGCCTTTCTTGATTTTTACAAAATGAGTTGTCCATCACTGTTTTTGGCACGTTTTCTGCGGTTTATCTCATAAATGCTTAATTTATCATGCGCTATTTGTTTTTATTTTATTTTATATTAATATATATCCGAGGACCTGTCATTTCACTTTTACACTTAAACATTTAATTCAAATTTACTTTCATGTTTCTCACAGACCTAATTGGCACACGCTTTACAAAAATACACCGCACACTGTATATATGAGCATTTACCCTGAATATAATTTTCTGTATGTGTCTTAATATATATTACATATATGATATTACATTGTATTATTTCATTTTATATATAATGTGAACATGCTTTACTACTTTTCTTGTTGTGTTGTTGTTGTTGTTGTTGTTGTTATTTATTTATTTATTTATTTATTATTTATTTATTATCAACATCATTATCATCATCATCGTCGTCGTCGTCATCGTCGTTGTTGTTGTCATTGGTGGTGGTTCTTTAATTTTATAACGCAACAAAAAAATAAATAAACATTAACCAACCGTGTCCTAATATTTCTATACTGGATGTATACTATATATGGACGCAACCAGATCTTAAATTAAGAAAATGGAAACACTGGCCTTTCCGGTTGCCAACATCCGCTTAGTAAAACAAGGGTATGACGGTCAACTATAAGTTGATGTTTCATGGAAACAAATATGATGGAATAGAAAGGCATACATAAGCATGATCACAAGATAAACCGTAGAGTGATATAAGAGATGTGAACAGGAAGCCATAATCACAAAGGCGCATTTTAATTGAAAAGTAAAAATGTTAATTGTTTATACTTTATGTTCCTTTTGATCTGTTAAAAAATCTCCACATATTACGGCGCTGAAATGCAAGTTGAACTCGCTTAATGTTAACTTAAATTACAAAAATTAAGTCATGTGATTTCATACAAACTAAGAAGTTTATACAATACATGACTATGCTTATGGATATTTGCACATGGTTTCATAAATCAGAGGTATATTGTATCAATATATCTCTATATAAAATTAGCTCAGCAACAAACACAAAATTTTTTAAAGCCCACATTACAAGCATAAATCCGTCCTATAAATAGTAGAATATAGATGCTCCAATGTGTTAACTAGTTTTTAAATATTTATTACTAAAGTGAAGCCTACAAATGTGTCCAAATACAGCGTTCACTATGCCTTACTGAAGTAATCCAAGCTAGAAGTAGGCCAGCTTGTAATTACACCAGTCTGCAGTTAATATTTTTGTATGTTTGGCGTTGACGAACACAATGCAGAAAATTGCAGAAAAGCCTTTCATCTAGGGTGTGATGTCACATTTTCCTTACCTTCTTTCCTGTTTTCTTTGAGATTATCTTAAAAATTATAACATGCTTCTTGATGAACCAAAACGAGTCTACATTCTGGGTATTTCTCGAGAGAACGGTCTTGAAATGCTATGGGCTCGTTTACGGTAGTCCCAACAGGCACTATATCAGGTCCATAAAAATCAAAAGTACTTTATTGCAGTATTAAACCATCTGAAAATGTAAGTACTTTCATAAATTAAAAAGGTTTGTAGTTGTATACTGTTAAAACACTTGTAAAAAATTGTTGATCTCCTAATAAAATCTTTCATCATTTTCTACATGCGCCGAATTAAATTCATTCTAAAGTAAAGGAGCATATTAGCGCTGTAAAATATTTCAGAAAATCGGAATAACAACAAACACTAGCTAACAGAATTTGAACGTAACGACACGTGAATTTTTCTCCATTGGGCTCATTCATTTTTTTTATTTTTTATATATGCAGGTAATTTTTAATTTATTTTTAAATGAATGCAGTACGTTTATTTATTCTTAATACGTTGGACAGTAGTTTCTTACTACTGTCCAATTGCTTCGCATGCATTTTAATGTAGTGTCAAAAGCTTCCATAATTTAAATGGATATTTCCTCGACAGGTTGTACATATTGTAGAATATATGGACACACTCCCTATTGCATATTACATACACAAGCCAGTTTATTTAAAGGGGAAAATATGAATAGTGCAAGAGGGGGGATAGCTTCCCGCAGACCTTTGGAGGATTGATTTACGCCCCATTGACTCTTTATCAGGCTCGCGAAAAAAGACTGACCAATCATTTTGCTCGAAGCACACAGCATAGCTGCGCGACTCCACTTTGTTGGAGAGCGAGTGCAGAGAGCATCTTGGATAGGGGAAAGCCCAGTTCTATGGTACATGGTTTCCCTTCAATGAACCGCACATAGTATAATGTCCGAGAATGTCCATTTCTGGACCTCTAAGCAGCTACTTTGTCGATTCCATCATAAGTCATGAGGGGGAAGATCCGAGCGCTGCCCGATTCTCCAATGTACAGTATTCCAACACTAGGCAACCGGGAACCGGCGAAAATCATGAATTCCCTTCGTGTAGCTTTCAGCCCAAGCCTCCTGTGTTTAGTTCATCATGGAGTCCTTTCAGTCCCCACACGCCCAACAGCTTACCGGCGGTCTACCATCCCTATATCCCAGCGCAGCCCGTACCTTCGACGGACACCCGGTACCTTCGCACATGGCTGGACTGTGCACCAAGAACCGAGCCACTGGACGGCCAGAGCCAAGTCAAGATAGAGCCACCCATGGGACTCCACGAGAAGCCCCCGAAGATTGGAGTACAACACGAGTATGTTTTGGAATCCTCCTCAGCTCGGGAGATAAATCCCTGCCACGGATCTGGATTTGAAGACAGCAAGGATATTTGTGACGGTAGTGAAGACAAAGAGGGACCGGATCAAAGTAAGTTATAAAACAAGGAAGTGAACAGTCTGTAAAGCTTTTTATACTGTCATAAAACACTAACAAATCAACGTAGAGGCTCAGCCTTTCTATCTATGTGGAGAACAGAGCTTCGAGATGCAATATGTTTGCATGTCAGCTATCCGACCCACAATTTTGCATCTACATAATCCAGTGCTAATCACAGAGGGCGTATCTTTAGTCTGATTTTGTGTTGCTGGTAAACCACTCATAAAGTGTTAGCAACGGGCAGGAATTATGACCTTATTGTTGAAATTGTGTGAATTTTGTATTACGTGTCTCTGTATCTTTGAATGAAACCGAAGAAAAGAGGCTTGTTATTTGTCTTTCAGCTGGTCGAAGCAGTTTGTTATTTCCCAGTTGTTGGTCACAGATCAAAATAGCGAGTCAATAGAAATAGCTAAGCGAGTTTTACAGAGAGATCCCACCACAATGAAAAATATTTTAATGTCCATTTGATAGAAAGATGTTTTCGATTTAAGTGCACTTACTGGAACGAACATCAATTTTAATTCGTGAAAGTAGGCTCGATCAACACAAACTGGGCACAAAGCAACTCGCTATTGTCTTGCTCTGGGCGGTGTTCCAGTATAAACTGTAGAAAAATAAAGCAATGAATTTGAGAATTATATGTTCCACTTTTTGCTGCCCATGGGAAAGTAAGTTATTATCCCACAAGTTTATTAAGTTATGAAAAGAGCTCACATAACCTTTAATTGGTGTGTGTTGTTCCCTGGGATATACGGAGCAAAAAGGACAGGATGAAATACGATCCAATCAAACGCAAGGAAATGTAATAACATTGTTCCTAATATGAAAACCCATATTGCTACTGAGCAACAGAACTGTCAAGAGGCATTGCTATAAACGAACAAGAAAACCTCAGGGTTAGTGATTTTTTTTCGTTAACGTACATAATCACGAATCGTGTGCATTTAAACTGTAGCATAAGAAAGAACGTTTTTCATTACTATACATCTCGGTGTAACTATTCTATTCTAGTTTTATATATTAGCATATATAAAACCTATATATGTGCTATATTGTGTGCTCCGAGCAACATACATACATACATACATACATACATACATACATACATACATGCATACATACATGCATACGTACACAGAGCATAGGGGATAGGGGAAAGCCCAGTTCTATGGCATATGTAAAATTTCATGTATATAAATGCATGGTGTGAGAAAACAGCGTGCTATGGTTGCATCCAGGAAAGCCCATTAGGAGTCACAACGCTGTAAAGTTTATCAGGCCCTGCTCCTGACCCTCAGTTACTAGGCCGAAGCTCTGTGTCCAGGGTTTGCTAATTTGACATGCAACTACAAGAGGTTTCCTAATTATAGGAGACGAATAGTACAAGGTGCTACTCTGACTAGGGAGACGGAACTATTTTAGGCATGATCAAAAGTAGGAATAAAATTAAATTCATAAATTGTTTCCTGTAGCTGTACATAGATAAAGGACGAGATTTATGGAATGGTTCGTCTTGAATGTATTAAATGTATTAGAAGATGGCTGTATTCGTAAAACAATATGTACAGGCCCTTACTCGAGTATGAGATATCTATAACTTATTTTAAAAGTTTATTGGAACACTACAGAACCAGATCTATGTATGCTATGCTAGACTGTTATAGTATGTGCCGAGTCTGGACTCTTTTTATTCCTGTACTTTGCTTTTATAATGTGAAAATCTTAGTAATGCCGCCTGTGTGTGACCTCCTAAAGCCAATTTTGAAGTCTAAGTTTTATAAAGCTTATGGTGACTTGCTTGCATTCCTGACATTAAAAAACTATTTTGACTTGAAATACTTATTGTGTTTTCTTTGCAGACGATCCATCAGCCAACTGGTTACACGCTCGCTCGTCTCGGAAAAAGCGTTGTCCATACACTAAGTATCAAACCCTAGAGCTCGAGAAGGAATTCCTCTTCAACATGTATCTTACCCGGGACAGGCGACACGAGGTAGCGCGCTTGCTGAACTTGACGGAGCGTCAAGTTAAAATTTGGTTCCAAAACCGAAGGATGAAAATGAAGAAAATGAATAAAGACCAGTCCAAGGAATAAATGGACAAGTGTGGGTGCTCAACTTTTACCCCTTTTATTACAATTATACTGACCTCTGGACAGTAATACAAGATACCTATTTGCAGCCTATGTTACACATTTCCTTTACTATTCTGGGATGCAGATCAACACTAAACCTGCTCGATAAAGGGCAAGAACAATATCAACCAAGTATAAAACTACTTAAAAAGAAACTAATGTAATATACACGAGTAGACTATATGCTTGCTCCTTGTCCTCTGTTTTTAGTCCATGTCCTCTTCCTTTCCCACTTTACTTAATTAACAGAACTATAAGTACAGGTACTTATAAATTTTACTTGTAGACATTTTGTAGACATTGTTATTTTATTCAATGGCAATAAGTGCGGTAACAAAACTGAAAACGATAATGATGATGATGATGATGATGATGATAATGATGATGATGATGACGATTATTATTATTATTATTAATTGTTGTTGTTGTTGTTGTTAAGGGACATTATTTTAATTGTGACAGAAACAGATATTCAGTTATGTATTACCTTTGGCAATTGTTTAATTTTAATCAAAGATCTTGATACTGGAAAAAATATTGGGCTTTCTTCTTGAAAATGTCTCAATGAATAAGTTTAAATCTATAGCAGCCTAATTCATCTTGCTTTTCTTGTGGTTTGGAGTTTACATATAAACATCCATTGAAGGATAGTAAGAGAATTTGTGTTACAGACTTTATAGTAGATAATACCCTAATAATGTAATGTAATATTCCAACTCTTCGTCATGAAGCATAGATATAAAGCAAAACTTTGTTAAAGCAGGATGTAGAAACATTTAAACCTTAACTGGATACAACGTTACTCCGTTTTATCTTAACTTTTGCCCAAATGAAGGCGGAATTAACTTATAGACCATATTTGCTGGGTGTGTGTATATGTATGTAGCTAGCTTGTCAGTAACAAACAGTTCGGTTTTAAAGTAGCGGTGGTTGTAAAAGTTTACATGCTTTAGCGCATGCCTTGTAAAATTTTAGTTAGCTTTTACTCTATTTTTAAATTAGATAGTACAATTCTAAGCTTTTTCTTGTGTAGTAATAGAATGATAGTTATAATTTATTCCAAATGTTATTGCGTTTCTTTTCAGTGGAATGCTTTTTTTTTACATTGTGTAAAAAGGAGATTTTATAGCTTACTTTAATCAAATGTTCTTTCTTTTTGCAGACACTGTTTACATATTGTCCATAAGTCTTTAAGATTTGTGTTAACACAAACGTATTATGTTGTAATGTATACTTTTACTCATCATTGCATTGTTTTGCTTGTGAAGGAATAGTTGCCGAATGGACCTTTCAGTAGTCACATGGGCGTCTGTCTGCAACTTCCCTTGAGGTGTGGAATTTCTCCAATTTTCCTCATACGGTGTCACAACCACCGACAAACTGACAGACAGACACGGACCCATATTACAAGTTTACAAGGATCACTGTCTGTGGTCTAGCCATTGGCATAGGCTATATAACTGATGTATATTTTTTATATATACATAAAACCAATACTCCACATTCATTACTGACATACACCGTTCCTACTGAATAAACACAGAAAACCTACTCTTTCGTGTTTTTTTGTGAAACAGTAGGCTATAAGTAAAACGTGTCCTCCTACGTATTTCATCTGGGATATGTTATTCTAATGAAGCAGTAGTAACAATTGTCTGGTTTTAACTGGATATTTTTAAGGTAAATGTGAAGTAATTTTTCCTTTAAATAAATTAAAAGGCATTTGTTCTTTAAGTACAGTTTATTGTCAGCTGTACAAACCTTTGAAAGTTTTTAGTATTATATTTACAGTATAGTGAGTTGGAGCGTTTTTTTTCCCCCACTTAAAAGAAGAAACGTTTAAATCATATGGACAACTGAAGATAAGTGGAAATTTCTTTCGTATATGTCTTTTACACAACGTCAAAGGTTTCGTCGTCTCAGTAACGATGTCAAATATAACCACATTTAATCCTATTACAGAAGAAGTACGTCACTTTTAGTAACACAGGGATATTTAATCAGATAGACACTAAAGTGACCATTTGGCGATGGTTTAACTGCTGAATGAAGTAAATGAAGCGCAGACTTGCTTATTTTCGGATTCATCGAGATTGCATGCAATGTTTAGCCTTGTTCATGTTTGCGACCATTTTCGAACATTTCTTTTCACCTCAGTGCTAGATGCTAAATAATTTTTCATCATTTGACTTTTCTAGGACAGATTTAAGGTAGGTCAATATCAATTAACATATTAATTCAACAATTATTATAAATATATTTCGGACATACAGTGTAACAGTCCCAAGTCATCGGTACATCTAAATTCTGACCATTTTGACCATCAACCGAAAGAAAACAAACAGCTAGAAAGGATGTAAAATCGCAGTCTGAAGAAGGGAATGGGAAGTGGACGTCATAAAACAGGAAAAAGAAAATTCAATTCAGTGTGCTGCAATAAAATAATATGACTGCAATAAAACTTTATAGCGTATACATTTCTGAAGGTTAAGAACTAAATTGCTGTAAAGCAAACACTTCGCGGAAAAATGGCAAAAAATGTTTCATACACTAATAATGACTGGACATAGCAGTTTGACTACGCATGGTTTTTGAAACCCGTTAATTTGTTTTATTTATTTTTTTACCCTTTTCTTGCGTTTGTCGTTTTATTGTTGGCAGCGTTTGTTGTCTAGGCGTCCAGATTCCTTTCAGAGTAGGGGGGCTGGAGCAGAGGGAGCACTTCCAGATGAGAAGCCGCAGAATAGTTCGATCAGCGACCGCCCTTTGTTCCATTTCCGAACGCACCACAACCGCCTTATATTGGGGGCCATAAAACGGCACAAAAGATTCTGGCGAGACGTCTAGGATTGCCAACTTTAATTTGTTTACAACCTTTGCGACCAAGCCCGAGTCTTCCATTTTGTGGGTTCACATCCGATTATGTCGTGGTGGGACCTGATACAATAGGTGGTTGCTAAAGTACAATTTTACTCTCTCAAATTGCATCTGCTGCAGTTCTGAAATCGTATTCCTTAAAAAGACCAACGAAAGTAGAAAAGAAAGCAGCTGAAGCTGAGGTATTATGTGTATTTTAAATATGAAGTAAAATATTAAGTGATTTAGAGTTACATAATCCTACATGGAATAATATTACTCCTAGATAAATCTCAGATTCAAATCTCAAATGTATAGCCTATTTGAGATTTGAATTTGAGTTTAATCTAAGATTAACGTCACACCATAATTTTTATTTTAAACATCTAAAGTCTAATTTATTTTATCTAATGTTTTTATACGAATATGTGATTGACTGTATATATATATGTATAGAATTTATAGTCAATGTAGTTTAGGAATAATTCCACTCATTTTTTAAATTTATAATTAATCCAGTTCTGAAAACCGACAAGTAATATATTAAGCAACAGTGGCAAATATTATAAAGATTTTTTATAAAATTATGATATTCATAATAACAGATAAAATGACTAGTACGGCCCGATATATAGTAGTTATTTACTGGTACTAATAAATAAGAAATTTCGACGTGATTTTCAGTCCACGAAATAATTTTGTTTATTCACATTTTTAAGGATTTATATCTTCTAAATCTATTTAATCTGTGATTGCATGCATGAATGTTTTCTGAATACGTTTATCGACATAAATTCTGTCGTCGAAATATGTCTGTAAAAAAAAAAATATGGTAATGAAGTTATTATAAATAGATACGTCATCTTAATTGGATGATTAAAGTCGAATATTTATTTCATTATTAAAATGCATTTTGTGATAAATATTTATTCCAAGTATTATTTATATGAATATAAATTTTATTCACATAGTGAGAGTTAGAACAGGACTGAGGAAAAAAGTGAATATTCACTATGATGCTAAATGAAAATTAAACTGATTACAACCCTGAATTTCCATTTAAGGTATTAATTTACTCACTTATGCCAGGTGTTTATAGAACTGTTTATAGTGCCATTAGGTTTCACACTTCCGTCCCAACAAACTTCATTTCCTCTAGGCATAACGTAAAATATCCACTTGGTGGCAATGTTGCTCTACCAAAAACTTTCTGATCCACCCCCCCACCCCCCCAACTCAGGGCACTCACTGAGGCCACAGAGAGCCAGTTTTAAAATTAGGACCACAACAGCGCTGTACACCACTGCTACAGAGGAGAAATACAGTATACATACCGTTTATAGTTATGGAAGAAATAAGTAAGGAACTGGTACTGAGCACTATGAGCACTACAAGCTAGGACTTTACGAGTGTGTGTGCGTGTATACATATAGATTTTATATTGTATTTTAGATATGTATTTTATATTTTATATATGTATACTGGTAGATAGTTACATAGATAGATAGACAAGGCAAGTAGAATATAGAAGGTAATGCAATAATTGTTACTGCAATAATAGTTTTATAGTATTGGTTATAAATTTCATGATTTCATATTCAAATAATGTGTTTGACACTGTAGCAAATCAAGAAAAGAAGAAAAAAAATCAGAACATTAATAATAAAAAAATTATTCTACTGATAATATATATATTCTCTTAATCTCTTAACACAGGATCACAGAAAGAGGCTTGTGACATGTTATGCAACCATGAGTGCAACAAACAAACAATAATTGTAATTGTTATGAAGCCTTAGTAAGAAGTTATTCCACGCTTATCTTTTATTGGAATACATCAAATTTCAATATTTATTTAACTTCTGTGTGTTACAATGCAATACGCCATGTAAATATTAAACAGCACAGTAATCCATGTACAAAACAAATTATAGACAACAAGAGTGTTTTTAATACCAGTGATTTTAAATCCAATAAAAAAATCAAGTATTTTCAAATTATTTGAACACACACACACACACACACACACACACACACACACACACACACACACACACACACACACACACACAAACACACA
>JAQMYM010000008.1:7693848-7706064 GCA_030014255.1 Parauchenoglanis ngamensis | reverse complement strand
ACACACACACACACACACACACACACACACACACACACACACACACACACACACACACACACACACACAAATCTTCTGTAGGCTACAGGCTCAGGCTGATTCACTAAACACAGAGTCAGACTCAGTGAGTGAGTTAAATCATGACATTTGACTCAGTCGCAGTGAGTCTCTGATTCAGTTCATTCCCTGATCAGTTTCTGGGTTGTGTAGTGGAACATCCCTGACAGCGATGTTGTTCAGTTTATGGAGTGAGTTTATCAGCTCAGCCTTCTTTAAGAAGGTCAAGGGAACTTAACTAAGGGGGAGTGGATGAGGGGAAGTTTTAAAACCAAACATTTTTTATGTTCAGGGTGTGTTTGTGTGATTATTCCTGCATATTTATTAGAAATGTGTGTTTTATAGACTCAGGTGCAATTCCTCATTTAACACCTGATACGAGTGTTACAGTGACAGACACACCCACCAACACACCTGTTACAGAGTCCACGCCCACTAACTCCTCAGGTGAGCAGTGCACTCACTATGACCAATGACACATCACATTAAATATCCTACATATTATTATAGTGAGTGAGTGTGTGTGTGTGTGTGTGTGTGGTAGCTACAGACAGTTTCTTTAAAGTCAGTGTGAACGTGACCATCACAGGATCAGAGCAGGATCCAGAACACACCCTTCAGAGCTGGGTGAGAAATAATCCCCATAAAGACTAACACATCATTCTGTCACCATCAGGTCACGTCTCATATCAGTGAGGAATGCTGATTGACAGCACACAGTAAAACATTAAAATAAATTTATAATGGTGTGTATTTTACTGTGTGTGTGTGTGTGTGTGTGCGTGTGTGTGCAGCTTCATGAAACTCTCTCTCCTAAAGGAATGTCTGTGCTGAATTTCCAGTTAACATCACCCCAGGCAGGGGGTCAAAGGTCAGCTGTATTTATGATTAAGAGAAACAAAAGATTACTGCTAATCGGAATAAATAGAGAAAATGTACTCGTCAGTTTTGTTTTTCCTTTTCAGCGTGGAGGAGTGCAGCGACAATCCGAGCAAGGTATGAGTTTAATTCACCACCTTCACTTCGGTCCTCTGCTGTGATCATACCTGCTTTGTGATTAGTCTTTACTCTCTCTCTGATTTCTCTCTTTTTCTTTTTTCTCTTTTTCAGGGTTTTTCTTCCTCTTCAGCACAGAGGTGAGGAATTTAATATCAGCTCCAAACATCAACAAACCGGTTTCATTTCCTCATTGAGTCCTCAGTGAGATTTAATGTTTCTACTTCCTCCTGCTGTGAAGGCACTGAGGACTGCTGGGACATATACACAGTGTGTGTGTGTGTGTGTGCAGTTTGTGTGTGTGTGTGTGTGCAGTGTGTGTACAGTGTATGTGTGTGCGTGTGCAGTGTGTGTACAGTGTATGTGTGTGTGTGTGTGTGTGTGAGTGTGTGTGCATTGTGCATAGTGTGTGTGTGTGTGTGTTTGTGTGTGTAGTGTGTGTGTGTGTGTTTGTGTGTGGGTGTGTGCAGTGTGTGTGTGCAGTGTGTGTGTAGTGTGTGTGTGCAGTGTTTGTGTGCAGTGTGTGTGTGCAGTGTGTGTGTGCAGTGTGTGTGTGCAGTGTGTGTGTGCAGTGTGTGTGTGCAGTGTGTGTGTGTGTATGCAGTGTGTGTATGCAGTGTGTGTATGCAGTGTGTGTGTGTAGTGTGTGTGTGTGTGTGTGTGTGTGCAGTGTGTGTATGCAGTGTGTGTGCAGTGTGTGTGTGCAGTGTGTGTGTGCAGTGTGTGTGTGCAGTGTGTGTGTGCAGTGTGTGTATGATATAAAGGATGTTTCCACATTCCTGAGCTAGTGCCGTAACTAACACTAAAGCTGTTTGCAGGACTGTTTAGGTTTTTTATCCCACTCTCACCTGCTCCTGCACTTATTCGTTTTATTTGAATCTGTCTGCTAAATTGTCTAATGAACCTGTTTCCTTTTTTCCAAACAGCAATGAAGTGAACAATTTAATACCACGGTCCTCTGGCCAGATTAAAGCAGTCAGTGAAGATGGATTAATGAAAGCAGTAAACATGATGTTTGCTAACAATTGTCTGATATTGTGGGAGCATGAAGTATGCTGAGGCCATTAATCTGCCTGTGTGTCTGTGACTCTCAACACAGAGACTGTGGCCGAGAGCAGAGAGCAAAATTAGCCATGCTCTGTGAGCGGGAGGGGCATACCCACGCTCTCCCATGTCAGGGGGTCTATGAGCTCATGCATGCGGAAGAGGGCGGATAGCGCTTTACTCTGTACAGGGACACTGCATGGGCAAAAGATGCCTTCATCTGTCTCAGAGGAAGCACATTAGCCCTCATGCTCCCAGCCTGCTAGCTGTCCTGTGATGGTGGGTGGTGGATAGAAATGAACCAGGAATAAAAATTACAACAATGTTTGGACAACAATGTAAATGATGTGAAATAGAACCCTGATCTTAAAGCGTCTGGCTTTGTGGTTTGATCTCCACACCTCCAAACACGTGAATGTGTACATAATTAGTATTATGACATCAAAGTCATAACTCACAGTGCAATTTAAAGCAGGTAACTGTGATTGAGGCCTGTTCTATAACACAGTGTCATTCAGTGCTGGACATGTTTATTACCCCAGGAGAACACCACAGCTAAACAGCTCATATTAATAAAAAGCTGTGATACGTTTAATAAACACTCCCTGAATAAGACGCTACCTGTGGACGTGCGGTGCATGTTGATGGTAGAGTTGAACTCTGGACTGCCCTGGTCCAGGTAGATAATGGACTCGATGGGTAACGGCCCCGTGCACTCCGCGCCGTTAAAGGTGAAGTACCAGCGGCCGCAGCAGGCCGCCTTACACTTGAGCCGGAGCGAGCCGCTGAAGAGCACGCGCAGGGCGCTGTCCGAACGCAGCTTAGTGAACGTGCAGTCCTACAAACACACACACACACGCACGCACACACGCACGCGCACACGCACGCGCACGCGCACGCGCACGCACACACACACACACACACACACACACACACACACACACACACGCTTAAACAACACGCTCACACACCATGGCTACTTTTCTTTACTAATATTATTCCTGAATAGTGCGCTCTGATTGGCTGAGAGCTTTTTAGTTATCAAAGACTATTAAAAAAAAACTAAACATAAAAATTGACTACAAACTAACAAAGACTATTTTGTAAAGGAAAAGTGGAAAAAAGGAAAGAAAAAGAACGAAAACTTATAAATTACTAACTTAAAGGCCGTTTGTTTACATTATGAGCAGTTGTAAGCCTGTAGTCAGTGTGATGCTGTAGGTAAATAATTACAGCGATCTTGCCGAGGTCGATGCCGTAGTTGAGAGCGCTCCACGCACACTGCTTGTAGTTCGGCTTCCACGGTTCCTCGAATCTCTCAGTCACACACTCACCCTTCTCCCCCTTCAGCCCGTCACGGCCGGGGATTCCCGGGGTGCCAGGAATACCGTTCACACCCGGATTACCATCACGGCCCTGCACTCCAGGGGGACCCTGTGCGCACACGCTGTACTGCAGAGCAAACAAGAGAGGAAAGACAAATGAAATGAATTAAAGAACTGTGAATGACAAGTCTATGAGGAAAGACAAAATTGAAAAAAAAACAAAAATTCAAAGTAAAAACGCCGTTGATGTATAAATATCAAAGTGCAGACTTAAGGAAAAAATGCAAAAATGTGAGTTCTAAGTGACTTCTCAATGAAAAAACTTTATTGTTAGCCACATTAGCCTTGTAGCTCCACTACACATATTGACTCAGAGACTACACTGTTGTTTGGTCACGGATGTTTTAGTCACGTGACCTGACGTGTAAACAAAGTTCTGAACTGATGAAAAATCCACAGAAAAAAAACACATCTTAAAGATCAGAAGCACAAACCACTAGCCCTTAACATCTTTCCTCTTTATGTTACTTTTATGCCGCTGTAATGTATGATCTCGTTTCAGACATTCCTGTGGTGCACACACACACACACACACACACACACACACACGCATGCACAGATATCTGACACACACTCATCTCCTTTGGGATCTCAACTAATGGAAACAGTTGGTGGTCAGCACAACACAAAAAAAACACACACACACACACACACACACACACACACACACACACACACACACACACACACACACACACAAACACACATACTCACATATATAAACTCTTAAAGTGTAATAACTGTGTATCGCATTTTCTTTCTTTCTTTTGTTTAAATACGCATCAATAGGGTCTTCCACACTCACCCGTTAGTAATTCCAGTACAACTCTCTCAGTTCAATTAAGGATGTCTAAGGCTAGACCCAGTATTACCGTATGGAAAACAATGCAAATACCACAGTAAAATACGTTAACATTTCTACTCACTTGAAATTGAACCGTATGAAACATTTACGGCCTTGGTTGTGGAATCTCATAAAAACTAACAGCTTTTTTTTGACGCATGATGTAAACAATAAACCGACGAGGCGTTTATTGCATTGTATAGTTTGTTCAGCCATTTACAGACACATTATTCCCGCTGTGCACTTTATTTTCGCGGTTTTAGCATGTTTATAAATGTATTTTATATTGAAAATAAATAAGATTCTAAAAAAAAAAAGCTACAAATAACTACGTCTTTGATTTCAATACGAACCCGGGCTGCTGGAAAAGATGCTTTGAGGAACTCTTTAAAATGTACTGTAGACCACTTGTTAAAATTGATACCATTTAAATTGCTTTCTCAACCTGCTACTGAAAATATCCTGATATTTTCAAAAATATATCCTGATATTTTCAAAGAAGTGAACAATAACTCGTTAATCATTTAGGTAGTAATGATTTTATCCCTTTAAGTTATCTGTGATCAACATACAAAAATCACCTTCCAGTAGGAATTTTTAATGGTCGAGTCGGATAGAGGAGGGGTGAAAGATATGTATTTGATCTGATGCAAAACAGCAGATTTCTCATTAACTTACTCGCTTGAATATATTAATGGGCATATTCTCCCCTCCTCTGCCATACCCCCCCCCCCCTTTACTTTTCTGCTCCCTCGCTCCACACCACACCGTACCCTCTCTCTTTCTCCTTTACTCTCATTTTCATTCTCTGTCTCCCTCCGTACCAGAAGCGCGCGAAGCGGTGGCCGTGTGGGGACGCAAGAATCCAGAATAGAATGAGGATTCGTTAACAGATGCAATTTATCGTGAAAGGACGCAGCAAAATATGAAATATATCATTTACAGAGGAGTAAATGACAGAAAACTGTATGGGAACGGGCTCCCTGCACCCGAACTGTGATGCTGGATCTCCTAGGCGTCGTGTATTCTTGGAAACTGAATAGCTGTGGCTTTAAAGAGGCTGTTTAAAAAGGTATACAAACAGAAGTTTTCCTTTTGTTGGACGCTTACTGTGGTCTTTATTTATTTTTGCTTCGGAATAATCGGGTGTGTCTAGACTGTCACAGGCTCACGTATTAACACAATTCAATATAAAACAACCCCCTCATCAAAAACAACATCGACTGCTGCAAAATGAGCTCTTATTTTGTCAACTCCCTCTTCTCCAAATACAAAAGTGGTGACACATTACGCCCTAATTATTACGAGTGCGGTTTTGCGCAGGACCTGGGGACTAGACCCACCGTCGTTTACGGTCCAGGCACAGGAGCAACTTTCCAGCATGCCCCACAGATTCAGGAGTTTTATCACCACGGCGCTTCTACGCTCTCGGCTGCACCTTACCAACAAAGTCCATGTGCTGTAACCTGCCATGGTGAACCTGGCAACTTCTATGGCTACGATGCTCTTCAAAGGCAAACACTATTCAGTGCCCAGGACGCCGATTTGGTCCAGTATAGCGATTGCAAACTCGCCGCGGGAAGCATCAGCGACGAGACGGACAACACGGAGCAGAGTCCTTCTCCTACGCAGCTGTTCCCCTGGATGCGACCACAAGGTGAATCTCTCCAGACAGACCACGCAGACAGTTCTCTTAGCTTGAGTATTTGTGTTGCCGGAAGACAAAATAAACTTACTTACCCGCTTGAAAATATCTCAGGGCAATATAGTTAGTCTGAGAGCCACATTTCCTGTGTGCGCACGAGAGAAGTATCATTACGGGTTTTATTGTTTTATGGTGTCGAAACTTGTGAATCACTTTACAGTTTAATGACTCTACTATAGGAAGAGAAGGGAAGGGGAGAAGCCGAGCAATAGTGAGGGAGCGGGATCCAAAGACGACCCATTCTTGTCCTTCTGTACCCATGTGTGAGACTCTGCTCCACAGCTGATCTTTCACTTCTCACCTTAGTCAAAGTTTTACTGCAGCATTTTATGACTTCCAGTTATGCCGGGCCTTATTTCGATACAGGGTGGTCGTTTGACACAGCGTCTGTCTTTTATGGCGCTGCACATGTGACAAGACGTAAGCTGTGTAATGGTAGCTTTGGTACAGTTCTACATGACCTTAAACATGTCATAATTTGGAGATTCTTTTGTTTATTCTTTGTAAAAATCGATGTTTCGAAAACGGAACGTTTTCAGTAAGCCTCGTAATAAAGTTATATTGTTCTTGTAATAGTAGAATAGCGTTAGAAGTAAGTTATTGTTAATATTCAGTTCAAAATACCACTGTGTAGCAAAATACAAATTCTAAAACAACTGAAATATTTCTAACGAGTTTGACCTTGTTTTTCCCAGTAGCTGCCGGACGCAGACGAGGCCGCCAGACCTACAGCCGCTACCAGACACTTGAGCTGGAGAAGGAGTTCCTTTTCAATCCGTACCTGACACGCAAACGGCGCATTGAGGTGTCGCATGCATTAGGACTGACTGAACGGCAGGTCAAGATATGGTTTCAAAACAGACGTATGAAATGGAAAAAAGAAAACAACAAAGACAAGTTTCCTAGTAGTAAGTCTGAACAGGAGGCAATTGAAAAGGAGAAGCGGGAGAAGGAGCAGGCGGCTAGAGCACAGTCAGCAAAAGAAGACTGCGAAAAGGCGAAACAAATATAGGACGGATACCAGACAGCAATCAGGAGCGCAAACGCGAGCTCTCTCTCTCTCGCCCGCGCGCACACACACACACACACACACACACACACACACACACACACACACACATTTATATATATATTATATATATAAATCATACATACATACATGCATATTCTTAAAAACAACAACGAGGGGGCGAAGACAAAACAGTTTGGAAGGTCTGTCGAATAGATTTTCGGTCTATGATGAGCAGATAGAAATAGTTGATCAAATAGATGGTAAACGGTGATGGAGAAAAAGAACTCTAAATCTGCGTGATCATCGAACTTTATGACGAAAGACATGAAGCATTTCTACCTTTTCCTAATGTTCAGAGAGTAGGCCTATTATAGTGTGTAAATTAGCCTCCTTACTTCGTGGAATAAATATTGTGATAACTTGGTTTCTATTGTTAGATTTTTGACATTAACCTTATCTCGGCAGCTGTATAGTTCTTAAGTTAAATGGTGCACTTTTAACTCTTGTCACTTATATGTTATGATGACGTATCGACTAATGACATCCAACAACATGAAACTGCCTATTTATGCCGTAGCATATCTTTTTACACTTACTAAATTTCTTTCAAACTGATGAGATTTTGTTATCTTCCTTTTTTGGGTTAAGCATGCGCACAGTGGAAGAAATGAATGAAAAGGAAATAAAAAGGATGTAATGTGACCCATTGTTTACTGTGAGACAGATTTTTGTACTGTATTCGTGCATATGTTCATGGAAACTTGGCAATATGCTTTCATTGTTCTTCACTTTGTTCTATGGACTAAACCTTGAAAAAGACAAATAAAGTGGGCACAATAAAGTTTACAGGCGAGAATCGATGATGTGACCAGTGTTTTTTGCTTCATTTACTTTTAAGGTGTGAAGACAATAATAACCACTATCTCCTGCCCACTAGTCAATATATTATCTTACTTTAACGGCACTGTCAGTAGATATTGGGCCGGAAACTTACATTAATGCATTCTGATAAATGGTTCCTAATATTTAACGTAGGCTGCACAGTGCGGATCAATATCTTAGTCAGATCTCCACTTTTGAATTGAACATTGTAAGGCTCATCTATGTCCACTTGTGTTTTAACAAACTTTAGGGTTTTACATCACGTATGTGGATGTGTATTATTGAGATATAGTTGAGTTGTGTATTAGCGAGATGATGTGAGACACATTGAAACACCTCATAAGTATTTTAATAGACCGATATTGTAACCAGAAACTTTAGGCTACCAAACAGTAGACTGTCTTTTGCAGAGAATTATGAACATAAGCTGATTTAGGGCACTATTTACTCAAGTTCCTATAGTCTCTCTCTCTCTCTCTCTCTCTCTCTCTCTCTCTCTCTCTCTCTCTCTCTCTCTCACACACACACACAAACACACACACACACACACACACACACACACACACTCCTTTACTCTACCTTAGGGGATTACCCTCAAGACCAGCCATCATATTTAAGGGATATGCGAAAAGCTGAAGCCAGAAACTCATTTCTTTGGTAATTCATCCAAAGGTGAAGTCCATGGCCGTCTCTCCCCCTCTCTCTCTCTCTCTCTCTCTCTCTCTCTCTCTCATTCCCTCAACTCTCTCATTCAGTTTTATTTTAACGCTGACGCTCATAAAAAGGATTCATAATGCACCTTCTGTAGGTCTGTAAACACCATCAGGCTTTGAGAAGTATCTAGAGGAACCCCAGGTTAAAGGTTCCACCTTGTAGTTTCAGGACCCCAGGTTCTATCGAGAGCATTCTAGAAGGACAAATCGAACTGTCTTGATAGAACCTTTTTTATACGTGTGTGTGTGTGTGTGTGTGTGTGTTTTGTATGATGTTTTCTCTTTGAGAAAAGTACTTTAATGAACCAGAAACCATTTTCATTTATAAAGAAATAAAGATAATATTAATAAAAAAGGATTAAATCAAATGTGAAAATGCTTCTGGCGGAATGAGATCATCGCTGTGTTTGGAGTTTTCCGTGCCTATTGGTTATGGTATGCTGAAATACAGTCAATCAGACGCTCTTATTTAGAAGAATTAAAAATTTTAAGCTAATCTCAAATATAATCTTGAATATTTCTGTCTTCAAGTTATTAATTTAAGCAAAGTGTTGGGAAGTATCTGTATACCCCATATGGAAATGCAATATATTTCAATATATACAGTATATATTTTTTTCAATACATGCAAATGATTTGGCCCATTAGAATATATTACAGTATGACTAAACTGAGTTATGATTGTGATAATATTTCCTTTATAGTAAACTAGCATGTGAAAGCGCAAGGCATTGTATACAAAAACATAATCAACACATCAGTCTGTTATTAAGTATAGGCTGTATGTAGGTTTTCTGAACTTAATGAGCTAATTTGAAATATGTGCATGTTGCCTTTTTTATTTCTCCACATTTCAGCGTTGCTGCGGGCTGTTTGAACCGAGCGCACGGTGTCATAATTAACCTGCCTTTAGAATTGGATTTTTAAAATTAGTGCTCTAAGAAGATGGAAAAAATACTGTACAGTCTTCCGGCGGTGACATTCGTGTCAAGTCTTTATTTATTTTGGAAAACGATGTTATGTTTTGTCCCGTATTTCGCGTACATGGATGAACTATTATTTAGCTAGCGTTTAGTTTTCGTCATGAAAAAAGGTCATTGACCAACGCTTTTTAATCGTAACTTTCATCAAGCGTTTACTACTTCCTGTTTACTACTCCACCCATTTTGCTTATTTTTTTATCAATAACAGTAAGCACATCAGCGAGTCCACAAAATATTAATATTTAGCCATGTTAGCCGTGTAGCAAAAAGTCACAAACTAAAAAACTTTCAACAGCAAACATGTTTTAGCTGATGGACTACATTCGTGTCGAATTTTTGTCCGTTTCCTTCAAGTCGTGACATTTTGTAATGATGCAACGAAGAGCAAGATGGAGTAAATCTGTAGCTCCAGGCCTGAACCTGAAGAACAAGCGAGCGGCATCTTATCGCACATAAGCATGTTGCAAGTGTCTGCAAGCCGCTTCGCCCCCCCACACACACACCACACACACACACCCTTATCCACACTCCCATTCCTGTTCTTGCTTATTCGATGCAGTGAGAATTATCTCACGAACTACAGGGAAGCTGAAATAAACAAGAAAAGAGCGAATGTGCGCTCTGGCTGTTTTTCCCACGCCGGGACTTTTCTGATACGACGCATAAGATTGCAGAAAAGAAACGGCACGATTAAAATGTGAAAATGGTGGATGAAAAAGCACAACACGTCTCCTGTGGGCCGTATTTAAAGTCTAGAGACATTAAAACATAAATGAATCACTTTGTTTTCCCAGAATAAATTTCACATGGAGTTCTGCTTTAGTGAGCTTTCATGGGAATTTACATTTTCAACCAGTATCATTTAGATTCGATGCTATAACCATGTTTTACGCTTGAGGTTATTTGCTCGTGGCGGTTCTCGAGTTATCTAGCTTGCTAGTGACAGATTAGTGAGCAAGACATTTGACATTTGAATTCAGGAAAGTTTGAAAATATTGATAAGATCAATATTAAAGCACTTTTGGACACAAATCTTCCAGTCCCACTTCAGTCCCAGCTGTTTCGCATTTAGCATTAGCCCATGTTTAGCTCAATGGGATTTGCTTACAAGAGTGGGTGTGGCCATCTTTGGGTTCAGAAGGGGGCGGAGCTACTTACTGGAACACAATTTTGTGCCACTGACCGAAGCTCAAAAGGCCACGTGACTCTACGTCAAGAACACTGAAGTATGAAATGCTAACAGCGCTGACTAGCTGACTGTTTTGAAATTTTGTGGTTTTGTCTGAACTGTGAGGCAAAAGCCGAGGAAATGAGGAACAATTTTGGCACCCCGAAGCCAACAACGTAAAAAGCAGTACTGTAATAAAACACAGTGTGAGAGGGAAAAAATCATCAAAACAAAATCTGCTAGTTTTAAATATAAACTTATGAGGAAACATGATTGCCCCGCCCACTGCTTTAGCTGCTAAAGCTATGCTCATGTTTCTCGTTTGACTTTTCACCTCTGCTAGCCAGGCGTTAAATCCGTATGATAGACGGGACTCGGACAATCCATTGTGAGATAGCGATTAGGGATAATATGCAGGCAAATACAAAACTGCAACAATAATAAAATACTGTTTGTTATATTTTTGGCAGATTTCAGTTAATTCACTTAGCTTACAGTTGCGTTTTTGCGATATCATACTGTATTATAAAATGCACTAGACAGTAAAGTATGAGTTTACAGATGATTGGCTCTTACTTTTTTCCCATGAAACATGACTGGACCTTATTTCTGTGGCGTGGTTCGTTCTCTCCTTCCACCATATTTTCTGTACAAGTGGAAAACTTGATTTTTCCCCTCCAGCTTACAGAGAGCTGCTCATACACCAACTGTGAGCTGAACAATGTCTTTTCCTTCTTTTGGACAGCTTTCATCTGCGTGTGTAATCAGATTCCGAGTGCTATCGAGCGCAGTGTAACCTTGAACATGGTTTCTAATAATTCAAGATCTACTTTTGTGAGCTTTAACAGGAATTTGCATCATCAATCAGTAGCACTTAGATTTATTGCTCTAACTGTCTTTTACTGTTGCATTTTTTACTTGTAATCATTAGCGAGCTAGCTAGCCCACTAGCAACAGATTAGCAGGCAGATTAGCCAGCAAAGTTTTACTTGTATGTAGGATGTGATTAATGCAAAATTTATTCAGCGTTCACGAAATTGCAAACTGCATCACATTTAAGGCCTTTTTTATCAACAGTCCTCCATCCCTGCTTCACAAGCTTTAAAGCTGCTTTGCTACAGTTGTTAACATTAGCCACTTATCCCCACACGGTTTGCTGACCAGCCAAAAAAAAGGCGTGGCCAAATTTAGTTCAGGAGAAGGCGGGGCTTCTTTCTGGAAAACAATTTTGAGGTGTTACAGCAACTCCGAACAGAACATTTTCCTTTCCTGCTTTTGTCCGAGTGCCATAATCAGGTTAATCATTGGAGTGCTATTGAGCGGAGCGTAACCTTGAGCGAGTCGCATGAGTCAGCAAAGTGAGAGAGAGAGAGCAAGGGAGGAGTGAGGGAGAGAGAGGAGTGAGGGAGAGGGGGGGGGAGAGGAGT
>JAQMYM010000008.1:7674629-7685635 GCA_030014255.1 Parauchenoglanis ngamensis | reverse complement strand
ACACACACACACACACACACACACACACACACACACACACACACACACACACACACGCACGCACGCACGCACGCACATGCACGCGCGCGCGCACGCACGCGCGCGCGCGCACCATTTGATCGGTTCTGGATATTTTCTCCTCGCAGTTTAAGCAAGAGCAAGTTCCTCCTCGCAGTTTAAGCAAGAGCTAGCCGAAACCAGAAAGAAGGGTAGCGGCATAGAGGGGGAGGGGCACTTGGCGAATACGAGAGTCCTGCAGCAAAAACAGGGTGGTAGATCTGTACATATTTGATTTGGTGGACTTGGACAGTAAACATTGGCAAACATTTATCTGTTTCCGAATACCAGACGTTGTTTAATTGACATAAAAACAGACAGCAGTATTTGCTTTATTTGTTTGGTCTCTGGTTGATTTTATTGAGCCCAGTAATAGAATAAATACAATCACATTACACTGTTGCATACAGCAGTACATACAGTTGTGCGATTACGCGTGGTTACTGCAGCATACCAATTAATTAACAGTTTGAATTCAGTCCGCTCAAGAAAGTGCAAATAATAGTTCTACAAAAATGTGTATTGCAAAAAATGAGATAATTAACAGGTTATAACAATGCACGGGTGTAATTAATACTCTGTTACAGACAAATAGCCTACTTTGTAAGTAACCTATAGTTATATGTAGTGTGTGATAAACGAATTTACATACAATTTATATGATACCAAAGAAAGTTGCTGTTTTAACCAGCACACATTTTAGAGCTACTTGTCTTATGTGGTTTAGAAACTCAAAGGTTGGGAAGCAGACCTCAGAATTTCGGAATAGGTAACAGAAGAGGTTTCCTTTATTTACCTTTTTATTTAACCATGACAGTTGCTTGAATTTATTTTAATAACAAAATATTTTACTCTTTTGCATATTTCCTTTTTTAATATTCTTAACAAAACTCACCAGCGAATAGAATTCTACCTTACACAAAAGTAGCTGGAAATTTAAATATACGTTCACTACCTATTCTGAAATTAATTAGCTTGAGTATGACTAAAACAAATTAACTATTAATATAATAAATAAAAAACAAAGTAGTTTCAATTGTCTTAGGTTACACTACCCATACAGAGAAGGGTGCTCCGACCTATTCTATAGATTTACTTAAACAAACTATTAAACAGTTGTTTTATTTATTATTGATTTCAGGTAGGATCGAATTCAAATGTATGATATTTGAACCAACTATTTTTGCTAAACTTTTTATTTGCATTATTGTAAAATATTTTTCGTATTATTGTATATTTATTGCAATTTTGTCTTCCGAGTTGTGCAGTTTAATAGACAAAAACATAATTAATGCATTAAACGGATTCATGATATAAATTCATTTTAAAGAATATTTTATAAGATCATTTTATTAGTTATAAAATATAATTTTAGTAAAACAGAACAGAAATGCAGAATTTTCAACAAAAACAGGTAAATAGATAAGTTAAGAGTACAATACGTATACACTGCACAGAGGTTCTCAGAAAATACGACGCAAGCACAGGCATACTCACAATATATGCAATGCCACCACAAACGCAGAAAACTTTAGATGCGGTTACATCATACTTGACAAAGTCATATATCTGAAGTGATTTCCGTCGTCCGCGGTGATCTTTCACTACTGCTATTTGCATTGTGTTCAATTATGATGAGTTGGTGTCAGATTCTTTTCCTCCCCAGCCCGTACAAAATATCTGTCGGAAAAACATAAAACATCAAAATTACTTTAAAAATTGAGTTTTGAATAGAATAAAACTATCGCGTTTCCAGTCGTCCTGGTTAAGAATTCATCAATAACAAAATCACCGCTAGCAGCTATCGCTCATTAATAATAAACAGACTTTGAACAAGCACTGTTTCCTCTTGATTTCTCATGCAAGTGGATACACAATAGATGCTTTCCGCTCACAGAAAACCTAGCAATGCAAAAGGAAGCGCAGCATCCTCGTCCTGCTAAAAGGAAATTGAAATGAAAGTAAAACGCACACACAACCCCCAGCCACTTTTAAAAATATCCACTTTTTGGGTCCCAAATGGTTCAGTGGTTGTATAACGACAGGACTCCCACCAATATAACTGTACTCTAGGCTAATGACAAACACACGCACGCTCGACTTGGAAAGCAATGTGCTGAAAAGCAGAAATGATAGCAGAAGTAGTACTGACTTATTTTCTGGAATTTGCAGGCCATAAGTTTTAATGCAAATTGGAAAACTCTTAGCTATATAAAATGCGGTAAGAGTCGTGGCATGTTTAGAAGAGACAGCTGGACCAAAATATTCAATCACACCACATATTAAGTCGAAAATAAGAGGTGGAACATGTGGAAAATATTACATTACCCTAAAAGAATAAATGTGACTACATCACAATTACAAATTGAACAACGTTTGCACAAACTACTTTCTGGGCTGTAATAAATGCATCTAAAAATAAATCCAAATCCACAGTCTGCTGTAAATAAGCAGGCTTGTGATAATATAATGCATATGCTGACTATATGTTACTTTTTGCGTTAATTGTTTATCATTTTCAACTCACTCTTAAATAATGGATATCATTATACCTGTATGTCTGTTGCCTATTATTTTCCAAATAGCCGAACAAAATTGCATCATTGAAAATACAAATGCAACATTTAAGTCGAACAGTAACTGAACTTAATAGATAAAATGTCATTTATCGGAAATCCACTGTTTGGGTTTATTTGTTGGCACCTCCTTTATCTTCTGCGAGTAGGTCAGTACATACACCTCGGTCAAAACAGAGGTGGGGAATGTGTCAGCGTATTCAATTTATGGTTAAAAAAAACCCTGTTATTCGTTTTAAGCAATGTCATTGAAAGAAAAGGAACAGAGAAAGGATAAAAAAAATACGGTCCCCACTCCCCCCTCCCCAAAAAGGGTGCTAATTTGCAGGCACGGTCGCTTGCGATTGGTCAGTGGCTGGTCAGATGGTATGGTATTCCTCTGTCCCGCACTGGCACATAGCCACCCAGCAACCCCCCCTCACCTAAAACCCAATCTCCGATAAACTACTAATAGCTAAACCGCTTGGACTATAAAACACAACAAATCATAAACCAAGGAAAAGAACCGTGTCCTCCCAATGAGTTCCTATTTTGTAAACTCCACTTTCCCGGTGACTCTGCCCGGAGGACAGGAGTCATTCTTGGGACAGATACCCTTATACTCCTCCGGATACACAGACCCTTTACGACACTATCCTGGTTCTGCTTATGGAGCTAGCAGTGTCCAGGACAAGGCATATCACTCTCCCTTTTACCAGCAGACGAACGGTGCCTACGGCAGGGCGACCACCATCGGTTCCTGCGATTACGCGGCAGCAAGCTTCTGCAGGGAAAAAGACAACGCCTGTGCCCTCTCTAGCATAGAAGAACATTCTCTTGTCCACAATCAGGACCACCGGAAAACAGATTGCACAGATTCGCCTGGGAAAAGCATCTACACCGAAAGCGACGAACACAAGCCAGCAGTGCCAGTGTACCCATGGATGCAAAGAATGAATTCGTGCAGTGGTACGTACATGTTGTCATGTTTCCTTTTGTTTGTCGCTATTTGCCACCACTGATATAAGCTACAGAGCTAAAGTGTGCTACTTGCCCGACTATGTAAATCCGGAAGCGCATACAGTGTACGTACAGACTTCTCGCTCCAGCATATATTCGTCTCTACAGTGTAACACTGAAAGAGGAGACGAGACGTGACACCCTTGCAGTTTCAAGAACGTGTTGTTTTTATTAATATCCTGCAATTGTTACACAATATTGTAGTTCGTCCACAGACTTATATTTAATTCACAATTTGATTTGCCCTATAATAACAGGGTAGTTGTAATTCTGTCCTGTCTTTTATCATAAAATGACTTGCATTACCGTTTTGACCAGGTTCTCTCTGATCTACCGTAAAATACAGAGAGTAATAAATAGAAATTCTAGTTTATAATCTCATTTAATTTAATTACAAAGCAATCGTCACACTATGTAGGAAACTAAGAAGGAAATTATTGTCACAATATACGTATAGTGGTGAAGTAGATTTTTTATGAAATACAGATTTTACATGTAAGCAAATACTAAGAAGCAGTGCAAGATCCACTGAATTGAATAGTGCACAACAACTCAACGTGGTGTGTCTCTTTTCTTATTCGCTGCATTTTAAAAGTTGAGGATTTCAATGACAGCCTTATTACTTAAACTCATGAATATCTGCTTATATGTACTCTTCGAAGTAACGCAATGGATAGCACTGCGAATACTTAATAATTGTCTTGAGGCATAAAATTTGCAAGTCATGTTGCTGTTCTCAAGCTGTTTTCCTAGTACACATTTGTCATAATAATCATTATAATATGCACTTTCGGCGTTAATGTGAGATTATCCCCACTCCTCATCCCTTTCCTTTTTCCATTTCATGGACAGGGACCTTCAGTAACCCTGGTCGGAGGGGTCGTCAGACATATACCCGTTACCAGACACTGGAATTGGAGAAAGAGTTTCATTTTAACAGGTATCTTACCCGAAGGCGCCGTATTGAGATTGCGCACGCTCTATGCCTGACGGAACGCCAGATCAAGATTTGGTTCCAAAACCGACGGATGAAGTGGAAAAAGGAGAACAAATTAATCAACTCATCACAAACCAGTGGTGAGGAGAAAGACGAGAAGAGGACAGAATGAAATTATGGCAATGAGCAGCAGACACCTCAGTAATTCGTCAGAAGGAAAAACTCTCCGTGTACATAAATTTGCTTCGGTGAAGTTGTATTGGTAAATTCGTTGTAGCATTCCACTTATACATTCAAGTGTTATTTTGTATAACTCTTACATGATGTCTCTAATTAATGTCTTTTATGTGCAACTTATGAATTATGATTTGCTCTTAATCTAAAACAGGATATGTTTAACACATTTTAAATGTTATATTCGTACTCATATTTAAGCTGTAAAAAATAAAACTCATTGTACGAAATGACACATTTTAGTTAGGGTGATTACATGTGTGAGGTGTTTACTGAATTTATGAAAATGATAGAACTTAAGCTTTCATTTTTTTCCCCAAACAAACAAGGCGGGTTCAAATTTATAGTTTGTTGATTTTGTATGTGGATTCCAAATGTTGTAATATTTATCAGGAGAAACAATTAAATAAAGCGAGAAAACATTCTACCTGGCATACCCTGTTTGATGACAATTGTTTTAGAAGTAAAAACGACCATTTCTGAGCCACATAACATATGATATATGATTTCTATCAAATGTATTGCACCAGTGTGCTACTATTGTATCGCCTAACGTGTAGGCGCTTATTTCTTCTTCATAAAATGTCTGTACGTATGTGTCTAGAAAATACCAGATTGTACAAAACAATTGGTCGCTACATAAGAAAATGTTGCCATGTGGTGTAATTAATTCAGGCAGTACTAGCGAACAGGTACATTAAAATATCCTGTCAATCACAACCCCAGCTTCCCTTTTCCGCAATGAAAGACACGCTGCCCCAAAATTCAGCGGGAAAATACTCCATACAAAGTGAAAGGAAAGGGTTCAGTGGTTTTTAACTGATGGCCGAAGGAGAAAGCTGACCTGTCCGTACCGTGCACTCACCCAGAGAAGGTCAAACGTTTAAGAGACTGACCTTGGTAGCCAGAATGTTTTCTAAGGTAAAAGACAATTTAATATTTCAAAGCGCATTACATCCAGACTGTCTAATAGCACGAGTTAACAAAAGCAATGTAGATATTTCTTACTCGTTACGCATATATTGTTTTAATACAAATTAAAAATAATTGTTAAATTGAATCTCATCTGAATACATGTGCAGGCCTAGATTCAATAGATTCTTATCTTCAAAAGATCTATTTCAAATATGATCGAGGTAAGATTGCCGATATTTGATAATACTATTTTGGAACATTTTTTCTATTATTGCTCAAGGTTAAAAGTATAAGGTTCATTAAATATTATCTAAAATATTTTAATCACAGTTTTGGGGTTTAAATATAAGCAAAACGTATGGGACAATGGTGGATTGCACACCATGATGCACATACACGAAATAACTTGTGCCTTTGTGTCAACAAACCATATATCATCTCAGGTCATTTATCACAATCCTACATTCCTTATGGCTTACTGACAACTTACTCTTCTTGGTACCTAAGGACCTAAAACTGCACAAATATAAATTAAAATAAGCATTTTTTTTGTCAAGCATGATCACGGATGAGAATCTATGTATATAATAATAATAATAATCATAATAATAATAATAATAATAATAATAATATTTATTAAAGGATGTTATAATAGGGCTAAATTTATTTTCAATTGGTTTAATGCTAGATTAAAAAAAATAATAATAGTAATAATGTTATTCTTATTATTCTTATTATTGGAATCATCATCACAGATACATACAATTATTTATAAAAATCATGATAATCTCTAGTTTTTAGTTATTTCATCACAGATTTAGCAACAGTTTAGTACTAAAAATTATTTCGAGTACAAGACAAAGTCAGCAGGCTTTTGTTCTCACTGAAAAGAATAAAAGAATGAAAATAGGTGCATAACTCAGAAAAGTGTTCAATGTGCTATAAATTAAATCTCCAGTAGGTGACGCTGTCTGCTCACATGCAGCATATACTTGCAATGGGAGGCACACGAATGCTCGAGGCTACAACTCCCCGTCTCGTCATCATTTGTAACCATAGAGCATGAATTACCTCTTGAAGTCATCAGTGAGAATTTACGACTGGTCAACAAAAGCACGTGATTCCCAAACGCACCCCCACCCCCATATTTGGCCGCATACATAGCAAAAACGAAGTACAGTGCATTGCTATAATTCATTAATACATCATAAATCGTGAAGCACAGCGTTATAACGACCAAGATCTACAAATCAAGCTCGCTAAAACAACCTAAATGAGCTCTTACTTTGTAAACTCGTTCTCAGGGCGCTACCCAAATGGCCCTGACTATCAGTTACTAAATTATGGAACTAGCAGCAACGCTATGAACGCCTCGTACAGGGACTCCGGCACCATGCATTCAGGCTCTTACGGCTACAACTACAATGGGATGGACCTAAGCGTCAACCGTTCAGCCAGCACTGGCCACTTTGGGGCGGTTGGGGACAATTCCCGGGGCTTCCAATCTCCAGCTCCGGAGACGCGATTTCGGCAGCCGTCAAGCTGCTCGCTCGCATCTCCGGAGCCTCTGCCCTGCTCTAACAGCGAGAGCCTAGGACCCAAAGGCTCTTCACCCCCTTCGGACCAGAGCTCTTCTGCTGCGAGTAGTAACCTCACCAACAGTACACATTTTACAGAAATCGACGAGGCCAGTGCTTCATCTGAGACGGAAGAAGGCTCCCATAGAGCAGCCAACCAAGCTCCGCGGACGCTGCAGAAACAGGAGACCACGGCAACCTCCACCAGCTCGGCGACTACCGATGGCCAAGCGCCACAAATATTCCCTTGGATGCGGAAACTACACATTAGCCATGGTACTCTCGTATTATCATTCCTTTTTTTCACTGTTTGCCATTGAGTATTGTCTAATCCGTCCTTTAAAAAGCAAAAGTTTTTGCTTTTTGTCAGTGGGGGAGGAATTAGCATTTACTTATTTTCGCGAAAGTGTCATAAATCTTTCAAGTGTGGAGCCTTGAAAACTGTAGCAGAGAAAGCGAGAGAGGTAGAAGAGAGGACATCAAGCCATAAATGCTTAGAACTTGTTGTTTCTTTGAAAAGTTCTGTTTTATGGCGCAAGGGAATGTGATTACTTTGCTGAAGGAAACGAACCAATAAAAAAGTTACAAAAGTGTTGGGAAACATAGTCGACTGGTGGAAACCGAAAGAATAAGCGTCGTTACATGGCGAAGGTATCATATATTTTACTGAATGCAGAAATTTGTAAAACAGTCAAAAAAAATGTTTACGCACATATGTGCACTGTACCATTTGGCGATTGCACTGTACTCATTTAGTCATAAATCGTGAGTCCGTCAAGAGTATTTGCATGCAAATTTCCAAATTGCAAAACACTTTTGGCGATCTACTTTTCTAATGCTGTATTGCGCCATTCTCGCTAATGTTTTTCTTTTCAATCTTGCCATGCAGATATGACTGGACCAGATGGAAAAAGGGCCCGAACTGCCTATACCCGTTATCAGACGCTAGAGCTGGAAAAAGAGTTCCATTTTAATAGGTATCTCACCCGGAGGAGAAGGATAGAGATAGCCCACGCTCTATGCCTTTCAGAACGTCAAATTAAGATCTGGTTCCAAAACCGGCGGATGAAATGGAAAAAGGACAATAAGTTGAAGAGCATGAGTCTGGCTACCGCAGGTAGCGCTTTCCAGCCATAGTGGTAACGCAGATCATGCTGTAAGTGCTGCAATGAAATCGCGAGGGGAGAATAGATGGGAAAATTTCAATAGACTATTACTGAGTACTGTAAAAGCGGCACCTTTCGGCATGTTTTTGGGTATTTAAGTCAACTTAAAATTTTACTGTGGTACTGCTAAAACTTAAACAAATTAGTGTTCACATGCTGTTCTTTTAATAATTTGATTATTATTTCCAGAGAGAAAATGAACAAAAAAGAAAAAAAAGATGCCGCTCGTTGTCCTTGTTATGAATATTGTTTGTCAAGTGCTATGTATAATGCTTTGAGAGTTAGCATGTTAACTAAATGTTATAACTTATTTACTACCTATAACTTGTATACCTTTGAGTTTACAGCGATGCTTCTGCCCAAATATGAAGTGATGCTCTAGTTAGCTAGCTCTAGTAGTGACTGCATTCATTTTTAGCAGAAGTAAGGCTTCTGTGTTCCATGGTCATATATGTTTGAAGTCATTGTCTAGATAAACTCATTAGACTTTTGTCATGTGCTCAAATTCTTTAATTATTTTTGAAAAAACAAAATGGAATTTTGTAAATAGTCCTAGAGTCCTGTATCCGTCCCACGTGTGTATAGTTATATTCAAATTATGTAATTGTATATTCCTGGATCATGTTTATGTTCCTAAAATGATGTACATATTGAACACTTTTATTGTGACCATTTGGCTATTTGTAGTAGGCAGAGTGAATGGCAAATGTGTGTGGGGTAAAAAAAAAAAAGCCATGTCGAACTGCCTGTACGCATTTTGCCAATTAGCTTTTTGTATTTGTTTGTAGCTTAACTTGGAGTAAAAAATAAAGTTCTCATATTATTCAGATCCATCACATCGAGAGAAACTATTGTATTGTATATGGCTCTCTTATACCATTATCTGAGTCCCTAACAATTTATTTTCCAATACAATTTATGCAAAGTTACTTTCAATAGTTTAAATATAATTATCTACCCCAATAAGCTACAAGCTCAGTCTAATGCGATGCTTAAATCCCAGCAGAACTCATGACCTGCTGCATTTCAAAACTGAACTACACAAAACGGGAAAAAAAAGCAATGCTGCCTATTTCCACAAACTTCGAACTGAAGGCGAAATACAGGAAGAAATACAAATTTAACGTAAAACCAAGTTAAAAACAAACTCAAGTAGCCTACTGCTATAGAGATATTCGGTAATATCAGGTGTGTAACGTCACACTTATCTTTCTGGCTATGACAGTTAAATATTTTTTACAACCCGTCATTACACACTAGTCCTGCCTCTCAGTAAACAAGTAGCGAACTTGTAAACTTACCACAGCCAAACCGTTTTGCTACGTCTAAGTCGACTTTTGAGAGCCGAGTAGATTGTCCTAAAATTGAGCCAGCTGCCCCATATCGCCTGGCCGGCTGCCTTTTGGGATTCAGTTTTGCCAATGACCAAACTATACCAAAAGTGGCTATGACATTTACATGTCAAATGGATGAGCGTTTTATCTTGAAGTTAGATCGTAAAAATCGCGCAGGCCACAGACAGATACCCCTTACTGGCTCTCAAAAGTCACGTGGGGTCCATAAAGTTAGTTTTATGGTTTTGGGGAGTTGACAATGTACTATATATTTCACATTCTAGAAAGCAAGTGACGGTTTAACTGCTACGAATGGATTCTAAAGGGTCAGTAGTGAGGAAAATAACGTATGCCACTGCTTTGCCCGTGTCTGGTCCATACGCTGTCTCGCCAGTTATACCCATTTGGAAGCGGATATGAGGATAGTGGACTGTGCAAACTCCAAGTAAGTCATTTAAGCCTAGATTGGTAGAAGACTTGAGGACAGGGAGAAGTAGATGAAAGAACAGTCTCTAATGATGGTGTCAAACATTTCGCTCTTTACTACTGAGGAGCTAAACTGGAACGCATATTGAGTTAAAAGGTCATGTTTAACGTTTATTATTAGTGTGAATCACATTGCCTCTTTGTCCAGATAGAATTAATTCCACTGACTATACAAACAAACGTGATACAAATTTACTAGGTTCTGAATGAACGAAGTTCCTGGAATCCCCTGGGATTGCATATTTTGCAATACCCAAATAAAAAATATTTGGACTGACTCCTAAATCATTATCAAACTGTCGATGTGTATGAATGTATGATGTGCTGATCACGTGTTAACAATTCTAAAGTCTCATAAAAGCGTTATCATAGAACAGTACATTTATTTTAAATATAGTCAAAAAGACATTGACTATATTTGGTGTTTGTATTTTTAGACAATATTTCGTTCTTTCTTGTTTTGTTCTCCAATCAATTTAATTCAGAATAACTTTAATGGACATGGCTTTATGTTGTACAGTACCAAAGTAATGTTTAAAACTAAATACAATATACATTCACACTCTCTCTCTCTCTCTCTCTCTCTCTCTCTCTCTCTCTCTCTCTCTTTCCCTCCCGCCATCCCTCAAACACACACACACACACACACACACACACACACACACACGCACACAAGCACGCACGCCCCCCCACACACACACACACACAGACACACACACACACAC
>JAQMYM010000008.1:7635206-7646092 GCA_030014255.1 Parauchenoglanis ngamensis | reverse complement strand
TATATATATATATTCGTTTCACGGACATATTCCCACGGTTTTAAGAAGCTATTTTGTTAGCGTTTCTGTATAATCATAATATATATGTATATATATGATAGACAATGTCTTATTATAAATATTTAATATTATTTTTATTTGCACTGAATTTAAACAATTCGTGTTCTGTTTTTGGCTATGCACTTAACTAATATAAAATACGGACTTATGGTTGATGCAATTATTTAGTAGACAGCATATAAGCATTTAGTCTTATGCATACGCTACAGAAATTATGTCATTTATAATCCTGACAATCTGGAATTAAATTTAAACCTATATAAGGTTTTAAATTATATTATTTTTATTTACATATGCGTTACATGTATTAATTTTTAACATAAACCTTATGTAAATTGCTGCACAACACTATTGTCAGTTTTTTCACTCAGTTGTAAGTTGACTCGTAACTTTAAATGAATACCAGGGGCCTGTAAGTGTTTGAGCGAATACACTCGTCTTGTCCTTTTAACCCCCCAACACCAGGAGAGGAGGTCTTTGACCGTTTCCGGGATTAGATTAGTCTATTTTGGTTCAGTGAGCATCATGAATCATATTTAGAGAGGGCTTCCGGGGACGTCTTTCCACGCACGTTTAAGGAGTCCACTCCTTCACAATGCCGGTTTTTCAGGGTTTTAATGTTGACCAAATACATTTGTGTGTAACTCGAGAAAGCCCTCTGGAAATGGCCTCTATGCGTGAGACATATTCATTGATTTGTCTGGGCTGCTAAACATTTTGTATAGCCAGGTCTTTTAAGAGCCTGTATGCTTTTCTAGAAGGAAGAAAACGCTTCTGTTTTGGTTAGCCTTAAAACAAATAAATAAACCTACATACAAACAAACAAACAAAAAACATAAAATAAACTGTAAGAATAATAAGAATAGGAATAAGAGACGAAAAAGGTATTCTATTAAATGTGTGGCTTATTTAACTAAGAGTAACTAAGCACATAAAATAAAAAATCAAATCAAATCAAATCAAATCAAATCAAATGAAAAGTTATTACATGATCACTTTATTAACCAGTCAAAAAAATATATCAGCAGACGTTTAGCTTGACTTAATTATTATATTATATTGAATTCAACTATAATTATTATCATTATTATTATCATACTTGTAAACTCCATTTATGGAAACCAAAAAACAACAACAAGTCATATAAATTTTATTGGCAAAAATATAACAAATTATTTTATTATTACAAATGTTTTCAATGTTGACAAAAATCTTTCACCTCAAAAGACCTAGCCTTTCACTAGATAAAGGCTGAGAAGTAATTTAACTGTTTCATCAGAATTTTTTTTGAGACATCAAAAGCAAAAAGATCATTCCAAAAATCTGAACAGTTGTTTTTTTGTTGATAAGGGTGTGTAAAAGAGAGACACATAGAGAAAAATTGCAGTCCAGCATTGCCCAACTTAGCATCTGCAAGCCGCATTGTGGGAACGCGCTATTCATGTCATGGTGCTTTTCAGCGCAGCAAGATGGATTTACCTTGCCCCCCTCTTATTATGTGCCTCTTATAACCTTTCAGGTCAGCTTCCAAGAGGCCGTTGGAAAAAGACCGTCACGTGACATCGGGTGCCAATGTTCTTCCAGAAGGTCGTCAGGACCCTGGTAGCTGGTAACGTGAATTTTGGAAATGCAGAAAACCACCTACTACGACAATTCTACACTATTTGGAGGTTATTCTTATCAGGGGGCCAATGGCTTCAGTTATGAGGCCCAGCCTGCGGCTTTCCCAAGCTCGGCACACCTCGATGGCGATTACCAGAGGTCTGCCTGCTCACTGCAGTCGCTAGGCACCAGTGCGCCCACACAATCACAGCACGCCAAGTCAAAAGAGCTCAATGGCAGTTGTATGCGTCCCAGTCTACCATCTGAACACCACCAACCTTCCCAGGTTTCTCCTCCTCAAAATCCTGTGAACCCAACTGGATCCAGTGCCCCCCAGCAGCCGGGTGGTAGTGGGAGTGGTGGGGCTGGCGGTGGAGGTACCACTAAATCCTCCACCAAGTCGTCCACACTCGCCCAGAACCCGGTCATCTCCAAGCAGATCTTCCCCTGGATGAAAGAGTCACGTCAGAACACCAAGCAAAAAAACAGCTCCCCCAGCGCAAGCTCAGCTAATGGTGTGTGTGTGCCAACCACTCCTTACCGTTTAATGATTACTCCCTTCCCAACTCCACCTGCTCCTTCTCGCCCGGGACAGATGTTGACCAGCATATAGGTGTTATGTTAAAGTAGCATTAGCATGGGGGAGGGGCTATGGGTTGAGCAGGGGGTAATAAAAATTACTCAAATGTTTTGCTATGTAAATGTGAAAATCTTTGCATAATCTGAAAAAGATTGTTATAATGTAGATAATTATTAGTGTTATTTCTCAGTGCATGAATTATGGAAGATGTATTTTGGGCTAGTACATGCATTAGTTCTTGTAATATCTTTACAAGGCAAGCATGACACCCTGCACGACAATCACCAAATATAATCTAGCTTACCACACGGTACGACTGGCCGTGGGCTTTTGGTCATAATACAATTTACATATACCCGGTCAGTGTTAGGACACACATCTATTAATAAATGCCAGTTATGAAGTGTTGACAACCAGTATCAAGGGGTAAATTTTTTCGTGGCCTGTTTTATTAAGGGGAACGATGCATTCAATTGCCGCTTGTAGTAATTATGTTTTATTTCATTCCCAACCCAGCGGAGAGCAGTGGCGGCGAGAAAAGCCCTCCGGGTTCCGCGGCTTCCAAGAGAGCGCGCACAGCTTACACGAGCGCACAGCTTGTGGAACTTGAGAAGGAGTTCCATTTCAATCGGTACCTGTGTCGGCCTCGACGTGTAGAGATGGCCAATCTTCTCAACCTTAGCGAAAGGCAGATAAAGATCTGGTTCCAAAACCGACGTATGAAGTACAAGAAGGATCAAAAGTCGAAAGGCATGGGGTCCTCCTCAGGGGGGCCATCACCAACCGGAAGCCCACCATTGCCAATGCAGTCCTCAGCTGGTTTTATGAACTCCATGCACTCAATGGGCAGCTATGATGCGCCATCGCCGCCATCTTTCAACAAGCCTCATCAAAACGCGTACGCCATGTCCTCATCCTATCAAAATTCCATGAAAGGTTGTCCCTCACAACAGAAGTATGGCAACACAGGACCAGAATATGACCCACATGGGCTACAGGGTAGCAGTGGTAACTATGGGACCCCTAACATGCAGGGTAGCCCCGTGTACGTAGGAGGGAACTATGTGGATGCCATGCCTGCCACTGGGCCCTCTATGTACAGCCTCAACCACCTGCCACACCACCAATCTGCCAGCATGGACTACAACAGTGCCACACAGATGTCGGCTAACCAGCACCATGGACCGTGCGATACACACCCGACATACACAGATCTGTCAGCGCACCATCCTTCTCAGGGTAGAATTCAAGAAGCACCCAAGTTGACGCATCTGTAACAGGTTTGGGGGAAAAAAGCAAAACAGAAATTAAAATAGAAGAAGAAAACAAACAAACGAGCAAACACGAACCCAGGGGACGATGCAATGGGGTTGAAAAAGATGATCCAGTGGTTTCTTGCCGTTTCAATAACAGCAGTTGGTGTTGATGTTGTCCTTTCATTCGCCTGTGAGCACACTCATTTATTCCGAAGACATCTTACAATCAGTTTTGTATGCATAGCTCTGAAAGTCCTACTAAAAACAAAGATTATGAATAGTGGGTAAGTGTGGATAGTATACGCCAATTAATAGATTATTTTTCTGTATGACCTTGTGTGACCCCCTTTTACGCCATCGTTGGCATGCGTGTATTTTGTCAGCCTATCGCCGAGTTCTTTACTGTAAAAGCTGCTTGAGGGTGGAGCGTAGCAAACTCTTGAAACCGGCGTTAGGAAACCACTGGATTGTTTTTGTTCACTTCCCTTTTTCCACATACCTCTTTTTGTTTAACAGATTCGCTAAACTGTCATTTTCTTATTCATCTGCCTAAATCCATCAAGACAAAAATCGTAATAACTTTGCGTATAACAAGACTTCAATCTACATTTTTTCGGATTGATAAGTTAATTACTGTTTTCGCACTATGCTGCATAGACCTCCTCCCGTAAATCGGCTATAATTGGATAATACTTAACAAATTGATGCAGGGTAAAGAAATACCATTTGAGAATTTAGTCAATACATAGTCGCCCCTACCTTCCTCAAATGGTTTTGTCCCTCCCTTGTCCTCGTCCATTCCTTGCCCCCTCTCTCCATTGAGTTTGCTTACATTATCCTTCACTAATGAGAAAGGCAGACATTTTCTCATGTCTTGACTTAACGTGGAAACAGGGTATAAATGAACAAAATGCATGTCCGAGATACTAAGCAATGGTGTAGACGTTTCGGTTTACGCCTAATGCTTTCTCGGCTGGGCATCATTGTTGCACTTAGAGTTTACATTTTGATGGGTAAGGAAAAAGTAAATCTTATTTTGAAGCGAAAGACCTTCAATCAGCGTCTTTCGGTATGTGTTCAAACGAACATTCATAAATATATATTTATTTGTTATAGCCAGTTTAAATACTTTCTTTTGTTTATTATTTATCCCTCATGTATTTATATCGAGAAAGTGTACTTTTTTAGTATTTACCTGTTATAAGAAAAAGGCATTGTGTTCTTGTCATTGTAACTAATTTTGGTTATTGTATTTTTAGAGACACTTAGGTTTACGTTACCCTTGTACATAAACGACTTGGCTTGTACAGGGTGCGAGGCAAGGGAATCAAACCGTTCCAGCATAGTCGGAAATTAGACAGTATAGCGAAACTTTTTTTCTTTTTTTTTTTTTAAGAAATCATTTGTTCTTTGTAGTTACATTGATTTTCTTGTTAAGAGTTGGCTGTTGAACAATTCTTTAATAAAATATTATGTTAATCATTTTCATTCTAGTCCTGCACTTCTTTAATATACTGATATGTGCCCCCATGCCCTCTGCCGCTCACTCACTCACGCACGCGCGCACGCACACACAAAGGTGACTCTCCTCGTGGCTTCTACATGTATCCAGCAGGCCGTGTCACGTGAGCAGAGGTCAACTCAGTCCTTACACTCGGTTTATTTTGCAAGTTTAAAACGGGTTTCTCTGTGAATCCCAAGGTACATAAAAAGGCAAGATTTGAAAAAGAAGTAGGATAAAGAAAACCTGGATTTCAATATGAAGATTTTATTTATTTAACATTAATAGATTCAGAATCATATCAGAATTTACAAATGTTACAACATTGGTTTGCTTGATCGTAATTAAAACAGGAAAGCATTGCTATACATGACAATAAAGTCAGTATAAAAATGGTTTCTCTAAAATTAAAATAAAATACAATAAATAAATAAATCGCATCAAAATGACTAGCCTACAGGGTGATCGCAAAAACATTTATCGTTAAAATCACTTTATTAAGATAAAGACGGAAACATCAAGCTAAATAAAATTAAACAATACGGACTAAGATAGATAGATAGATAGATAGATAGATAGATAGATAGATAGATTTTATGTTCCCGAGATGAAATGTTAACCGTTAAAACAGTATCCAAATTGTCCTTTTGGAAGAAGCAATGGTAACGCAAATATGTAAATTTGTATAAATTTGTATTTGAAAAATGTATTCCTAAATTAGATTACTTTTTCCTGCTATAAGTAAGTAAGTAAGTAAATAAATAAATAAGAGTCTTCTATATAATCTGCAGTAAACTCCGTTCTGGTAGTAGACCTCTTGCACTGATCCGCTCTATATGTTCACTGCCCACGGCGTTCTTTTATACCCCTTATACCCAAACACCCACACACATTTCATGTTTTCCGCTACCTCGTCCCAACTAAGATAACAACGAAAAGACATACAACTGCAAACAATACGACACATTTTCAGACCTCTGGACATACATGAGAGCCCTTTGGCATCCCTGATTTTATTACCGGAAGCATTTCTGTACGTAAGCGGTACATAAATAGGTAAATTACTTTTTTGGTGAATTAATTTAGACATAAAGCACCAAAGTCTACCCGGGAATAGAGGCGCTTTCTTTGTTGTAGCCGTGGAGGGAAGAGGCGAATTCTTGAGGGTGGTTCCTGTCAAGCGCTTTGCCGGCGAAAAGATTGATCACCACTGCTTCTTCACTACTGTGGAATATATCTAGCCCGTGTGTTGTTCTGTTTTGCTTATTTTTTTTTAATGTTATTGTTCTTAATTTCATCAACAAGATTGTTTTATCGAAGCATGCTTCCAGTCTGAAAAATACAAATATTTTCTGTTTTAAGTAAAATGCATTGTTTGTCCTCATGCGAGATGGTTCGACAAAGAATTCACATTTTATAAACGACCTTTCAGTGAACCTATGGTAGCCTGTGCCGTAATTTGACCCATTGATATAGTACATATGTTTGAAAAGGGTTTTATAGAAGGACTATAATCTTGTCACAAAATAAAATCTGAACAATCTTGCAATACCATCAAAATAAATGCATGCGTATTTGTTTTAATTTATTTTAGCCGAAATGTAGCTTCAAACTTACATGCACAAAGGTCCCCAGTTTTAGAAGTCTCACAGTAGACGGGAAGCTGTAAATTAGTCAACCACACAGGCTACACCAGGCTCATTCGCGACGTTCTGTGTAATGATGTCCAAGCCCTAAAATCTCTCTGATATATCCCTGTATGTTTAGACTACAAACGAGAAATAGTATATATAGACACACACATATATATTAACAACACATAGTTACATTTATTGTCTGTTACTCTTGTCAAAACTTTTAAGATTAATGACCCTGGCTAAAATACGCAGTTAGCCATATTGTGGATGTGCTTTTAACAGGCATTTAAGGCCTAAGGCTTACATCACCAAAAACCCTTTATTCATACGGCCATTGTCTAAATGAAAACGTCACTTAACCACCCACACCTAAAAGCACTCAAACACATGGCAAACGCACGCGTTTTTTTTAAATGTATATACACTGCTAACGTGGGAATTCTGTGATCTTGAATATTTGATCAATACAGAAAATAATGCTTTCTTTTGCCACCGGGCCCCGTGTTTCCATTGGTTGAGACAAGTCATGTGACCAGGAATTGGCTGCAAATTCGCCCATAGTCCTCAGTTTAGTAGACCCTGGTCCCCATACGCTAGTAATATCACCAATTATTAAAGCCTGCAAAAACAGTCGTGGTGGGAGCGCAAAATAAAACCGCGCCTTTTGGATGTTATTTTTGCGCATTTTTTATGTCGCTGGCCGCCCATTTTGCTTAGGCAAAGCGATGAATTTTGAATTTGAGAGGGAGATTGGGTTCATCAACAGCCAGCCTTCCCTTGCTGAGTGCCTGACGTCTTTCCCCGCTGTCCTGGAGTCATTTCAAACTTCATCAATCAAGGACTCGACAGTAATTCCACCTCCTTTCGAGCACACTATCCCCAGCCTGAGCCCTTGCACAGGCAACCAGGCGCGACCGAGGAACCATAAGCGATCCGCCTCTAATGGCCTCCAGCTCCGGACACAAACCACGCCACCAACGCAGCAGAAGCAGGGCCCGGTTCCAGCCTCGGCTGGCGGCACCCATACCCACGAGTTCCCATGGATGAAGGAAAAGAAGTCGTCGAAGAAATGCCCCAAGCCTGGAGCAGCACCCACTGCAGCTACTGCAGCCACTGCAGTTGCCTCTCCCTCTTCAGCATCCTCTGGATTCAGCACCGCAGGACTCGAGTCCCCCACAGGTCAATGAACATCTTTTCTTTTCTTTTCTTTTCTTTTCTTTTCTTTTCTTTTCTTTTCTTTTCTTATTATTATTATTATTATTATTATTATTATTATTATTATTATATGAAGATAGGGCTGTTTCTTGAACCTACATGGAACGATTTGACGGCCATCCTGTTCGATAACCATGAATTACAGGACGTATCAAGTTTTCAGACGTTATTTTTCAGACATTACTGTCAATGAAAATATTCGATGCATATTAAAGCATCGTTATGTATATGCGCTAGATTTAATGGTACATATTAACATGGTCACTTTCTCATATTCATCAGAATTTTTTTATTAGTGCTAATAGTTTATCTATTGGCAAACCCATGCGAATTACATAGTCGTTTTTTATATCGTTATAAAAGCTGCGTGATTGTAGTGTATTTTGTTGTCTATAATATATTCACATTATTACTCTCACCCCTCCCCCAATTCTTGGTGTAAAAAGTTGGGAAACCTTGAGTTTATAAAATGTCCTTTAGAGATGTTCCCAGTTGAGATCAGCGAAGTCTTTAAGATATTTATTCATATCCATGTGTCGTGGCTTGGGGTGGCCATTTTGCTTATATCTATCAGTATGTAACGTGAAAGTAATGGAACAAAAATAAGGAGCCTGCTTGCTTAACGCATGCACATGGGCATACCCAGTGGTAATGACTGAATTTCTGTCTTTGCTGCCATTTAAAACTGAAAGCGGGCAAAAACGTATTTTTATAGAATGGATTTTTAAATGACATTATGAATACTGAGTGCATTAATTTCTCTCTTCCCAGAAGTGCAAGTCGGGTTGGACAATGGCAGTGGTTCTCGGCGTCTGAGGACAGCCTACACCAACACACAGCTACTCGAATTGGAGAAGGAGTTTCACTTCAACAAATATCTTTGTCGGCCTAGAAGGGTCGAAATTGCAGCCCTTTTGGATCTAACCGAGCGCCAGGTCAAAGTGTGGTTCCAAAATCGGCGCATGAAGCACAAGCGACAAACCACGCATCACCGAGAAGGACAAGAAGGCGAGTCAAGCGGTTTCGAGCCACTCGAAGGCTCTGATGCAGCCTCGCCTTTCCCGAACCCGCCACCGGAGCCATCTGGTGCGACAGCATCCAGTTCTAGTTCGGCTAGTGCATCCGAGAGTGAGCCGTGCCTTCCGGCTTCCTGCTACAGCAATAGTGCTGACAATACCCAGCCCACGCCTAAGGAAAGCCAGCCAATACAGACCGAGTCGGCAGATGGTCCTGACACAGCGGTTCACTCACCCCCGTACCCGACACCCACTGCCGATAACCCCGGTACAATGGCGGAGTCGCGCGTGGAATTGCCAGAGAACGCCTTCACACAGCCGCAGGACGCCAACTCACTAGCGGATCTGAACTTCTTTTCCGCCGACTCCTGCCTACAGATTTCGGACGCTTTATCGCCCAGTCTACAGAGTTCCCTGGATAGCCCTGTAGACTTCTCCGAAGAGGATTTTGACTTGTTTACAAGTACTCTTTGTACGATAGATTTACAACATTTACAGTTTTGACAGACTTAGAAAAACACAATCGAAATGTATCCCATCACACTAGCCTATTATGAATGCTTTTAACCACAACATTCGCAAAAGAGAAGAGAAATATTTTTAGGTTATATTCACACACACAGCTGCGAGACGGAGCTGTAGCGGAGACTAATAAATCATTTCACTATTACGATGTTGTTTAAGCTAATCCACACCGGGATTTCTAATGTCCAGTTTCAGGTATTTTTCTCTTTTGTTTATTTGGATTTTACTTCATCCTGAATTACGGATAAATATGCGGGGACTTTTTTCAGTGAAACTCAATCGTTGAATTCTCAGGAAAGTCAAACATGATGTTAGCTGAACTGCTTTTAGAATTTTTTTCCGGAGACGGGCGTTGTGCCTGCTGATGAATTTTAGAACTAGTTTATTTATTGAGATTCTTTAATAGTAAATTACAAATTATTTATTGTACATTATTTTCATAGTTGAAAATAAAACATTTATAAGTGTCATAGTTGTGAATGATTTACAAGGGTATAACTTTATGACTGTAGAATCATAAATTGTTTCAATGCTCTGATTTTCATAATTCTAAAAGTCATCATGAAAATATCATCTTAATGATTTAGGACACCAACTAAATAATATCTGAGAAATGGTCATACAACAGCAGTAGCAGCAGCAGCAATAATAATAATAATAATAATAATGATAATAATAATAATAATAATAGTTACAGATAGAATCCAAAACAATGTGCATCATTTTTGGCAGTTCATTCAGACTCTAGATTCTGTAGGTTTGCCAAGCTGTATTCTGGCTGTATTCTCCTAGCTGAGCTGCTCAAAATGGCGTTGTGAGCACAATGAAGGATATGAACAATAAAGGGGCGGCCATTATTGAACGCTTTCGTTCATGCAGAGAGAAAGAGACTGAATTGGTCAGTCCTCAGTTGTGTGTCACGACTTTAAGTGAACATTTTAACACAAACGAAGGTCTTGTCAAATCATAATGATTCTTTTTGACATTATAATCAATACTAGACACCTTATGTAATAGCTGGACCTGTCCCAATTCAGCATAGACTATTGTTACACAACGAGTAAGCTAGACTGACATGACAGGAACTATACGGAAATAATAATAATAATAATAATAATAATAATAATAATAATAATAATGTTTACTTTATTTTCATAGTCTACACATCTTTGAATGTTTTGCTGTATCTTTGTTGAAGGGCAGCATGACTATACTATTTTCTTTTTAAACATATTTCATAAAAAACATAAAAGTCCATATTTACAGAATGGGTCCATGCCATTCTGATAATGAAAATAAAAGGTGTATATTTATGTCTGCATGTGTGTGCTGGAGTGATCTGGAAATATGGTCACTCCACAATCAACACTTGGAAAACTTAGATGTGTGTGTGTGTGTGTGTGTGTGTGTGTGTGTGTGTGTGTGTGTGTCTGTGTGTCTGTGTGTCTGTGTGTGTGTGTGTCTGTGTGTGTGTGTGTGTGTGTGTGTGTGTGT
>JAQMYM010000008.1:7616195-7630079 GCA_030014255.1 Parauchenoglanis ngamensis | reverse complement strand
TGACAGTGGTTATGTCTACAGAGAGAGAGAGAGAGAGAGAGAGAGAGAGAGAGAGAGAGAGAGAGAGAGAGAGAGAGATACCATTTAGATCAGAAAAACTTTGGCTTAGCAAACATAAAAATTGCAAAATAAACAAAAACAGTATCCAAGAACAAACTAATCTAATGTACCCTTTTGGTATACAAACCCATTATCCGAACAAAATCAAAGTAATCATTAGCAAAATTACACTAAAGACTAGTGAGTTTTATGGATGATTAGCACATAAAATGCTAATTCTGCTGAAGGCCTTAAACAGAGTATTACTTCTAGAGAAAAAACTTAAGCAAAGATGTGTAGACTAATAGCTAGGTGATAAAAGTCCTACACTGTAAAAAACTGCTGTAATTTTACAGTAATTTACTGGCATTTTTGGATACAACTAAGCTCAAGTCTTACTTAAGGACCCAATCAAGATAACTTGACAGTGCTGGGATTTAAACACACAACCATCATATCTATGCTATGAAGCCTTAGTCATTGAGCCAGCACTGACTGACACCAGCAGCCATCATTGATTCAATGCAATCTGTTAATGGAGTTAAATCAGTGTCAGAAATAGTTGAATCAGTGCAAAGATATTGCAATGTTGTTGTGTTGGCTCAATGGCATTCATTTCCCCCCTGAATTCAGCAGGGCATGCTGGGAGACTACAACCTGTTAAGGTTAGCATGGTCTGCTACAAGCAGAGCATTTTCTATATGAAGGGAATTTTTTTCCTCAAAGTAGTAAATTAACTTTACTCTTGCATTAGAATCAGATAAATACTTTTTCCTAGATTTTTAAAGCATAATTTTTTATTGTTTTTTTTTTCCTAATAATCTTTTATTTATTCTAACTGTTTTTTGTGTGTATTTTTATATAGTTTTTCTTTGAAACAATGTGATAATGGAATAACTGCACTGAAAAATTATATTTATTCCTTGGGGATACAAAGTTCAGGGAATATAGATGAGCTCCTTCTCCTTACATCCTTGTGGCAATATGGAACATCTAGAATGGTTGAGTGCCACAGGTCCTTTTAGCCTGATCATGTAATTCATTCCTGAAAAAAAAAGGTCTTTCATATTTTTATTCTGTCTGTAGGAGAAGGAATTGAGGTTTGCTAAAGAGGGTAAAACCACCCTCCTTCCTGTCCTGCCTTATGTCTAAATAAACAAAGTGGACTGGGGCTTCACAGCAGATTTCCAACAAATTTGACAAATGATAATCCCAAATTTGCCGCTAGTCGGTATACTGTATATTCTTTACTTATACATGCATAATATGATAATAAAATAATAGCTTTAAGGTAAATGCCAACTTCAAATTAACTTCAAAGTGATCATTCCTTTTTAGCCTATAAACCACTAAAAGGCCTTGGCTGTTAATAAAACTAAAAAAAAAAAAAAAAGTTGGACATATATAACCCTACAGGGCAACTCAGTTGGGTCTAGTCAGCAAACAGTGCTCAGAATTAGGACAATGCATGGTGAGGCAGCTTTTTCTTCTGCACTTATCTGAAAGAATATACACACACTTACACCTTTGTTTCTAATGCAGACTGAAAATATTTCTGCTGATCTTTGCCTTTTAAAAATCTGTAAGCAATTTTACTGCACAATTAGCATTCAATTTATATTATTTTACTTAATTACTACCTAATTTATGTTTTATTTTAATCTCTATTTTACTTTATTAATATTTACTAACTTTATTATATTTTATTGTAAAGAACTGAATTGTATGAAGTTGGGCTACATAAATAAACTTATCTGGTTTGCCTTGCCTTTTTATGAGCATTGTTGAAATACCTCAACAATGAGCTCCAACAGCTGTGAAATAACTACTTATTATAAAACCAACTAAGTATGTAGTAGTATGAAAGTCGGTTAGTACAAACCTTGTATGTAATAGATCACGTCATTACAACATCCCATATTTGGAAGGTGCAAAATAAGATGCTGTGAGAACGGCCCTGATAGGATACCCAAAATGTTTGGATATTATATATATAACACACACACACACACACTTATTTATTTTTTTCTGCTATTCCTACGTCACTTGTTTCTTCTATTTTAGGCCACTAGGTGGATCAGTATGCAGTCCACACTGCGTCTGTGTAGCTAGCCTCGTAGCCTTGTCTCGTTAGGGAAAGTCAAACACTCATGTTAGGCTATATAGGCTACTACACACTGCTTTTTTATGCTTATTTTATACTTATTTATGACAGCTAAATTCTGGGTGTTTGTTTTTATCTACATTTACATCATTTGGCAGATGATGGCACGTTTTGGCACATATCCAGACTTAAATACATCTTATTTTATGTGAGCAGTGAAGGTTAAGGGCCTTGCTCAAGGGCCCAGCCATGGTAGCTTGGCAGTGCTGGGGTTTGAACTCACAACCTTCTAATCACTTGTCCAAAAAGGACAAGTGATACCTTACAAGTGATACTTAACCACTGAGCTACCACATGTGATGAAATGCACCACAACCCAACCAAACTGACCAATCTAGATTGGCATGAAACAAAATGAAAAAAAAAAGTTAATTGCATGAAATGTTTCGATAGACTGTATTGTGAAGTAAGCCTAGGAAAAGTCAGCACTAGCATCCATAGGAGAACACAGAACAGCTAAGGGGGTGGGGCGTGTTGGTGGAACGGGGGGGGGGGGGGGGGTTAACACAGCAGACATACATCTGATTATATACGTGTCCAGTAATATTGTTCTGTGCTGTATTGATGTTTATAAAAGGAAATAATCATTACGATTCCAAATTTAACCGCACCAAACACAGCTACACTCTAAGCAAAGTGTGGAATTTGGTTTTGGAATGCAATCCAAGATATTTGGTTTTGGAATGCAAGAGGTAATTTCACCCGTCTTACAAACAACTTATTTAAATTATTCTCATAAGAAGGGCCATAAAGGTATTTTAATCCCTGTGTCTATTAACGTTATGGCAAGATCAGTCGATAGTAGATCATGCCTTAAATAGCTTAATTATAATTCCTGACTAGGTCACTGGCACAGAATCATATGAACAGACAATAGCCGATAACGTTACGAAGCTCTAACTGTAATAGGGAATACAATTATCAGAAAGCTGCAGCGCAATGTTTAAAATGCCAGGATGAGCAAACTGAAACGAAGAACCAAATGAATAGAATATCTATTCACAAATATGTATCACATAAGAAAAGCTATATTGTTCACATATTGTTGAACAAAAAATAAAAAGGTTCACTAAAATACTACTGAATAAAATCTATCTCAATCTATCTATCTGTCTATCTGTCTATCTGTCTTTCTGTCGGTCTCTGTTTATTTGTTTGTTTTTTGGTCTCTTGTTCTCTTGATCATACCCTGTCTGGTCCTTAACAAGATGGGCAGTTCTATAGAAGAGAACTTAAAAGAATATTAGCCTACTGTCAGCTAATAAGAATAACAAAATCAGTCTAACATTTCCTGTGCATACTAACTATTACATAGTAACACTATGGGGTCCCATAACAACATTAGACATAGAAAGAGCAATGTATAATGTTAAATCTTTATGTCAGTCCATTATTAATTTGCTGATACACAAACGGACTTGCTGAAATACCTGTAATACGTAAAACTGAAGTGTGCTGACTGAAACATTCAAGGCCACATTGATATAGCTGGTTAACAAGCTCTGAACTTTTGCCCGCGCGACTATCGCTTCTCCAGAAATGCGACACCATAGTAAACATACTGACAAGTAACAAATTACTGTGGGCGTCATATTGTTAGTTGCTCTTGTCTTTCCATGTACCAGTGAATGAACACCCAATATTCGAGATCCCTCTACCACCTCCTTTGTGCGTGGGTTTTTATGAAGAGGGGTTTTGCTAAACTATTGTCACCCATTAATGATTAGCTGTAGCTTTTCGTTCCCCCCGCCAACGCTTGTCAAGTTTTCTAAGTGTGGACTAAATCAAGGAGGTGTAACAGACTCAAAAGTGAATGAGGGCGACATATTTGGTGGAAAATATGGCCCAGCAAGTAAAATAAATGGAGGTTGGATAATTTACCCGGCACAGTCATCAATACAGATGTAAAAGTACAAATTTGCATTTTTACACAAATTTGCATGTGCTGGGACTACGTGGAAACTCTTTTCCTGCTAATCCGGACTCAGCCCAAGGCTTGCTGTCCGCCTAACCTAGTTTTAGTAACAGATCCATCCAATGATTCAATTAAACTGTCCCAAAGTCGACCCGGGACCAAACTGAAAACATGGCGTCACTTCCAATTCGAGTGTTAAACGGATTTCAAATCTGAATCGAGATTTTGAACTCTACATAAACCTTGTGTGAGGTCAGGGAAAATGAGAATTTAGTTTTTCAGAGTAAAGATAGGAGAATAATTCCGTAAAATATACACCATTACATCTTAAGTAGCCTAGCCAAACAGTATATTTGCAGTGGTATGAAGGCCTATGAGGAAGGAGAGGAAGACGGGTTAAAATCTCAAAAGGACATTTGTCCTTTTCTTCGTTTCTCTTTCGGGAGAGCCTTTCACGCGGGGCTTGACATATTCGTGCTGTTATCAGATTGATGGGCCAGTTTGATTGAAGTGGCTTTGTCATGCAAATGTCAAGCGCGTGATGGATGGTCACCGTGCGCTGACAAACTTCTGTAGGTCCCCACACCATTGGCGCCGTGACGGCTCACGTGACCAGCAGCTGAGGTATAGATGCGTTATAGAGAAGCAGGAGCAAATACTCTGGAGGTAATCATTTTCTTTTTTTCCCCTCATGACAAACTGCTGCGAGGTTGTAGCACGGCCAATTTCTCGCGTCTTCCTTCTCTTCGCCATCCAATGCGCATGGACAATTCCAGAATGAACTCATTTTTGGAGTACACAATTTGCAACCGGGGATCGAGCACTTACCCCCCAAAGTCTGGATACCATCATTTGGATCAGGCTTACTCGGGCCCCTTTCAGTCCGGTGACAGCTATAACGCTGATGGACGACTTTACGTAGGGGGCAGTGCGCCGGCGGCCACGGCACAACATCAGCACCAGAGTGGAGGCTATGCGCATCACCAGCACCAAAATCAAACCAGTGGCATGGGCCTTTCATCTTACGGTAGCACAGGCTATGGAACGCACGCCTCTGCCACCCCGGACTACGGCCATCAGCAGTACTTCATGAACCACGAACAGGATGGAATGTATTATCAATCTTCTGGCTTTGTTGCTCCAAGTGTCGGTCCTAATTACGGGTCCTTGGCCGGTGCGTATTGTAGCACGCAGGGAGCAGTTCCGGCAGCGCCATATCAACACATGAACGGCTGCGAAGGCCAGGACCACCAACTCCACTGCGGCCAGGGTACATACGCCGACTTATCATCCTGCCAGCAGAAGGAGACAGGCTCGGATCAAATGCCAGGGAAGACCTTTGACTGGATGAAAGTTAAAAGGAACCCTCCTAAAACTGGTGGGTTGTTTTTAATGTTCCAGCTACGCTGAAACTCGTTTATCAGAGTTAGAAAAAAGTTTTGAGCTCGTTATATTCGTACATTTAAAAAAAAATACATTTCTTTCCTTATCTTTGATCCCCAGTAGGTACATGGGCCAGTCTGTTTTTAAGTATAAGGCCAAAGTGCCTACTTTTTCTGTTCGCCTTAATGTGTCTATGAGCTATGCTTTCTTACCCCTTAAAAGGGCCCAGTTAGTTGCCTTAAGGTTGCCCTGGCCTTCCACATAAGTTTTCATGTGCCCTTTCCCCCATTTTCCTTCTTTACTCTATCCAAGACTTTCTGTCAACTATAAAATCTAAAACAAGTCTAAAACACTACCTCTTACTCAAATGGTCTATTGGACTTGTACAAACAGAGCCATAAAGTACCCTTGAGGGATACAGAATTATATGAATTATATGTAAACAATTTACCTATAGTAAATTTATTTTTTTACTTTTTATTGAGTTTATTGGAGTTTATTGACAATATGACATTTTGTTTAATTATTCTCACTCTTTTTTTACCTTTCACACAGCAAAAGTGACCGAGTACGGCTTGGGTCCGCAAAACGCACTCCGTACAAACTTCACCACAAAACAGCTTACAGAGCTCGAGAAAGAGTTTCACTTTAGCAAATATCTGACACGAGCTCGCCGGGTGGAAATCGCTGCCACGCTTGAACTGAACGAGACACAGGTGAAGATTTGGTTCCAGAACCGACGAATGAAGCAGAAGAAACGTGAAAAGGAAGGGCTCGCTCCTACATCCTCCACCACCTCCAAGGACTTTTACGAAAACTCGGATCATTCTACAACAACATCTCCAGGGACGTCCCCAAGTCCTGAGACCTAAGGAAATAAGCGAAGCTTAAGGTCCTAAAATGAACTACAGACCTATATAATATAAAATAATATTTCATTAAACATTCCAAATTATGTCGAACAGACCGTCATATTGAAATGGGTCACAGGCTATACATTTTTCCTTACCTTTGGCCTACAGGGGAGCTAACAGTTTGTCCTACAGCAACATATATGGAATAAATTTAGACAAGTTGTCTTAAGATAAACTCCCATTTCTAATTTCTAGGCTATTTCAGGGTACGCTAATTCCGGCTTTCATTCAAAAGTTGGTTATGCACTTTTAGCGTGTTTACAAGTCTCTATATGGACCTTTTACAATTACAGGGAGTCTATAAGGACAACATAATAACTTTGTATGGTTGTTTCTATTTTGTGAGTGTGTAGATATGCGTTAGTGAATTGTTTGTTGAAAGTAGGCTATGTCCTAAGGTTTAATCGGACCGTTTGCACTATGCGGTTACAGGGTAGGCCTTCACGCCACTTATGCGCCTCACAATGTTATTACTGTAATCCCAACTACGACTAAATGAATGACATTATTTTTCTCTTTGGTGCTGAATTTTCAAACGTAAATCAGAACACAAAGTGCTATGTGTTGAATGATTCAGGATTTTTTTAAATGGGATATATGGGATGTACTATTTGGTAGCTTTATTTCAATTTCATGTTATGGACAAAGGTTTTGAGACTTGTAGAGTGCAGTTGTTTAGGATAAATGCAGGGTAATTACGTACTTTTCGTTATCCAAAACCTTTAGATAATGATATATATATTTGTGGTGTTAACACAGACTGGCTGAGTTTTATTAGTTTGTCTGTGTGTTTTAACGAAGGTCTTATTTCAAATATATGTCTACCTCAAATAATAATAATAATTAATAATAAAAGTATTTTTTACTGATTTACTGGGCTTAAAATATATATTTTCCAGCTCTGGAACATGTATTGTTCATTCATCCATCCACTCATTTTCAGAAACAGCTTTATCGTGTTCATGCGCTATTCGCGAAAACACTGGGAGCAGCGCAAGGCTAAGATACTTAAAGTGCATCGAGAAAGTTTCTTTTAAATAGACCAATAATAATTTAACATCATTTATACATACACAAGCGCGCACACACGGGCGCGCGCACACCACTTTATCGAGACAGTGATGAAGTGAGAAGCAGTCACTGTGTTGTTCTGCGGGGTCGCGCTGACCTTTTTACCTCTGTGCGCCTCTGTGACGTCTAAACAAGTAAACAAACTCAAAAACACTCTTTTTTCAGTGGTACTAGCTGCAGAAAAATATTTTATTATTTAAACCAAATTATGTATAATAACTATCATCAACACAGCCGATGATAGATTCGTTAAGTGACTGCATTTTAAAGTCGTAAATTAGCCTTAATGAAGGGTTAATTAAAACATCCTTGCTAGCGTATTGAAGAGAAGGCAGACGTTATCATGCATCATACCTTAAACTTGTTCACCAGAACCACCACTGTTCAAATGAACAGATAAAAAAAATCAGTTTTCAAACGCACATTTATTTTTTAACGAACAATACCCTTCCTTTTAAAAAGACTCAGATTAAGTGTTAACTAAAATGTCATACAAATTAGTTCGATAATTACACAGAAAGTGCCCTTTGATACGATTTAGACACTTGGCTACATAAAAAGTCACACAAATAGGCTAAGTGTTATTTTGCTACTAAAAACGGTAGCTATTTAATGCCGAACGTTGATTAAAACATCTTTGTTAAACAAAACATTCTGCATTCGCAAACCTCTTAACATTTTAATTCCGATAACGCTGAATTTATTGCTGTCTTGCTGCGAGAAATTCCGAAGACCTAATGCCAAAGACATATAGGCTACCTTTAAGTCATTTTTTTCTGTAAATGCTACTCGTTTGTTTTATTGTGTAAAATCTTCGTAAAACAATTAATACAAGCACTAGAATGTGGTGGTACAAAACAGAAGTGGCCTAAATCACAGGCTAACTCGGGCACTGTCCGCTACGAGGAAGGTATTTTCTGGCCATCTGCTTGCGCAGTTGGTGTGGATTTCAGTCACGCTGTTCGAGGCGTTTGTCCTGGTACTCCAACACCCCCCACACACACCCCCACCCCACCCCACACACACACACTCACAAAAAAGGAGCTTTGATCACACTGCCGTTCCCCGCGGTCAACATCCCGAGTCTGCATTGAAACGCAAAGAGGCCAAAGCAAACGGACCCGGGTTTACCAGGAGGTCACCGTTAAATGCAGGTGAACTCGTACATAGTCTGTAGGAAGTTTTCCAACCAACCAATTAATTTGTTTTCTTTCGTTCTAACAGTTTATATAGCTACACAATGTGGAAAACCTCATACTTGCACTTGATTAAAATCCCAATCCAAGGACGAATCCTAAAGTCAAAAACAAACGAACAAACAAACAACAACAAAAAAAGCACGCTCGCCACTCGAAATATAAAGCACGAAGATACTTCAACGTCAGCCTCATAGCCTTCTCTCACTGCGCACGAAATGTCTGATTTATGCACGTTTCTGGTCAGAAGCTTCAGACTCTTGAAGGCTGCATACTTTATGAGGAAGTAAATGCCCCGGCTGATGACGACTAAACAACCTTTTAAACATTTGATAAAATCTTCAGAAAAAGATATAGTCATACAGATATTGAGTAAGGTCCATGGCATCATGTCTTATACATTTTTTAACTTTTTAAAGTTTTTAAAGTCATTAAGTTTTACTTAATGTCTTTATTGGCCATAGACTTGTTACTCTTACTAATTAAATGTGATCTTCTTAGAAAGGGACAATATAAACATTGTCTTAGTGGATAAAGTTATGAACAAGGTTATGAGTGAAAAGTCGACACATGCATAGCCGTAATTAAAAAGTAAAACTTTAACGGATATTTGAAATATCAAATTCACAAGTAGCACCTTGCTCTGTGGCTTCTGAAGAGTAAGTTGTGAGAATGGGGTTAACAAATTGCATTAACAGATCTTACTTGATAATATACAGTTATACGCATGGTACGGTTCTAATACTCTGACCACCAATACAGAATATTTTCACGTTATATTTATTAACCCAGTGCAAGAAAGGACATAAATGAATGCTCAATGTCCGTGTATTTGACGCACGTGAGTCATTCCCAAAGGTGTCTCGGACGAATAAAAAAATCTGATTGAGGGCACTTGATTTAATCGTTAGGGGCCATATTATGTTTATTATTTAAGGCAAAACCTGCAAGACTCGCAAAAAATTAAACTGTTGTTAAACCTATAACTAGCATAGTCTATTCAATTCGAGTTTTGAGAAACAGGCTATATATTGGTGCAAAATGCATCAAAACGTTCGCAGTGGTGAAAGCAGCTCCGAATATCAATATGCAACACTTTATGATAAATTCTAGGAAATTAACCCCCAAAGATGAAATGGCTAATATTAATGCAAAGGAATGTTATGTATTTAGTAATCTGTTTTGTTTTTGAAAAGCGTAGAGCTGTCATATGGATAACACTTTTGTACTGTTAGTGATGACTTTAATTGCTATTGCTATAAGATAGCAGCTAAATTTAGTTAGGCCTATATAGTTAATTGATATAAACTAGTCCTAGTTTAAGTTGACGTTTGCGGGCATGTTGCCGAATTCTCCATCAACACAAAAATGGCCCCAGCAATGTTAGCTTGAGCTCGAGTGAATTATGTGAGTTAAAAGAGAGGTCTAGCTGTTACCCTATGAATTCAGCCTAAAAGAATCTCATGCAGTGAGTACACACACCCACCCACACATTTGCACTCTTGAGAGATCCTTAAAATTAGACATCATATTCAAGCTTCACCGCCTGTTGCATCACGTCACATCCGAAACACATGTGGTGCGTGGCAGGTGAAAGATTCGTGCATCGAGTTCAGAGGGTGCTGACAAGAGGTGCTGCAGAAAGAGCGCAGAAGGGTCAGAAACGTTTTGGGATCATTTTTTCCACGAACATTCGAGGAAACGAGTTTGCCAAATTCTTTCCCTTCTCCCTCTCGTGGCCTCCCTTCTTCCCCCAAAGTTTACGCGCGCTTGACAGTTCGATTTCATCCCCGAATCCTCTGACGGACTGCCTCAATATTTACACAGGCGGATCGGTTTGCCCCAAGCCTTTCCTCAAACAGCTGAGGCCTGCCAGCTCTCCCCCGGATTTGGTTCACGAAGAGTTCAGGCCCAAATGAATTCTCGCGAGCAGTGGGTCATCATGTCAGGAGCTTCACAGCTTCCATTTCGCAGAGGTCAAACATAGGTTTCTGCCATCAGCTCGCGCCCCGAGCGCCACTCCGGGCCTTCACTTCGTCCTGCTCACCCTCGGAGGCCACTCACCTTTGTTATCTTTCTCTGTTGCCCTCGCCGTGCCCTTTGTGTTCCCTTTTCTTTTAGTCATTCTGCAAATATCAGTGTTTTTGGAATTCGTTAGCATTGATGAAAGACTCAAGCAAACTCTATCCATGCAAAGATGGATTTTAATTGTTAGTCTTTGTATCTCCCCACCATAAATCATACCGAGGTAAACCTGAATATGTCAAGGAAAGAGAATTTATATAATGTATCCTGGAAAAAGATATTTTCCAAATCTCCGACATAAATCCCAGTCTGTAAATCCACATTACATCATAAATATTTTTATATATAGTATTAGTCATTTTTATGCAAATAAAACTATGATTATCGGGCAACATGTTTAGAAAAACAATCTCCTCATTAAGCACATACATTATCCATCTATGGTCCAACATGTCTTGGACCTGTTAGGACATACATTTACATGTTAGGACATACATTTTCATACATGTCTTAGGCCAACTGAAACTCTCACTTGAATTAAAGGGTCAGTTTAGGCTGCCAAGACAGTGGTCATTTTCATTCAGACGTGAGAGTACACGAGAGTATTGTACAAGAGCTCATTCTGGACAAGAATGTGCTTCTTAAGCCAGTATAATGCATATACACAACAGGCCACGCAAATCAGATAACTATAGTCTTAGTAGTTGCAAGATTCAGTTTCAGAAAAGAGCGAATAAGTTGTAGAAGTGCAATAAGAACACGCGTTCATTTTGTTTAGGCTGCGAGTGCATAATGTATAGAATACACAATGGTTAAAAATCGTACAAAAATACAAAGTTAGTCAGTTAGTTAGTAAGTTAAAACACAATTCTAACTTTAAAATTAAGTTAATTTGCAGAATCAGAAACATTCTTTGGTAAATAATTTATAATTTTATGTACAACACATAAAAAAATAATATAAAGTGGTCCCTGTCAAAAAGATTTTTGTTTGAGTAAGGCATTTTCCATTACAGTACTAAACTTAAAGTTAAGCTTGTGCTTTGAAATTAGTATATAAAAAACTGGTAGTATCCATTAATAACAAAATTTAAAACAACAACTTTATAATAATAATAATAATAATAATAATAATAGCAAGAAGATGGAGAGAGAGAGTTAGAGCGAAAGAGAGAGAGAGAGAGAGAGACAAACACACACAAAGAGAGAGAGAGGGGGGGGACTAACAGTCTAGTAGTCATGTTACTAGTAATAGTTAGTAACCATTACTTGGTTAGCAAAAAATGGATGTTACTCACATAAAATATTTAGTTACTGAAATTTATAGTTGGTGACTCTGGCACCTCTTTCAATTTTATCACTTTTATCCACAACTTCACCTACTCCTGCATTTTCTCACATTCCTGGGTGAATTCAGAGCAAAAGGTTATCTGCCAAAAACATTCCTTCATTCATTATGGCATAAGAGACAGAAAAAACACCCCTCATTGACAAAGAAAGGAATAATTATAGAAAACTGTTAAATAGTACAGATGACACAGTTCTAATAGATTAAAAGTCACATATCCACATTGGTGCTTCTCTTACTTTTTTTTTATCTATCTAAAAATTTTTTTAATCCATAGCCTGAACTAGCTTTGTTACTTAGGATACCAAATCTTAACTCTTGGCATAATCCGAATTTTTGCACAATGTTATGCATAAATGCTAACTCTGGTTATTTTACAATATGACGTTAATGTGCATACCATGCCATACAAGGTTTCATTCTAGGTCACTCACTTTACCTTTTCTTACGTACTTTCAATTACAACCACTCCATCCCATTCATTTCCATTTTCTGCAGGAAATCCCTTACAGGCAGCTTTGTATAAATCAATATTAGGAGCACTCTATAATGACTGTCTTATTATCCAACTAAACTATGGAACACAACTGCTAATCAAGAACAATCCCTTTAATTCTAGAGACAATCCAATATATCAAACTCTTCTATTAGCTCAAACACCACCCCTGATTCAAAAGCCTAATGACCACAGCAACTATGACAACTTTGTGTAAATTCTATAAGATTAAGAAAAAATGTACTCACAGCAAAACAAAACAAAACAAAACAAAAAAACAACCTCAATGTCCCTGAAAACAAGCCACTACAAATGTAGGAAATACATAATTAGACCTTTTTAAAATCTCCTTCTCAAATAAACTCTCCTGTAACAAAACAAGGACTGTTATGACATGGAGGCCATTTTGCTGGCATGATTTAGGTCCACTTGTCTCTTTTGTCACTGCAATTCAATAAAAAGGTATTCTGACTGACCTTTATCCTTTCATGAAATATGCTGTATATGAAAAATATGTCAAATGCTATGGCTTTTGGACTAACCAGATCTCAAAAAACCTTTGGAGACTATAAACTGGTACATTTATGGCAATAAAGACAGAGAAAGAATGGTAGGAGTTTAAAACATGTAACTGATGGATGAAATTGAAATTTCAATTATAATGTGAATGCAATATCAGGTAAGAATACTCCAAAGGTGTAAATCTGCTATAGTGTATAGTATGATCTGGTAAAAGAATTTTACAGTTAGAAACTGTATGCAACCTGGCATTCTAATTACATATAATAAAAAATATTATAAAAGCTATAAAAAGTCAGTTCAGATTGCATAATAGTAGTGTCTCTCTGGCAAAACAACTTGTGAAGCGCTAGTGCTAGAAAAGTGTATAGGAATGACAGCAATTTTCTTCACAACTCCAGGATGTTGTGTGGTGTCCTGGTGTATTTTGCACATATAAGTGACATTGTACTTGTGCATGCATGACTGCTATTTCCTGCTTCAAGCTAGTTTAAAAAGCTGCATGGATCAACAGCTTGGCACTGCATTATGCAGTCACATCTTGCAGTCACACATGTTTAAAGAATGATTAAAATGAGCTTCGATTTCCTCTCATTTAACTGCTTATTGTCACACAGCAGCTAGCCACTTATTAATCATTTAGTCTTGAGAATGCCCATGTGTAAGTACTATATACAAAAAAAATCAGTCAAAAGTTTGGGCACACCTTCTCTTTCATAGGATTTTCTTTTTTTTTTGGTTTTCTACATTGTAAAAAAATACTGAATACCTCAAACTATGAAGCAACACATATACTGAATTATGTAGTAAACAAA
>JAQMYM010000008.1:7600955-7616095 GCA_030014255.1 Parauchenoglanis ngamensis | reverse complement strand
TATTAGTGGCATTTCCTGCCTTCTTAATGCATTTGAGACATACAGTAAATAGTAAATGCTAAATGATAAAAATACAGCATTTTTTATAACAGCCCTATTGAACAACTGTAGTAATCCATATTATGTCAACAACCGCTTAACTAAGTAAAGAGCAACAACAGTCCATCATTACTTTAAGACATGACGTGTCTTTTAAGTAATAAAAATAAAGAAAAAAAGATTGAATTAGAAGGTGTGTCCAAACCTTTGACTGGTTGTGTAGCTTGCTTACTTGTTTGTCATATAGCATTATAGTTGTCCATTTTAGCTATTTCTAGCAAATTCCTATTGTGCAATTTGATATCTTAAGTTTGTTCTTAAGGGACTTGAAGTAAAATGATGTTTTTTGCTCAAATTTATTTAGGATTATTAAGGTACTGAAAGAGTTAAACACAACACTATAAGTATAACATCATAGCTGTGTCTTTTACAGTAATATATGGTTGCAAATCCAGCATGTAATCCTGTAAAATACAGTTTTGCCTATTTAAAAATACAGAACCATGAACCAATAAACAAGCATTGTACTAATAATGATGTAATTACTTACTGTAAATGTATGAAGTAATTTTACTTTCATTTTAATTTGTAGTGCTCTATTTGCAGTCTATGACTCCAATGGATGGCTGAATAGGTGGGCTATGATTAGGAAATTTTGACTACTGTTTAATTGTTGTAGACATAATTGCAATTAATAATTTCTTTCCTGTTTACTTTAATAGTAAAGTAATAAAGTACATTCAGAGCTGTTTTTCAACACTCAACATGAGTAAATTAAATTTGTATCTTTTAGTTCCTAAAATTTTGAAGGGAAGATATAGCACTAATTATACATTTATATGAACTATTACTAATGGCTTTTTGGGTTACTAGTCAGTAAACAATATACTATTATAAAAGAAATATTAAAACAAATAATGTACCATTATATATTAACCTTAAATCTTGTCATCTAGAGTATGTTTTGAGGGACTGGCTAAGATTCAGCAACACTACTACTACTACTACTACTACTACTACTACTACTACTACTACTACTACTACTAAGAGTAAAAGAACGATATCAGTAAAATCCTAATATTATATTAGGATATGTTAGGCTGCTTTTAATCTTCACTTCATCTATGTCGGTGGTGTCTGTCTGTAAGTATATGGTACCATTCATGATAAATGAACAATATGCAATGCAAACTCTTGCAGCTGCAGTTGTTGGAAATATCAAGAGCTATTTTTGATTTTATGATGAATTTTTTATTTGAACACTATATAATGCTGAAGCGATGAGGTACTGGAGGTTGTTTTTGAGCTGCAGCTGTAAATTGTAGTGGAACAGCATTTAACACATAGTGCTATAACCTCTGGGAAACAAGTCCTGGCTAGTGTTTGAGCAGTTAGGCTAATTCAGATTTAAGCTCTCTCATGCTTAACAGTAACACCTGTAAGAGTGGTAGGAAGATGGCTTTTGTATTATCAAACCAGGCTCATGCAGTAAATGAGTTCAAATACACAGAAACCTCTTCAATCTTAGCTTGAGGTAAAAAGGATATTGTTTTTGTGTCCATTAGCATGTTTCTTTTCCATCTGCCCTTGAACCTATAGTATCCATAGCTTTGCATCATCCAATGCATTTTACTTGTGATTTTTAGACAAGGGTCATGGCAGTGGTCACACCCTGAAATTTTAATGAAATCACCCGTAAATTACCCATTTGTGAGAATATCACATTATGTGTTCTAAGACTGCTGATGGCAGCTCATAACAACTAACCAAATTCATGAGAATTTGTTTATGATGTGCAATTTGTGTCTGCAACAACAAAATTAATCTGAAAATTGTACAGCATTTGGTTTGCCAGTGTTTGGGCAAACAGGAATGTCTGGACATTGGTTATCAGCAATCAGAAGGTAATATTTGAATACATACACATGCAAAATTAAAATTAATCTATGGCAACACTCATAGTATACTAAGAATCCATTTTTTGAAGAGGGAGTTGGAAGCAGTTGTGATGTGATCCTTTGTTTATAGAACCTGCACTCTCCACCACTGTTGAAGAATGATGGACTAATCATGAAAACTGACTCCTTATAAACAAACCAATTCATTTAATGAGGCAATGATCAAAGTATCCTGTGCAATAAATTTATAGGCAATGTAATTTCTGCTGTTAAATTTGATTTTACACAGCTTTCTATGTCATCAATTAAGGGTTTTAGGAAGTGAATGCAAGCGTATGTATTTGACTGTGGGCTGGTTACCAGATGTTGGCTGGTATGAGAAAAAGCCATATGTGCCAATAGAAGATGAACCAGACCTGTCACTCAACTCCAGCTGTACAGAGAGATTTGATAGAGAGACAGAAAGAGAGAGAGAGAGAGAGAGAGAGAGAGAGAGAGAGAGAAGAGAGGCTTAGTTTGAAATAAAAAATTGTGCTGCAGAGATATTTGTGCCTGTCCCTTAGTCTCATGGATAGTAATATGATACTATATCTAAATAAAAATTAGTTTACAACTGAGAATGTTTCCTTTTATTAATTATTACTTCTGAGAAATAAATACAACTTTTTGGAGATTCATATTTGCGCAAATCTTTGTGATTGTCCATTTAAATGCTCTTTATAACCACATATGTCTTGCCCCCAGAGACAGGTCTTGCTATACAGTAGCAGCTTGTTAGCAGCAGACATCCATGTACAACCTTACCTTGGTTGAAAAAAAAAAACTGGTTGTTGTTTATTCTTTTGAAGAGTATGGGATTTACACGATGTTATAGGGCAAGCACTTTTAGGAAGTGTTTTATCAACTTGGGGCTCTTCAATGCCGGAAGATGGCACTTCTTTGATTCCATTTTTATACACACTTTGGGCTTCTCCAGCAGTAAGAATAATGAAGTTTTTCCACCACATGCTAATGGCTCAACTTGAATCAATTCTACTTGCTTTTAGTAATTTAGTAGTTACTTCGTTTTCTGCTGCAGATATAGTACCCCTTCAATGTAGCAGGTTGTCATGGCAATGCCACATCTTCATCTTCACAGGGACATACAGGGTTAGGGTTAGTTATAATTATCTCAGTTTTAATTTTGTCATAATTTTTTCAGACAGTTTCATGATACTTCTTGTAAAATGTGCCCTGAAGCTTTAAGATGGGCTATAATGGGAGGGGTACTGGGAGACGACTTGTGTTGTTACTATGTGGAACTTATGTGGAGTTAGCCACTATGTTACTGTTTTGGTAGATGTTGAGTGAAGACAGCATTTTGCACACCATTTTGTGATGGTGATGACTACTATTTTCATATAAAAAAGTTACTTCTTTAAGACCAATGCCATGTGTGTCTTGACTCATATACCTGTTAGAATCTAGGAACATTATGAAAGCGTCTACCAAGCCTAGCAAGCCAGAGTCTTTCCCAACTTGTTTCCCAACTATGGTCACGAATGTGAAACTGGGACGGTAATACACTGTAATGAATTTTGCTGAAGGATATTTCTAGCTCCTAGCTGTAAAAACTCCCTTGAGAATTTAACTAGTGTCCGAATGTTCAAACAGATTTTCAGATATTTCATCTTGCCTATATTCATCACAGCATAATGAACAGAGATTTTGCCATAATTTTCATTGTCAAATGTTTTTTCTTACATGTTGTACATACAGTTAGTAATGAAATAAAAGTCCAACAATGAATACTTGCCAACATTTTCATTGACAAAATGAACACTAGTGATAGTGATGAATCTCTCTGACTAATCAGTAGTTTGCAGTGTTTTTACATCACCTTTGGGTATCACCTCAGCTCTCTCGGACCATTGACGGAGGTGCTACCAAAAAAGAAATACCAGGTACTAGGTATTAGGTAACTTTTGCTTGATGGAAAACCAAAGATCTAGTAGAGTTGATTCGAGTTAGTGTCATGCTGTAGAAAAAGGCCAAAATTGAAACTCTCTCACTAATCTCTTCACTGTTCTCCATATTTAACTAGCTTATTATAAGCTATTGTCAGGTTTGTTTAAGATTCTGTGAGGGTAGGGGTATCTTAGTCAAGCATTGAAGCATGATGTAACTCTGACTTCCTGAAATATGTCAATATAAGGAATCAAATCAAAGCTAAAAATGCATTTCATGGGAACTAAGATAGTGGGATTTCAGAATATAACTGTTATTGTAGTACATCAATAACAAAGTAATATTGACATAATGATTATATTTGTGTCACATTAGTACAAATGCATAAACTAGACATTTTGAATGCAACGGTAACACAAATTAGGCCATGTATATTTATCGTCTCTTGTCCTGTCTCCTCACTGTAATCAGACATCCTTCCTCTCAAAACATAAAATGGAAAATGCTCCTGTGTTTTCTTTGAGGTGATTAAGTGATTAAGGCTTGGTGCAGTTGTCCAGGCTTGGAGGCTTTGTGACTTGACACAGTGAACAGGCCTGCTGTGTGTGTGCATGTTAGTGCACAAGCCTCAGGCCAGAGGGACTGTCCCCTGCTTCCCCCTCTGGATCACTCCGTTGTCAGATTGGGGTTATTGATGGGACAGGCAGGCATTGGAGACCCCCTCTGATTCTGAACCAATGAATACGACACAGCTGGAAGGACTGTCCAGTGCTGGGCAAAGAGCAAATGATGTATATGTGCCAATATATGGTGTGTGTGTGTGTGTGTGTGTGTGTGTGTGTCTGTCTGTCTGTCTGTCTGTCATCCATTCTGGGTGTTTGAGCTCAGACAAGCCATGTGTGGTATTTTAGATATGTATTCAAGAGGACCAGAATTAAAGCATTTCAAGGCCCTTTCTTTTTCTTGACATTAACAGAAGCTCTTAAAACTTCTATCAATCCCTGTAAGCTAGTTAAGAAATAATCACTCATATTAACAAAATGTGGCAAAAAGAGACATTTGTGCCTGGGAATGTTTTGGAATAGACACATGGTGTTCTGTAATGTTATTATGAAAATTATTGAAAAATGAACATGAGTGGTACTAGTTTATATAGAAAAATGGTGTTTTTGTACTCCCTCTGAAAAGAGGTTCTGTCTTGGTTAAGGGTTGTATACCACACAAATAAATAAAGCACATAAGCTCTGGAAAGGAGATCAAAACAGTGTTTCAAAGTGATAGGGGAGGACAACTGGAAAAATTGCAAGTCCGAAAGTACCAGGCCAACTAGACTGAGATCAGAGATACAACGTTATTGTTAGAAGATTTCAGAATTTAATTTATTCATCAAAGAATCCACATTATCCTGATTGGGGTTGCAGTGGATCTGGAGCCTATCTTGGGAACACTGGGTGCGAGGCGGGAATACACCTTGGATGAGACTCCAGACCGTTTCAGGGCTCCATACACATGCAATGCTTTGTAACAATCAGATGTAAACCTGTTCCTTTAAGTTTTCCAACCGGGTGGAGAGTGCAGTTTCTCTGTAACATGACAAGCAGCATTTTTCATTTATTCATCTTCAGTAACTGCTTTATCCTGGTCAGGGACATGGGGAATATGGAGCCTATCCCGGGAACACTGAGTGCAATGCGGCAATACACTCTGGAAGGGATGCCAGTCTATCATAGGGCACAATGTACACACTCAATCACATGCTGCATTCTTTTGTCTTATTATCTTCAAGACAGAGGAAAATAAAAAGAGGGAAGGACTATTTTCAGCTACCATAATGTAAGTGATAACAAGAACTAACAGGTTTAAGGGCATTTCACAACAATAAAAAAACAAAAATGAACAAAAAGTACAATTTGTTATGTTATATAAGCATATAAAAGCATATGACACACATAAAATCATTGTTATTATTATTTCTGGCTTACTAGCTAGCGGGAGTGTCTCTTTTCTAGTGTTCTCTCCAGGCGCCTAGAAAAATTGGAACTTGAAAATTTTGTTGAAAAATTGAACAATGAAATATGGCAGAATTCGAATTCTTTAACATTTTCTCACCTCAAGGTGGTTCTGCATTCAAATTCATTGTGGTTAAAATAGGTAAAGTTTTAGATTGCTGATTTCACTGCCATTATAGACTGTGTGGCATTAAAGGTCACATCATTTTAACATTATGCTATTTACAATCAAATGTATTCAATGCATGCTGAATTAGAGGTGCAGTAATGATTTTTCTTCAATTGAAGCCCGAATGGGAATACAATAGCCTGACTTTTATACAACAAGGGTTGTGACATGGAAAGAAATAGGGGATTAATTACTGTTTCCAGATGTGTAGCTAGCTAATTAGCATGCAAACACACTGTTTATTTAATATTATGACAATGTGAAACCATTTTTATGCTCTGCATTTGAAGAGCTTCAAACCTATGTTGCACCCAGCATGGTAGAACATAGTAGCTATCTTCATTGTTTTAATCTGACATGAAGAACGCACTTTATTGTACAGTCTATTACAGAATTCTTACTAGGATCATATCATGAAGTGCAACAATTAACAATCATACAAGACTGCTGGAATCACACATTATAAAACCAGCTTAAGATCAGATTTCATATTAAACTTATAAGGAGCTATATTATTGTGATAATGATAATAATGAGTGCAGGATTCAGATTCTACAACATTAGGATGTACTGCTACTTCTCATAAGTCCTCAACATCCTTGCTGACGATATTTCAAGGTCATAGCTCCTGAATGCTACTGTCACTTTATGCAAGTCATATAAATATCTCAGATTGTTTAGTCATAGGAACTGGTGACCCAGACAAGTGCTAAGAAACAACAATCTGTGTAAGAATTTTTGCCATTTCAGCTGTGTTGTAAGAACAGCACATCAATATGCACTCAGCTAGCACCTGCATCCTTCCATCCCTTTTTCCATAACTTCCTTCTTGTCACCTAGGCCACCAGGTCTTGAACATAAGCTTGTGATCTGCTGATGTGATCTGACAGAACTGTCAGAGACCAGGTGGCATCCCCACCCTCCTCCCTTTTTCCAAATTTGGGGATGATGCACAGAGAATCTCTCCATCTCTGTCTCTTATGTTTTTTTTTTCTCTTCTCTTGTTCTTCCTTCACTGCAAGGGAGTGTTGCGGAGTGTCTTAATTTCCCTGTGCGCTTTTGCTCACTGTTCGCAGCATGACAGTGAAAAATGGTTCGTCAGCTTGGATCTCTTTGCTGGGCGACACAAGGCCAAACGACACAACATCTGGCGGCAAAGCACTGTCTCCGGGGTTTCTTGGCATGTGCTCCTGGCTGCTGTCTCTGCTCTGCCTCTCGTTTTATCTCTGCCCTTCCCCCCTTCTTTTTCTCCCTCTTTGACTCGTTCGCTCACTCCTCTCATCCCCCCCAGAGGTGTCGGGAAGCAACAGCAGGTCCAGGTGGGGCCTTTTTTGACTGTCCGATTCTTCACTAATGTTGCCTAGGCAACCTAAATAGGATGTCACAGGCCTAAACTGTGTCCTTTAGGCCCATGACTGCACTGTGTTCTGCAATATAGAAGAATTACCTCCCCACATTATACAGGCAAACCTACTGAGTATATATACAAGCATTCAAACATGGACAAGCACTCAAATAATCAAATGATGAAGCAACGCTTGCATAGCTGTGCATAACACGGCTTGAGTATCATTTGAAAAATGGCCATCGCAATGTAAGTACCCTTATCCCCTCTTAAGTGCCCACATGTTGTGGTTTTTCAGAACACCTCCTATAATTCATTAAGCAGTACCTAATGAGAGCAATTTTCATCAATGTTGAACTTGGTCTACAGAAATCCACAACACATTTTGGCCCCATGCCTTGCTCGGGTGCAGTGGGTTCATCAGCATTTTCCTCATTTCATGCAGGATCTGTGAAGAACTGTGAAGTTTTGTGCCTGTGCATGTGCTGAAAAGGAAATCTAGTTGCAACTACACCCCTATTAATCATTTCTTAGGATTTTTCTTACATCATGTACAGTACAATATCCTGTGTTCCTGTAACACTTTTCCTGTTTAACCCAAATAGCCCTAATGTGATCCTAAAGCATGCCGATAATTTAAGGAGAAACACAGGAAAGGGTGGAGACAAGGATCAGCTTGTTCAGCCTGTTAAAGTGCAAGAGAGGCAGGAAGCCTGTTAAAGTGCAACCATGCAGGCTTTATGATCAGAAGAATTATACTATAGACCCTTTAGGGTGTTCAAGTGGCAGCTTTAAAAAAAATCGTCACATGGATCGTCTATTCATTTTGAATGCTGCTGTATAGTTCATACAGACATGGGTCCTCATTTATCAAGCTGGATATGAACAAATTTATTTGTAATTTGTTTGCAGGAGCATTTACACAAGAAATGTGGTAATCATGAAAATCCAGTTAGTTGGAAAAATGTTTGTATCATACTAGAGCTCATGTGCAAATTTATGTTTAATGAAAATTTTGCAAAACTCAGTTGCTTCATATTAATCATTTGATAGAAAGCAATCCAAAACAAATCCATTAAGACAAATGAGACTAGCCATTCACTTAGGACAAAAGTAATGGTGCCCTATAAAAGAAAGAAGTTAGTATGTGCTTATGGTAGTCAATGTGCTGCAATGGCTGAGCTGGATTAATGGAAGATTTAGTGCACACCGTGCTTAGGAGATCACTGTTTGGTTATTATTTTGTTATTTTCATCTCTCTGTGAGCTTTGCCTTTTATGAGGTTTTGTGGGCATCACTAAAAGTAAATCAGTTGTACCATGACCATTTGATCATTTATGGTTTATTGGAATTCAGTAATATGTGCATGTGAGTATGAAGAAAATCAGCATTAACAAACTTTTGGTGAGGGATTCTTAGTTCATTTTGTGCTACAAAAACATTTAAACATTACTTTGCTAAAGGATTCATAATCAAGACCCAAGGACAGTGTTGATGTTGTGAAGTCAGGAAAGCCAAATTAACCAAATAAATTAAATACAACAATAATTTCACATCCTAATAATAAATTCTTTTAGTTAGGCCTACTCCATTTGACAGTGGCCTTTTTGGAATACAGACAGACTCCGATTTATTTCCATACTTTTTATGTCTACTCTTGTGGAAAAGAGACAGTGAAAGGGAGATAAATCAAGTTTGTGGTTTTCTTTCAGTGCGCTGCTCTTATAACTCAAGGAATAATGGCTTTATAAGCACCTAGCCAACACAGGGCAGGGTTTTGCTTGGCCCCATAAACGTTTAGCGTTTTATGAGGCAGCGCTGGAAGGATGTGATTGTTCCACTGGGACAGAACACTCAAATAGGAGGAGCTGAGCAGCACACTCGGCGTATCCCAGACACAGAGAAATGCAGTGGTGTAGTAAACTTCATATCTACATGCCATAACACTATCCCACATGCAAGCAAATATAGCTTCAACACATGGAAATATCTATACATAAAACATGTAGGTACAGACTACTACAAGCACACTATTACAAGTTTAAAAAGTGCAGCAATGTTAGATTTATTCATACATAAAGCAACAGCAAATACTCAAACAATCACATGTACACAAGCACAGAGTAGAGTAAGCAGAGCATCAAGTGGAAAACAAGACACACACACACACACACACACACACACACACACACACACATACGTACAGAGTACAGTAGCTAGAAAGCAGCTGAGACAGCACAAAGAGTTGAAAGGAGAATGAGAGGACGTTTTAAACACAATAGACTCCATGCTGGGTGCAGTTGTCACACAGCCCTTTATCAAACACACTCTTTGGGTTTACTTCCTGGGCCTAGTGTTGGATCAACACTTTACAAGACATTGCAGTGTGCAGAGAATGACAACTTTAATTTCAGTAAAGAGAGTTCGGTGTTTCAGCACCTTTCAGGAAATCCCTAACAGAAGCATGCAACAACAGATGTGAGAGTGAAGTGGGTACACATTAATGATTCAATCTCCTAAATAACTATTTTATTTCTTAACATTTTATAATACATAACAACTTCCTCCTGCCATCAGTACCGCTTATCATTCAGGGTCTCAGGGAAGCTGGGGCCAATCCCAGCTACTGTGAGTGAGAGGCAGGGTACACCAATTTATCATAGGGCTAACACAAAGACAAACAACCATTCACATCTATGGGCAATTTAGAGTAGCCAGTTGAGCTAATCTGTCTTTGAACTGTGAGAGGAAACAGTAGCTCCCAGAGGAAACCCACACAGGAGGAGAGCATGCAAACTCCACACAGAAAGGCTCTTGTTGGCTGGCAGGTTCAAACCCAGAACCTTATTGCTAACCACTGACCATTGACAGTGCTAACCACTGCACCACATTACATGGCAAATTTTAGGTTTACAAATTTGATTTAGGTGTGGAAACTCCACGCTGGAAACTCCACCTGAATCACTCACCATAACGAAAGCAAACCAGCAGCACAGGCTGTCTTCAAGAAAGAAATTCACTAGGTGGAAACGGTATATATTTACTGCTGACAAATGAACCTACAGGAAGTCTGTGGCAAACTAGCACATCACAAACATAAAATTAAATTACAGCATTACAAACAAAAAATAATTGTGTTAAGTAACCAATTTGCCACTCATAATGGTGTAAACTGAGGTTAAACATTTTGTATTACAGTTGTATGCATTGTTTTTAATGTGTTAAATTGTCTTTGAAATTAGAGTGGAAACAGATTAGGCTAAAAGGACCCTACAAAATGGTAATGGAATAAATATACATAGCAATGCCAGGCTACAGCAGAAAGGCTACATTTCATGGTGGATAAAAGAAGGTGAACAGCACAATCCCAGTACAAACTAAATGTAAATGTTATGAAGATGTATAGCCTAACACTAAAAGCAATGCTACTAACACGGTAGCATCTAATTTCACATAGTAATAAATCACAGTTGGTCTGTGACTAAAGATTACCCACAGATAACTAGCTAAATATGTAGCATTAATATTCTAAGTGCATTATTATTAAGAACAAAACATTTTAACACGCACACACAAGAATTCATACAAAAGGTTTTTAGGAGTCTACTCCATTCTTCTTTTCAGACCATGGGTTTGATAATGTAATGGGAGCAGTATGCTTATGCCATTATAGTGCATAATGGCATTTTTAACTGCTTGTATATATTTTAATATCCATTACCTGACTTATTACCTGATGGTCGAAATCAAATTGTTTATTCTGTGTTTTAAGCGTGGTGAGTGACAAAGAGATTTTAACACATTACACGTCATATTTGGTCCTAGTCATCAATACAACAGGTCGAATACTGGTAGAATTTCTTTAGATGTGTCAATATTGTTGCTTATTTGCACACTTTGAAATGTAAAAATAATTAATACTGTGTATAAAACGTAGCAATTCTGACTTTCAAAAATAATTTACCAGCTTTTTGCCAAAGGTTGTAAGAAATCCATTCTTTCACAGAACAAACATAACAAATTGTAGCCTCACCATAATAAAATGTATTCTAACATAACCACACACAAAAAAATCCCCTCCCCCTTTAGGTGTAAAGAGATGCATACTGAAACATTGACTGTGAGACTGGTGGGAGAATATGCTGGTGTGTTTTGATGTGTGTGTGCGTACACGTGTGTGAAAGAACGAGACAGCGGAACTCAATCAGGGCTGGGTCGTGCAGGTTCAGGGTGGCAATACAGCAGCAGTGCAGTGCTGAAAAATCTGAGGTGACAGTTCATTTTCGCTGCTGACAGTATTTGTCGCTCTCACTCGCCTGTTCCCTTGCTGCTCGCCCTGCCAACAGTAACTGCACCAGCAACCATTACTGTGACAGCAGAGTGGAGGCGGGACCTTATCCCTTATCTAGTGACAGCACTCTTCAGGGACCAATTGCTTGAGCCGCACTCATATGTGTCAGACAGGATTTAGGATTTGGAGTGATGCCAAAAAAAATTAATTGTTTGTAAAAGGTAGAGTTGATATGTCCCTGTTAATGCCTTATATTATATATACTTATACTTGTATACTTATATTATATATAGGACATGTATATGACCTTTTATTATATAAAGTACATATTCAGTCAGCTCTAGAATTATTGGTACCCTTGGTAATGATAGGCAAAAAAAGGTTTGTGTGGTTAATTTGCTTAGTCTCACATTTAAATATAACAGACACCCAACCATACTGAAGTAAATTTATTCTAATAAAGAGATTCAGTTATTGTTCACATCAAACATCAGAATGGGGAAAAAGTTGATCAGTGACTTTGAATGTGACATGGTTGTTTTTGCCAGACAAGGTAGTTTGAAAATTTCACACACACAACAGAACCTTGAGTTTGCACAGAATGGTGCAACAAAAAAAACATCAAGTGGTTTCAGAATTGTTTAAGCTGACAGAAAAGTTCAGTACTTCAAATAACCACAATATATAATAGTGATGACCAGAAAAGCATCTCAGAACTCACAATACACCAATCCATCAGGTGGATGGGCTGCAGTAGAAGAAGCCCAATTTGGGTTCCATTCTGGTCAGGAGTACTCCAGTTCTGTCAGATTTACTGGAATCTGACACTACAGTGGGCACAGGCTCACCGAAGCTGGACAACTGAAGACTGGAAACACATCACCTGGTATGATGAATCTCAATTACTGATGTGACATGCAGACGGAAGGGTCAGAATTTGCCATCAACAGCATGAGTCCATGGACATGACTTGCCTTGTGTCAACAGTTCAGGTTGATGGAGGTGGTGTAATGGTGTGTGGAAGGTTTTCTTGGCACACTTAATAACACCAAACAAGCACTGTTTGATTATTCCTGCTGGCCACAAGTTAACCATCTTATAACAGATATATGCATAATAATGCACCATGTCACAAAGTCATCACAAACTGATTCCATGTTTATGACAATGATGCCACTCAACTTCTAAGATGTCCCCAGTCACCATATCTGAATCCAATAGAGTATCTTTGTGATGTGGTAGAATGCGTGATTCATAGTACAAATGTGCAACTGACAAATCCACAACAATTATGCAGTGTCATCCTCATGACAATATGGACCAGAATCGCAAAGATGTTTCCAACACCTTGTGGAATCCATGAAGCAAGAATTGAAGCTGTTGTGAAAGCAAAACTGGGTACCCAGAATTAGAATGGTGTTTCAAATAAAGTGGCCGTTAAGTAGATATTTAACAAACTATTTGTGCTCCTAGAAGTTCTTATAAATAAAACATAACTGAAGCAAGTTAAAATGTATTTTACTGTTTAAGGTTCCCCTGAGTGAGACCTCTTAAATTGTAATCTATGGCTTCCTACTTTACTGGGCTATAATGATGACAGAGGCCAAGTTCTGTTATTCATTCATCAAAATGGAGAACAGTAAAGAAAACAAAAACAAAAATGAAATGAAATAAAAGTGGGCTGACCTTCATAAATATGGCAGTAGGTATATATGGCAGATAAGAGGCAAAAATTACAGTTGAAGACATGTATAATATAGTAGCATTTTGGTGTCACCAATTTTTTTTGTTTACTGAGAAAAAATTATTTAAATTAAAGGTTAGACATGTCTCATACTTTCAGTTTTCATAACTATTTTTACTCATCTTTACCTAGGGTACCAATAATTATGGAGGCCTACAAATGTCAGATATGTGGGTTTCCACTAGATGATGAATAGTCCTTTGCTATTAACAGCATTTAAGCTTTAGCAGGAGATTTTTGATGAAAGCACTCTTGAGCTGCATTCTTTCGAATTATTGATGGCAGTGAGTTCTGGTCTTATGAATAACAAAAACAAAAAGCCACAGAATGATGACTGCTTGCTCTCCCTCTCATACACTCTCTATTTCAATATTACTCTCACTGGGTGCATGGCCAGTCCAATGGAGTGACACCTCAGTAAACAAGAGTGGACTGGCGTCGGCGTGGCAACGAATGGCCCTTAATTTGCATGCTAATTGTGCAATGTGTGTTGGATGATTGTTTTGGGCTGGATCAATGCTAAGAACCTCAGGATTGCACCCAATTACATGAAACATATTCCCAGAGAAACCTGCCTGCCAAGAGGGTTGATTATTTGGGTGTGTATAGAAAATTATGTACATACAAAATATGTACAGGGCTTGCCATCAAAATGAGCACAAAGCTGATTGCACAAAGTTGCACAGCATGAAATCATACAAACACATCATGACAATTTAAGAGTTCCATCTGTATATAGGACAAATTGTCTGCTTCCAGTAATGGAAAATCATGTAAATACGAAGTGTTTCTCTCCAGTAACAAGCCATTTTCAATTTCCTTTGCTGCAAATATCTTTTTGTGATCACACGACAGAGAGTGAGCATCTAAAATTGATCTGCCTTTGCTCTGAGACTGATGTCAGACTCAGAGCTCCCCACTTGCCTAGATGTCATATGCATGAATACATTTTCTTCCATGCACTAGTTCCTGTATTGGAGACGCATGGTCAGTCTCGAAGATCATCAAGCTGTGTCTCACTAAGGCATCCCATTCATTTGTAATGGGACTCAATAGCCAGACCATCCATCCATATTGGTCAATGCTTCATTAGCTGTGTCCTCTAAAGCAGGGAGTGAGCTCTACAGGAAAACAGAGCACAATCATGCTCCACAAAATCATTGCTGATTGCTGATCAGTGGTTCTAATACAGCAGCCTAGGCTTGATGCCACAGACAGGTTGTAAAATCTACCATGTCTACAAGTACAGGTATATCCTGTAAATTGTCTAGCAGACCCAGATGCATAGTAACATATAGGTCAGTACTGCATGGCTCTCAATAACACATCAACTCAGAGGTGGACTGATGGAGACTGTTAAAGGTTGATTCAAATTCACATCCCTCTTCATGTGGCTAGCACTGATCGGTCCCCTTTCACCCATTTTTGGAATCAATTCTGAACTCAAACAATGCCTGTGTGGCCTTAACTGCAAAAGGTATCTGCTGTTTTTTGCAGAGTGGGTCAGGAATTTGAATTTAAAAGCTGAAGGCATGAGTGGGTTTAGTGTAGTAGTGTGGTAAAACTGAAAATCTATATGTCATCTGAAGGTGAATATTGTTTTTTTCTCCTTTGGTTTGTCCTCTCTCTCTCTCTCTCTCTCTCTCTCTCTCTCTCTCTCTCTCTCTCTCTCTCACACACACACACACACACACACAC
>JAQMYM010000008.1:7573236-7594220 GCA_030014255.1 Parauchenoglanis ngamensis | reverse complement strand
ACATACACACAGACACACAGACACACACACACACACCCACGGACACACCCACACACACACACACACACACAGACACACACACACACAAACAATGTATGGCACACTTCTAAAAGATAAAAACATACCTCATGCAAACATCATTTATAAAACAGCATGTATAAAACAGCATTTAAGACATTTATTCATTTATTGGTTGAACTGCTCAAAACCTGAAAGTTCACACATGCAGAGGTAAAATAAAAGGCTGTTTGTTAAATACTTTAGAATGTTAGCTGTGTCAACTACTTCTCAGTTAACCTGTCATTGACTGTCGACAGCTCAGCACCCGCCACATTTTTCCCCTCAAGCCAAAAAAGTATGAGAAATGTTCGGTTTTATCATACCCTTCTCCTCTGTTTTTGAAGCTAACTGAAAACAGGGGAAATGGTAATCATCAGAAGACATGTGGAGCGATGTGCAACTGAACTTTTCCACCGGATTGCACCACGATGTGAAGGCCAGGCGGCCCCCTTTGTCCTGGCAGGGAATGATGGAGTGAGTGTGGCCCTAATGGAAGGGTCATAGAGAGTTCAGAAAGGGAGCGATGGCTGATGTGGAGCATGCGCACCAGCATGGCACTCCACTACAAGCTCGTCCAGCTGCCACAGCTTGAGTGATGAGCCTAGGCGAGCTCTCATGCACTCTTCGCACTGATCCCACTGGCTCTGCTAAGGCCCTCTGGCAGGAAGCCAGGAGTGTGAGAACCCTTCTCCAAAATGGCCTCTGCATGACAACTCGGCAAAAAAAAATCAATACCCTGCACTTTGGGTCCAGCGTTGTCAGTCAAATGCACCTACTCAATTGTTCACTTTGTATGCCTTCTTCAATATTTACTTTTAGTATGGCTTTATACTTTCATACCATATAACCTTTTAAAATTTTAGAACGTGCATTTTTAAAAGGGAAAATTATTGCTGAAGGTCAAATTCAACAAGAAAAATGTAGGTAATATTTATTGTTAAAAGTGCCTAGCCCGTTCTGCTCCATCAACGTCAGTCTCTCGAAGATACACAGTACTGTGCAAAATTCTTAGACACGTGCAAAATATGCTGTAAACATGACTTTAAAAGTCATGAAATTAAATCTTTCTACTTAAAAGAAAAATACTACAATGTGTATAACAAACAAAAGTAAATATTTCTTGTGACGACCTTTTGCTTTCTTTCTTAAATAGTAGTCCCAGGTACAATTTGAGCAGCTTTATAAGGAAATGATCTGGTAAGTTTTACTGAGCATCTTGGAGAATCTGCCACAGTTCCTCTGGAGGCTTTGACTTGCTTCTTATTTAGCATGCAAAACCAATTTATGTTTTATGTCTAAAAAGTGGTCTCTAACATATTATATGTTGCTTTCTTTACTGACATACAAACACTTTTCAAATACAATATTTTTTGGAAATGTTTGGAAATCTAAAATATTTTTGGACTGACTCAATAATTCAGAATTCATGAAATAATTATCAATAACAAAATTTGTCTAGGTGCCTAAGACAATTCTTCTATATTCTGGTGTATACTGAGCCAGATTAGTCCTACACACTACAAAGGACTACAAAGGAATGAGGTGATAACATTTCTTTTTAGTCCTTTATTTTAAAAAAACAAAACAAAGCAAACTATTTTTAACTACGTATGACTTGTAGTTACATTAATCTCAGGTTAAACGTTGACGGTTTTACTAGGAAGTATTAGGGCACAAATGCAGACACCAAGTTGAGTAGTTTATGATGACTCAAATTAATGGTTTAGGAAAAAAATAAACGTACAGAAATTTTCCACTCAAATGTTCTCAATCAGCCAAGACATGCTCGGCGACCACATTTGCTCCTCTATGTTGCTCTGCAGCCTAACGTTGGTTATGAGACTAACATTGCTAACAACTAATGAAAGCACCATGCAAACTGCATGCAAAAGCCTTATCGCTTCAGTGCAAAACCAAAGAAGCTGAAGAAAATCTGGACAGCAAACATATCTTGGCTGATGGACGGCGTTTGAGGGAAGGGGAGAATTTGTGTAAATTTGATTTGCCCTGAACCGTTCCTTTAAAGCTCTATTACTGAGCCACCACATTTCAGTGGCATTTAGGTTGTAATTTGAATGAGTTCAGCCTGACGCACCACTTCTTCCTCGTGTCGTTTGGCTCTTTGCCAGGTGATGTCAATTTGCAGGCAACCTGAGGGGATGTAACAGCAGCAGAGGGAGCACAAGCTTCTAACATTACAACTTTACAGACATTCACTGATAGAACATTCTTCCAGCTGAACACATGATGCACAGGACAGGACAAAGAAAGTAAACTGGTATGCATGCATGTGGTTGTAAGTGATAAAAAGAGAAGAGGATCACTTGGGTAAGAGACACCGGTGCCTGTTTAAGTGTTCAAATTGTTTATAGGAATGATACTGTGATCCATTTTAGCAAGGGAACATTATGGATCACGCAGTCTTCCATATATTATAAGTATGCTTAGATGTGTGTGTGTGTGTGTGTGTGTGTGTTTAACTCAACCTGAAGGGAGGTCTCCAACTGTTTTATGGGACACTATTCATCACTTACACACATCTCCCAGACTCCAAAGCTCACAGCACTGAGCAGTTACCGGAGTATGGTTTATTATATGAGTGTTAATGTGCTACATTTATGAGTTGGTCAGGCCCTGGACTGTAAATCTAGCACCTTTTACTACCTGGATCACATAATAGGATATAATCACTGTGAGAATATCCCCAATAATAGCTAGGATAATGTTTGTAGTTTTAGTAATACCAATATCACTAAAACATATAGGCCAATAATAAAGCACAATAAAATAAAAATTATAAAGCATTAAAACCATGTACTAGGCCACTGATATGGACACTTCTACCAATGCAAATGGAAATGTCTCATCAGGGAGTGTTTGTACAGTGAGCAAGTGACACTTTAATGGCACAGTCATTGCCCCCATTTTTTCCATTAATCATCCCAATCATTTTGACTTATGAATTATGATCCATTACATCTCCCTCTACTTTTTCCCCCCATTACCCACCAGTTAGACATGAGAAACATGAGAAGAAGAAGAACGAGTGCTAATCAAGGCTTAGCCTGTAGCTCCCCAGAATCCATCGGGGGATGTCAAGGCCTAACCATATGATGAATATCATCTTTTTTAATGACCAACAAAAGAAATATCTACTACAATGTAAAACTGTCAAAAGCTAATAAAGGTTTCAGCCAAGATGAAATCAGGCAGACGTCAGACACGTTGGCCTTTTGGACAGCCTACACCTGTCCAGGCAAGAGCACAGAGTTCCTAAGAGTTGGCACTAAGAAGGTAGGTTTTGGATGGCAACAATTTGGTATTACTTTTGGTTAAAAAGCTCAATTTAGCTCTCCAAACCTTAGCATATTTAGTGGTCACTGTTTATCCAGGAAACTGCATTTCATTTTTCATTTAAAACCCATACTCTACAGACTAAACCAAGAACAGAGAGAACTCCATGCATTTTAGTTTTGACCATCTGGATCTGTATCCCAAAAAGCAATGATGGTAATTGCAAAAGAGACTCTAAGAAACTCCAAGAGACACAATTAAAAAGAAATAGGTTCAGGTCTTGCCAGTATTGGAGTCAGCAAAAATTTGGACAGACAACTTTCCAGTCTCTGATATAAACAGAGAGGAGAATAGGATTGATTTCAGATGAGTTAGGCCTTGTCAGTCATACTATGCACTGTAAACAGACTTTCACTCATCGCTTCATCAGTGGATCTCAATGACATTACATAAACTACATAAATAAAGGCTTTTATAAGATACAGACCTTACCCTTACAGGTCACACGTGAATGCTACTCAATATGCAATAGCCAAGAAAGGCATTTTTACATACATTTCCTTACTTGTCAACTGAGTTAGTTTTGCATGGCAGGTGAACGTTTTGCATGAGTGAATGTTTGATATATGACAGATTGCAAATGATAATGTGCATTAATGCATTGTTGGTGTCTGTCTGTTTCTATCATATAGTACGTTTCCATTTCCTTTTGCTTAGTGTATGCAGTTGTCTCCATTCTCTTATGTGATCATGCGTAAATGTCACTGCTTGTGTCCTCTGCATGCATAGAAATGTTCTGCAAATACTATTCATGCCATACACATACATGCATGCACACACTCATGCACAAAGACACCAACACATACATGCAACTACACCCACCCACCCACACACATACACACACACACACACACACACACTTTTGCACATTTATACACAGTCACTAATCATGTGTGCTGTGTTTTTTGATTAGAGTCAGGGCTGTTTTACATCACACTAATTTTAGCTCAACTAGGTCAGTGGAGTCATTCCTCTTTCCAGCTTCTCTGCTTCACTCAGAGGAGGAAAGAGAGAGAGAGAGAATTGCTATTTTGCAACTTCTCATCTGGGGCTGTTTTGTGGAATTGTTTTTGCCTCTGTGTCAAACTCACACAAGCCATGTACATGACAGTCTTTAAATCCAGAAGGGTCGTCCTCATTCTATCTCCTTTTTTCCAGAGGAGCAGAGGAGGACATGGTTCCTTCTCTTTCACTGCTCTCTCCTTCTCACTCCCTATCCTCTTACTTCCATCCCTCATGTTTCTCTTTCTCCCTCCCTCTCAGCAGTCATTTTAACGATGATCTTTAACCTCCAGCCTGTGAGAGCCAGACACGAGAAGTACTTTGTCATTCTTTCTCTTCGTTTACATTTCTTCATCTTCTGCAATCTATCTCTCTCTGACTCTGCAATTCATCTCTCTTGTTCCTCTCTCTGTCTGTCGCTCGTTAAGACAGTACAGCAAGTCCACAGTAAGCTTTTATTGTCTACCAAACAGTGATAACTACCAGTATCTATTTCCAGTACATACTTTAACCATCATTGTAAATAAATAAATAAATAAATAAAGGGGAAAAAAACAGTTACTCACTCTTATAGCTAAACTGGACAATCAGACCCATTATAGGCTCATTAAGTAACCTTTATGGCTTCAGTGTATAGTTCAAACTGGTTTCTTTTATAGACTTACAGACACAAAAACCTTTTTGTTCCATTTTGTTTTTTCAATGTCATTTGTTTGTCAATGGCACAAATCCTTGCTAAAGTGCCTCATTTGTTTAAGAATGCATTGCTAAATTCTTGTCAAATATACTGACAGGCTAATTAATGAAACAGTTCAGGCAAAAAAAAAATGGATTTACAAATGTTCCCTTTAAAACAAATGCAGTCAATCAACCAAGGTATATTTTATGAGTCAAGTGTACTCTTTTAGTTACTTTTTCTTTATGAACCTTAAAGTTGTTAACAAATAAGGGATGCTTACAGCTATCGTAGTTCAAACCGCCTGTAACCTAAATCACCACTTCTGATCTTAAAAAGACTCGCTTATCAGGTTCCTGACACTGCACGGCATACTGATGTTTGTAACAATGGACAAAAGTATGCTGCATAGCTAAAAACAGAAGCAGCCACCATCTTGAAGCCGGTTTCACCTTCTTCCCCACTTAGCATATCATTTAGATCTAGGCAGGAAGTGTAGCCCGATATATAATGTTTGTTGTATGACAGATGGTGAATGTTAATGTTCACTAATGCATTTTTGGTGTCTGTAGCATGTTTCCACCCCCACCACCATTTCACCCGCAGACTGTCTACTGTTTGCATCTATGCCTGTCATTTTAGCAGAACACATTTACATGTGGGTGTTTCTGTTCACATAGTCTGCATGCTTTAAAATGGTCTGCTAACACTAGCCACTAGCAGCTAATATCCAATTATTCTGCACTTATGGACTCATAACTACTTATGGCCTCATATTATTTAGCTAAAATATGTCTTCTAAACTGATATAAAAAAACACAAATATATTTCTGTATTTAGAAAGACTGACGCCTTTTGACTAGAATCTTTGTCAAAGTCATAATGAAGATACTGTTGAGTTGGCTTTTCTACCCATTTGCCCTTCATAATTAGAAAACAGGGATCAGGTGTGCCTTCTTAGGCAGGTCACTCATTAGTCACAAAGAGAACATGCTGAGTCACATCCTTCACTGTTAACTACATATACATACACTTTTCAAAAGCTACTTCAACAATTAAAACATGAAGCACACACATCTACATAGTCAATACATCAAAAAAAAAAAAGATTTGGACATGAAATTAATGCTGTTTGATAAACTATATTTATGAGAAGAGGAAAATTGTACACATTTCATTTTAGGTGAGCTATTCCTTTATGACCTTGATTGAAATTTACCTTCTTGAAACAAGGAAAAACTTGTGAAAGTTTCCTGTGTTCAACATAGTGTTACCAGAATGGCTTTAGAGATGATTTGATGGAAACCCATGAAGAAATAAATCTGTATTCAAGCATTTTCTTTCAGATTTGTTGGATAATACCAATTACCCTTTTGAGAATTTGATCAGAGGCTGCATGTCATAAGGTTACAAGGTGAAAAGCCACTCTAGAAGTAAAGACAAAATGCTGATAAGTGGCCAAGGTTTAAAGACATCCATTCAACCATTATCTATACCACTGAGTCCACTGAGGCAAAATGGATTCTGGATTGTTGTACAGTCTCTACACCAACAAGCAGAGAACCTAAACAAGAGATACATTGCGTAGTGTGTAGCTATTTACTTGCAAACTCATCATCACAGCCCTTGCAGTCATTCCCACTAGCGAAACTGAAAACTACTATGGTTAATATCATAAGCTAAATGACAACACAAAAGATCAGCCAAAAAGAGGGCACATTAGCTGTAGCAAGTTCTATATAGATAGCTACACTTGGTGTTACATTCTGTTTGTTGAAATCTCAGTACCAATGTTGTCTTAAATTACATTCTCGACGCACATTTAGTCCTAGTCACACCTGTTTTTACCCTGCTGAGTCTTACAATATCCCTGAACTTACCATATACTAATAACCACAGACCAAAATATCAATAGTACCTAGTCTGGCATTTGAAAAGTTTATCTTCATCATGTGCTGATATACATCGGTGAAATTACAAGCCTTGGAAAATGATTGTTCTGCTACATGCCGTGTTTCATTGCCTTAGTGAGCACATGCAGAATATATTTAAACCACTCCAGTAACTACAGATTGATGGACACTTTGGAAGAGTCTTTAAAAATTTAGTTGCCATGGGTCTATATGCCTTCACAGGGAGCCTGTTAGAAGGACAAAGAAATTCAATCAAAATTGTGCAATCCCGCAGGCTGATTAAAATGGGCTATTATAATGACAGCCTTGCTTTATAATTGTGTAGGCCGCAATATCATGACCGCATGGTGATATGATCACTACTCTACAAACATCAGGGTTCAAAGGAACAGAAATCTAGAACCTCGCTTTCTCAGTTTTAATTCTATATCATTTGAATGTAGAGATTTTATCTATGTGAAAACACATAGATAGAGTTTAGAGATTAGAGATACCACCATGAGAAACTAACACCATTGAAAATGGGTATAGTGATGGTTTTAGAAAGTGTTTGGATTTGTTTCTGTCACAAGAAGCTAATGAAGACACTGGTAAAATGTAATGGAGATAAAAATTTGTCTGTTTTCATGACCCCAGGACCTATGACTGTTTCAGCTATGAATATTTGAAATAGTTTATTTCTTCACCCTTCAAGTCAATCCGACTTTAATACAGTTGTGAATATAATTGTTGTATGGTGTTCCTTTTCAGTAACCACTTTAATCTGATCACTCTGGATCCAGAGCCTATCCTGGACACTGGGTATAAGGTGGGCCTACTCCCTGTGATTAGAACACTAGTCCATCACAGGGCACTGTCCAAATATATTCACACACTCATTGACACCTAGAAATTTTGTCTCATAATCCATCACTGGGAGCTGGAAGGAAACCCGCATAAATAGAGGGAAAGGATTTGAAATTGCATCCTGCACCACTCCAAATGATCTTCATTTTCACTTAAAAAAAGACACAACTACAAAATTTCATGTTTATAAAATACATAATTACCCCACTTTTTAGCAAAAGAATTCAAATGAGTGATTTTCCTCCACCCCTCCCTCAAAAATCATGTATAAATATCACTGAAATTGAACCTTTTTAATTACAGTGCAGAGTACAGAGCACATAGAAAACTGGAGCAGATAGTCAGTGCTGTGCCAATCATCCTCTAACCAGGAGAGCAATGACAGTTATTAAACAATCCTCTCCAGTCTAGAATTGTGAAGCAGGCCATATCAAACACTAAAACCAGAGAGTCTGACAGGTTTAGTCATATCCTGTATAGCTCTTTATCACATTAGATACTGACACAATGCAAAATCATAACAAATTATACAAATCAGTGTAGGTATCAACCATATTATTTGGTATTTAGTATATTTTCTCCTGCTGGTGGTACAGATGGAGGTTGACGTTTGACATTGTTTAGTCTCACTCACACGAGACATCCTCGCATTACAGTCTGTAAATGCAGAACACTTTATGAACGAGATTGTGTCTGAGTGCGTCTCATTGCTCTCAACCCTAAGCAATGGCCACCACATGTAACTAAAGCTTCGCGAAAAAGATTGCTATTACAGCAAAAGCCCATTTCACTCCCCACAGAGAGTTCCTAAAGTCCAGCCAATACGTAAAGCTAAGCTAAAGAGCCTACATTAAACACAGACATAAAGGAGAAAAAAAAAACGGAAGAGGGTTTCCTTCCGCTTCCAAACCCACTGCGGGAAAAACATGAAGCTTGCAGCAGCCTCTTGACTGATGACGCCAAGCTAAATCACACCACTTCCTGTCACAGCCCTGGCTGTGATGCCGGGGTTGTGAATTATTATGATGCATTATTAAACTCTAGCTCTACATGACATCACGTTGTCTGCCAAATTACGCCTGAGTGATTGTTTTATCTCGTTAATTAATCTTGGTAATTCATATGTCGGGCCTCTGTTTTTGAGCCATGCTGAATCTGTAAGTGCTGCTACACACAGATGCCGGGTTATCCAGACTTTTGCATTTGGGTGCTGCAGTCGGTTTGATAAATTATGGAGTCTGGTGTTTTACAGTTCCCAAGTTTAAGATCTATTATTTTACTCCACCAGTTAAAGGCAACAGATGGGCTTTCTTGAGTGCGAGTATTGTTATAACTGTGTGTGATGTGTATATATGTGTGTTTGTGTGTGTGTCAAATTCTCCATCAGGAGTCATATTTGTGCTTTGCTTTCATGGAGCTGTTATTGTAATCTGATATGGCAGAGGATTCATTGCCAATTCATGGCCTTGACTGAAGAAACTTAGCACACTGCACTGTCCCCTAATGGAAAGTAAGTGTAACAGCAACACAAATCTCCCATCCCCCTTTCTGGCTCCTGGCATGGGTACCTAGCATGAGCTTTGAGTGATCATACAGGATTATTATCTATATATAATGCATAAAAAAAAGAAACAAATGCACAATCTATCTTTAATAATCCAACACGATGCTACAGAATTCACCTCATGCAAAAAATGAATGCATTAAAAAAAGTCTTCACTTTTCTACTCTTTACATTTACAATCAAAACCCTCAATGGTATGCACTCTGGTGTTATTTTTGCTCAGCCAAGCATACACACCTATGGCTGTTTAGCTACAGATATTTATAGTGTCATCACATACTGTATTTTCACACATGTCCATCATTTTTTCAATCCCTCATAAAGTATTTCCATACTCAGTAATTTTTCCAAATCAGAGACTAATGCTCTTACCAACACTCCTACACAGAATATGGGCTGCATTTGCATGGCACAGCTGTTTTGCATGCTAGATTCATTAATCCTCACATGTAAAGGAATAAAGGACGATCATTCCTGGCTACATTATGTAGTATGAAGTGTTTCAGTTTGGACGCAGTGAGACTCCTTAAGAATCACACATATCATAGGCATGCCATCCATGTGTCATAATTCTCACCCCATTGTAAAATACAGTAGATGTACCTGGAGATGCCATTGTAACTGGGTCACGTATGATTGGGCCATGTGTGCGCTTGGGGAGTAATACACACTCAGTTTTAATACATATTCATCTATAACAATTTCTGCAAAGTTGTCTGTGAAATGGCCAACAATTGCACAGCAAGAGCTTTAAAACACACTTGTGATGCGAAAGCATTAAATTACAAATACACAATAAGTTATAAGAATTAACAGATAATAAAATAAACAGAGTGCCAAATATGAAAAAAAAATTCAAACATTAAATCAGTGTTTAAACTGATTTTCCTATAACTTTAATCTCAAGGCCCAGGGATGGGTGCAGGCCAGTATTTTTTTTTTATATATATATTGCACTTTATATCAGGTCAGCATTACATTGGAGAGCACAAATAAACCCAGTGACAGTAAATAAACTGAGGAGTCATTTTTATTACATAACAATAACCAGCATTACATGTTTGATCCAGTACATGAAAGAGGAGCTGCAACACAGAAAGAACAAGCTGAGGCATGACGAGTAGAGGTGTAAAGTTTGGTCATTTTGATTTTGAGCTTTGAGCACTGAAATTGTGTGGTAGAAAGTATTTGGGCAACATTTTAGTTATTAGCGATGCTGTTGTTGCATGTTTAACTAACGGTGACCCTAAGAATATTTTTACTGCACCTAGCTTTAACATTAATATAGCAACTCTCACTGTACTGTATTTTGTGTTGGTTATATTTAATGTTCCTCCAGGTTTCTGTGCTTTTCAGAAACAATAGTTACAGATCTAGCTTTGACCTAGAAAAAAGTTCCAGCAATCTGGTCATCATTTTCTTCAGTGGCTTTATTTATTTCAGTTTATTAGCAGAGTGCTCCAAGCTGTGACTCTGTGACTGTTATTGTGTCACAACATTTTACGAATTATACTGCTTCGTTAATGGAAAATTTTTACAAACTAGCAAAAAAGCAGTTAATAACAAGCAAATCTTCCTGAACTAAAGTAAGCTGAGTAAATGAAGCCCAGTAGTAGTAAGTAGTAGCAGTAATGCAGAAAATATAAAAAAGTAAAGAAAACGATAGTAAGTTAAATTCAAAAATGTAAAGTTACCTTCCCGCAGTCTAAGAAAGCAAGGGACTTGCCTCTAACATGCGAATTGTCTTGAATATACGCACATACAATTAAAGTTTTCTTCATTATCATCCTTGGTGGATATTCCAATGACTCTACTTTCAGATCTCTTCTAGAAAAGAGTAAAACTTTTGTTTGGGAAACAGCCTTAATCTATCAGGTACACTGTACTCCACAGGCATTACTGAATAGTTATTTTTGATAAAGAAAAATGTATATTGTACTGTGACACATTATTTTTTCCCATCTGTACTCCGACATATCCTGCTTCCTGCCCTTTGATTGGCTAGTAGTTCCTTCTTGAGCAACACTGGTAAAGATTCTGCAATATCTATATTACATATTTGCTAAGGCATGCTGGATATCGGAGTGGCAGAATATTGATGGATGTACACATGACTATGATACCAAATCATAAATACTGCAAAAAATGCTAAGGCTAATGCAATGCTACACCACAGAATGCTACACAACATGACGAATAACATATTTCATGCTTGTTTTATGCTACAATGCCTCATTAAACTTGAAGCTAGCCTGAAGCAAGAACAAAATCAGCATTTAATAACTCAGAATGACAGAATGACTCGTTTGAAGTCGAGGTTGTATAAGGAGAGTGGTAGTCATTAGCTACACTTATGTCTTATCAAGTAAATGTTTGCCCCCCTAAAAGTAAATAATCCTTATTATGATTATCAAGCATTTTAGCCAAACACAAAACTCAAATATGAGCAACACCATGGTCTTAACATGCAGCCAGAACAGATTGATTCTAAAGAAAAAGAAAATAATTCATAACAACTTTAGCATGGGATGCTGTCCTTGAAATAAAACCTTCTGGCATTGCCACCCTGGCACTAATTAAACCTTCAGTCAACACCAGCTCTGTATGTGAAACCTTTCACATCTGACCTCCACACAATGGGCATGCAAAAAATGGGTGCAAGCTTGTCACTCACAAAGTGAAAAACACATACTGCTTTGACAACTTGCCCAAGCGAGTTCTGCAAGCAGCCCTCCTGTAAACAGGCCTTTGGCCGGCTTTGTGCCTCCCCGTCAAGCCTACAGGTTGCTGTTGACTTTTCTCCAAGCCCCAATCCCTGTATTTATCCAGGGCGTCTCGTTTGTTGGTGTTTTTCTATTTCGCCTCAGAATCTGTCTTTTGCTTTCATCATGTGTCTTTAATGAGAGGGTACAAGTGCTTGTTGACCTCCCTGAATGAGTCATGCCAAACCACACAGACCTAAAAAAACGATCAGAATAGACCTACAATGACTATCGTCCACCGCATTGTGTTGGATTAAATACCACTCAAAAGCCAGTTTAACTCTCCACAGAATGGCTCGGTTCACTTGTAGCTACAGGTTTCTACATGAAGTAGTGAAGATCAAAAGATAAGAGTGTCATCCCTCTTTTTTCCCCTTCAGGCAGGGTGAAAAATGTTTGAAGCCTAATTTAGTTCTCATTAGTTATCTATATAATCTATCACTCACATGCTTCCATAAATCCTTCATGAGTTTCAAGGTGTACAAACCTATTATTTATTTGATTTGCAGTTGCAGGGTGCACTAATCAAACACTTAAACAACCCGTATTTTACAAATAAAGATTTGCACCTAATTATAGACGTGGTGTCAATCAACGAAACTGTAAACCTTGGTGCTCAAGTGAAGAAAATCATACAACAGGAAACTGTACTATCTCAGTCAGAACAGCTAATTCACCCTTGTCCGATGTAACATTCTTTACGACAGACTAATGAACTTTTATAATAAATAATGTATGATGAACGATAAAATACTCATGTATTGTAGGTAATTGCACTACCACAAGTGTGTTATTCTACTTTCCTCAGATGTCCCAGCTTCTCAGTGCTTTAAAGCATATTACTGTTTTTGATTACAAAACCCTACCACATATTTGGCAGCATTCTTCTGCCCCTAGTGGAAAGCTGGAGAGATCAAAAACACAAAAAGCCTGTAAAATTGTACAAATAAATACATTTTTGCAAATGTTTTCATTTTGCACAAGCAAAATGGCATTAATGCAGATTAAATATCGAACTGAGGATGTTTGTCTCACATAAGAGAAGAAATATTGGTAATGTTTCCACACATATAGAATAATGTTCAAGGATCTATTTTAAAACCAAGTGGGTAATATTTCCTACCTGCTCAGCTGCTTTTGATCAAATATAACACCTCATCATCTCTATAACATCTAAGAAAGCTCTGAGGACATCTTGCTGGACCACCCAACATCTGTCCATACCTTGGATACATTTGACTAAGGTTTTCTCTTTCACTTTCTCTTTTTCTTCTGTCCCTTTCATTTTGTCTCTCTTTTTCAAATCCATAACATCCCTCAGGATGGTTACATGAGCATGGCTTGCTGAAATGTGGAAAAGCCTTGATGTTTTCATTTAAGATTTTTTTTTCTGGAGAGTTTTCAGTGGGATCATACCCCAGGGAGGATGCAAGAGTCCCAGCTTAGCATGCGCGTGAGCCACATCATTAATCATTAGCATTGGAGCATACTCATCCTCACTCCAGCCTTACACACAGTAGTCACTTTTTAATTCCCCTAGAAAGGTGACCCGAATTTATCTACCAGAGGGACAGACTGCCTCAATGGAGAAATGAAAGTGAGAGTGGAGGGGGGAATGGAGGGGGGGAAAAAAAACATGGGAAAGTCCTATTCTGGTCCCAACGCTAAATATAACTCGCTGTCTCGGATTCTTGGTCTGCTTTTATCTTCCTCATGAGTTTTAGTGGAACTTTGGGGCCATAACTTTTCACCAGGCTGACATGTATACTGCCAGGTTGGAAGATGTTCAAGTCACAGTTATACCCACTAACCACAGATATCAAAACAGCCTTAGGACAGGGCCTACGGCAACGAAAAGCTAAAGTGGAAAAGGCGAATCTGATCTGTGGTCAGTTCTAAGTGCCCACGCAGTCCCTAAAGTGCTGTTACTATGTACTCTGGCTGTCCCACACTGCCCCTGCAGGTCATTAGGCACACTTCATCACACTTCATACAGTGCATACTGCAAACTTCATCCAGTGCCAGGACCAAATGTTATCCTTTTGCTGATACTCTTGTAACAAAAATTCCTTACGACTAACCACCTTTTGATCTTTGATTTCCCCGCTAACAAAATAAAATTCTCCTGAGATCCTGATATAATAAGAATGCTGATTGGTCTAACACATTGTACTCCAAACACAGCCACGGGCCTGGATGTTCTCCAAGCCAGAAGACAGATTTACTGCATATTGCTATAAACATTTGGTCCAAGGCAAGTTTTACCTCCATTTCATTCATAGCTATTAGGTTTACTGAAGTGATCCTAAATCATGATCCTGGCTGCTGTATCCAGGCTTAATGCTAGATCTCCCATGCTGTTCAACAAGATAATAAAATTCTTTATGGTGGTTTACTATTATATAGACCTGTCTAAGCTTATGACTGATTTATTTATGGCTTTATGAGGTACAAATCAAGAAGCAAACACGTTTCTTCCTAATAAATGAATTCATAAGATTGTATTGAACATGCACAGCAGACAATTAGCTTTACATTCTGCACTTCCTACCATGTACATCAAGCAAATATTTGGAAAGCTAGTCTTTACATGCTGCTTACATACATGCACACTAACTTTGTTACACTGTATATATTTGCCATGAGTGAACTTTAAAGGTGTAAAGAGGCATGACTGAATGTCTTTCTTTAGTTGTTACAATAGCTAATTAGCCTTCATATAAAAATATCTATATACTTGTCTGTTGATTCTTAGTCTTTACCATTATTATATAAATAACAAAAAGTAATTAAAATGCCAGCTTGTTTTTTTTGCACACAGGTTCTTTTCCCCAGCACCTTACTTTACGCTATGACCTCCTGTAATCTTGTGACTTTATTTTGGAGTTTGCTTTTGGGCCTTGACAGCTTTGGGAATAAGTGGACAATTGTTTACGCAGAAAGGCCACAATTAATATCTCAGTCAATCGTGAGTGAGATAACAGTTGAATAATGGACAGAAAATAGTGATGATATCTCTAATGCTGTTAGTTTTAAATGCTTGTTTTAGAGACAGAAAAGGGGAAAATAAAATAAAATGGAGGAGGCAGGATTCTGCATATCGGTTTGTGGTCCCAGAGCTTGCTAGTACAAAATAAACACTCAGAGTGCTATTAATGCTTTACTGTAAATGGGTATTAAGGAAGTAGCTTTATGCCCAAGATATAATTCTGCAGGTACACCTGCGGTTCAAGCATGCTTAATGCAATAAATGGTTCCATTTGTTTGCATTCAGGGGCTTTCAGAACGTGAAAGGGAATTGCTTTAAGTGTCTGAAAGGTTTTATTTTCATAAAGAGTACAAAAGCCATGATCTAGTTATATTTCAGAGGCAAGCGGGCCTATAGTAATATTTACCCAACATCCAGCCAGAATTAGATATTTGTACTGACCAGCTTTACTTTGGCTTACCACGGAGAGTAGGCAGGCATCATAAGTGGTAAGACACACACACACACACACACACACACACACACTTATCTCACCTCTGCCAGGCTGCTGCTCAAAGACCCCAAAACACCATTAGAATTCAGCGTGCCCTTCTGTCCCCTGGCACACGTCCCTATTTAAGATTAAAAGGAGCTGAACCTAAAGCTCTTAATTAATGACAGCCATTACTTTAGTCCACTGAAAAAAATCACTCTAATTTAGCAGTGGAAAAAAAATCTCAGAAAGTTGAATGATGTCTTTAACACTGAATGACAAGGCAGAACACAGTTCCAGCAACGTAAATGATGAAAGCACTCAGGAATAATAAAGATGAACTTATATCACACAGACACATTCTCATTTGCTGCAAATAAAAATGAGCTGAAAAGGCAAAGCAGATCTTAGATTTTGGGTGACAGCACAAGTGATGCCCTGAATGATGCCTTATCAGTGTAAATGAGGGGGTTAATCCTCTGAGCTTTGTTTTGTGGTTACGCACTTAAGATCACGTGACGTAACAGTAGTGGGCTGAGGCTTGATTGTTTAAGGATGAGGATTAAGTCTAGATTAACCACGTTCTGTTTTCTGACCTTACTCTTTCTTTCATCTCTGTGGTCAAGTGCTTCTCCCACACATCCATGACATCAAATAACACTCCGATAAGGCCCTGTCAAATAAGCGTGCTCACTTTGTGAGCCAACAGTTCATTTAAATTGTAATTAAAGGATACTGCTTTCTTCTTGGTCTTCTTGTTCTTCTTCTTCTTATTATTTTTAAACATATAATCCAATATAAATGAGGCAGAATATTAATCACACTTTGACACATTAACAGTTCAGTTTATAAAATTAAAAGGGTAAACTTGGATTTTTTTATTCTAAAAATGAAATGGGGTAGAAACTTGGCCTGTTCCACTGAAAATAATAATAATTCCTGTTTCCTGATTCACCTCTCGAAGGCACTGAAAGTGTTAAACCAAATCAGTTACCAGACTTGTTTACTGCACTGCCCCCCACTGGTCTCCTACAAGAACCTCAAGCCCTTCAGGGCACAGTTGAGGCATTCTGTCTGATAAATGACCTGCAGAAGGTCTAATGAGCAGAGCTCTATTTAGCAATGTAGTGACATATTCATGGATGCTTTTTAATTGATTGAAGAATTATCCTTTGTGCTCATGAGCTTTCGCAGCACTTAAATAAATAAATACACATAAGTTGGATATGTAATTACATCTATTATGTTTATGCAAACTTATATTTGCTAGACAAATTTGAAGTTTTGTATGTTTGATCTGCATCTCAGTGCCCACGGAAATCAGAGTTTATTGATTTATCTTCACGGAACATTAAAAATTTGCTTGTGCAAGTTGTTTGCAGAGCATGCACAGGTTAGTGCACGTAACCCTGGCTCTGCGTACTAGTACTACTCACATACACCGCAGTCAAATCAAAATCAGATCGAAATTTAAGATATGACAACTGAATTGCATGGGTACTGGAGTGAGTGATACTGTATCTTGACCATAATAAGAACAGAAAGGTGTGGGTATATAGGAACGTGCTTGCATGAGTGTATGTGTGTGTGTGTGTGTGTGTCAGTGTGTGTGAGTGGGTGAGTAGCCAGATGACTCAGAGCTCTGGAACTGGGCAGAATGGAGGAGTTTGAATAACCCTCCTGCTCTCCACTCAATGTCACTCCCTTATTTGCTTTCCTCTTTCTCTCCCTCCATCCTCTGTGTGGATCCTAGTGAGCAAACATGCAAAACACACACACAATCTTAGAAAAATCAACACACACAAATTTTAAGTGCATCACACACAGGTGTGCACATACTCCCAAGTAAAGGAACCATCCACATTTGCACACGGACACACACACACACACACACACAGGTGCATGGCCACAAATGAGAACAAAAGCAAGTGCACCAACAAAGGAAAGGACAGAGGTTTGACCGTTCCCAGGTAAACAGTTAACACAATGGCCAGGAGTGTCTGTGAATAAATTTGGGCCGCATGAAGTGTTACAATCTACAGCAAGGTCATGAAAAAAAACCAACCTTCCTACTTATCCATAGATAATGACTTTGGAGTTGCTTACACCGAATCCTCCAGTTTAGAAGCCACTGCAGTTAATTACATCTAACAAGTGGTTAATTTTCTATTTAAACAAGACACACGGCCCAAATTCAGTCAAGCCCAGAGACAGGAGAGTGTGTATCTGCTCTGTATACATGAATGTCAGCGAACATGATAGTAAATCTAAAAAGGAGTGTCTCGGCTGTGATAGAAGCCTCTTAAATCACACTGAGCCAAATATAAACCAAACTTCAAACCTGGCTTTGCAGTGAGAGGCCTATGAAAGGATGTCATTGTCCTTGTTTCAGCTTCTGCGTGCTTTCTTCACTTCAACATGTTCTCGATCACTTAAAATAAAATACCAACAAGCAAGTTTAAAAAAGAAAGTGAAAAAGAAACAGACAATAAAGCAAAGTATTCGTCATAACAGCCAAGCTTCTCTTTCTCTCCCACTTCATTCCTTGCTTCATTCCTTCCCTCCCTACATTCCCCGCTCATTTCTACATGTGTTCATAAATGCCTGGGATTGAGGTTTATTGGAAGGATTGGAAGCAAAGTTTCACCTCTCAGAAATGAGCCTGTTTGTTTTAAAAACACGCCATGAGCTCCCAGTGGCCGAAACTCTGAATGGTGTCATTGAAATAGTGGCCGTAGAGAGCCGTCTCATCGTGCTCATGCTCTAGACGCAAGGCTCGTTTATTCCAATGATTAATTTTAATTGCTTAGTTAATGCTGTTTACAACATAGCTGAGTGGGGTAAAAAAAATACAGTCTGGAGATGTAAACGAGCATGCTGAAAACCCTGAACTGAAACCTTTGATGAATATTGACTAGCACAAGTTGCCCTAAATGCTGCAAAACACTGCCATGAAAAAAAACTAAAAGGAAATAAATAAATAAATAAATAAATAAATAAAGTAAAGTAAAATAAAATAAAATAAAAGAGGAAAAAGGGCTTATAAATAGAACTAATATTAGATCAAATGTACAAATGTAGTGCATTTAGGAAAGCTAATCCCTTTTTTTCAACTCACTTCTCTCATTTTTGCTTGTGTGGTTTTTTTTTAGTAGGGAGAAAAACACATAGGAATCAGTGTTGACTCTGACAGGGGAAAATAGCTCCCACAAGCTGCTGTCAGTTGCAGTTGGAGCTCAAATCCTTTCATGGACCTCACAAATGTCAACAGCACAAAAACTGGAAAGCAGCTGATCCGATCCTGGTCAACACAGGTCGAGAAATCCATGTATTAGACCTCATGTTTATAATACTCTCCTGTTTTGCTGGAGCACAGTTACTTTTCTGTCTTATTTCATCTGCAGATTCAGAAATCATTTCTCTGTTGGTTTAGCTGAATTCCAAATTCAGGAATCTGAGTATCTGCTGCCCCTAGAGGCCAGCTATGGTAAAAGCACCTTCAACCATTTTGAAGGTCCTTTTGTCCCCCTATGAAGGGCTTAACAGCACAGAAACTGCACCTAATTCTGTTTTTAAAATACAAAGGATCTATTTTATATTGTGGATCTTTGATTTTCCAAAATATTACAATTTTTGTTTTTTCCCTTCTACAAACACACATATATAAATTATACACACACACACAGATGTTTCATGTGTTTCAGAGTCTAGACAGCATAAATATATCTTCTCTCTACACTTCGAAGGCAGGCAAGCGTGGGTGGTTACAAGCTGCATATGTCAGCACTACAATACAAAACTCTATAACCAACTAGAGCTCCAAGTCAATGAGGCCATAACAATGTGGCTTATTCAGCATTTAGCAATAACGGACAGAAAATCTCAATTTCCCATTTTGTACACCTTTTTCATTCACCAAATATACACAAACAGGCTATAGAGGATTCAACCTTTAATTTAAATAAAGCTGATAGTTCAAACGAGGTCTCAATTTATCAGATCATATTAAAAGTCGCTGCATGTAATTTGTTTAAATTGTACAAAATTGCTAGCCATGTGGTATGCCAGATGGTAGGCCTATGAGGAATCCTTGCACTTTGTATTGCGTATCTTTCCAAGATCTCAGCCATATCCATCTATAGTGGAGAAGATTTGGTTTCTGCTCCTAGTATCAGAAGTGAGGTCAGCTCTCCTTTCTCCTGAGCCTAAAGCCCTCAAGCTGTCAAACTGTCCTCCATTCACACATGCACACACAGAGACACACACCTGGATATACTTCTGACATGACTGATCCAGTGAGTGTTTCAGGTAACTTTCCCACACCCTGTCTTTGTAGTACACACATGCTTCCGCACATGTACGTGCTCACACACACACACACACACAGAGACAGAGAGAGAGAGAGAGAGACAGAGAGAGAGAGAGAGAGAGAGAGAACTTTTTGGTAGAGCTCTCTCTAGTGGCTCAAGAAATAAGAAGCACCATTGCTCCATTCCTTCTCCACATCTTAAAGCACCACATTCCATTCCTCAAATTGATTCACGGTTATATTTTCTGGGTGACATGACATCTTTGGAAAATAAATAATATGTACGCTGTTCACTGACTTTACACATAAAATGTACACTGATTTTACACAAACTGTAAACTAACCAAGTGTAAACTAATAAACACCTACAGATTATTCTGACAATCAACAATGGCTGACAATCATATCATGAACTTGACAAGCTTGCTGGGCTTCAAAAATGTCAGACATTTTACATGCTGAAAACTCAGTGGAGGCTGGCGCTATAGCAGTGACCCCTGCACTTATCATCCACATGCCCACTCTGCTCTCATGGATCAGGGATCGCGTGTCAGAGAAGAGCGCATTACTCGAGTTCTGCTGAGATCCGAACCCGCAATTAAGCTTTATTAGAGGCTAATCTAAGTAAACCTAGCTCGAACATGAGCTAGGTTTCTGACAAGTAAAGCTGAGTGTCCTCAAAGCTAGGAACGCTGTCACTGTAGTAGTCTTATAAATAAACCGGATGAAGAATGAGCTGATTTGTTTTAGCGAGCTGGGAATGGTTATTTTATTGTTTATTTTATACAATAATTTTGCTCATTATTATGAAGGGCACCAATCATTCAGAAGCAAACTCTATGGGCATACAGCAACATAATTTCTTATAAAATTGATGATGTTTAATAACTTATATTTCAGATAATTTTATCAAATTATAGTCAAATGACATTCTCATACAATTTCAGATAACTATAGTATGTCCTATCTATCTATCTATCTATCTATCTATCTATCTATCTATCTATCTATCTATCTATCTATCTATCTATCTATCT
>JAQMYM010000008.1:7549014-7573136 GCA_030014255.1 Parauchenoglanis ngamensis | reverse complement strand
TATCTATCTATCTATCTATCTATCTATCTATCTATCTATCTATCTATCTATCTATCTATCTATCTATCTATCTTAATTTATTCATTTTGAGGAGAGGGCACACATCCAATTTAAATCCTGGGCTGAAACCACTGATGATTATCTTACCAGTTTGTATTACCACATATCATCTGGCCAGTTTTTCATTAATTATTTGAACAAATACAATTTTAATGAATGCATAGCAAATAATTTATGTCTGACTTTGTTTCATCCCGTTATATTGCAGCCAAGAACTGACAGAATGACAAACACACAAATAGAACAATATGGCATGTGACACTGACCAGATACAACACGTACAGGGACGGAATTTAATCTCGAAACCCAACAGACAGATTAAAAGCAAAAATATTTGCTGGAAAAGCAGGGTGGGACCCTACAGACAAAAAGTATAAGGGTGTGACTACATGAACAATGTGTGCCGAACTAAAAACCAGCCGGCTCAGGCATTCCTCAGCTTAGGTTCTGCAGAAGAGATTAAGGTCCGCGTGATTGGCATGACACTCCACTTAGTAGAAGATTGACATATTGGCATGATGACAGTTGTCAACTGTATACTCTTCTATTCTAGCAGAACACTTTCACTCGCACCTGGCACCCTCGGAGAACTGAGGACCGTTCTTATAGGCGTGTAGGTTATCGTTTTGTTAAGGAAATGATTAGCAGTAAGAAGAATGGGCTGTAATACTCCTGACCAAGTTTATTAGCTGGATCGCGTTTACACTATAACTCTCTTTTAGAGGAAGACTGGTGTCCATAGCGGTGCAAAAATAGCATTTTGTCTTCCCTATTCAAAGACTAACACGTATCTAAGGCTAGCAGGTATTAAGCTTTGCAGTATCCATGTCTTCTACAACTTCAGGCTATATTCCCAACCATCAATTTACTATATCTCGCAACATTTTGTGTCACAGTGATATGGGAACTCTGCACTAGTAACTCTGCTTTGGGCTTTTTGACCACTGACCTCTACCCTCCAGGATACTGTTGTTCTTTTAAAAGAAAGTGCACATTGATGTCCTGATGTCCAGGTGGGAGTCACAGGCCTTCGGGATAGGTGTGTCCAAAGTCTATAGATCACACGTTATAACACCTGCCTCAGAAATCTATCATTTTCACTCCCATTTCCTTTGGACTGTTGACATCCCAGCTTGGCACGTGGCCAGAATTATGACACCACTAAATTTCCCTAAAAGCATATTTTGGTTTAAAACACTTCCTACAAGCAAAAATAAACTTTTGATTTCCATGTGACAAATGAACTGTATTCATGGCTAGTTAAATTGAGACAAAACAATGCAGTAATAGACAGAGTGAGAGGGAAAGAGCGATAATATCTATTATGTCATATGCTCCATCATCCTCAATCGTGCTAATCAAAACATGACACTGGGAATTCACAACACAGCAAGATTTATTTTGTACTAAATATTCCTTTTTTTAAATCACAGCTCAGCAGTTTCACACTTTCAGAAAAAAAAGGGTACTAAACTCTACCATTCCTTCGCTGAGGTCGTACCCTCAAGCGAACAGCTTCCGTAGCTTCAGAAGGTATCTTTACGTAGAAAGTTGTATGCAGTGTACCTATGAAGCGCTACTCTAAAAGGTATTTCCTACAAATTATGTAATTTAAAGGCACACTATTTCTAAACAAACCCTACATTATTAAAGGTACAAAAGTTACAAGAAAAGCTACAGTACAGTAAAAAGGTACGGTACCCCATTTTTCTTAGTGTAGGCTAAAGAAAATGAAATACCCAAATAGAAAATGGAATCCTGAAAATGGAATCCCGCTTTCGTAAAAAGTGATAAAATATTTGATAATATGTTTGCATCCGAAATGTTCTCAATCTCAGATAAAAATGCCACTATTAAAGAGCTCAGAGCTCAAATTGAGGGCAGTTTGAATACACTGGCTGACGCAACATCAAAACATGCCAATGAATAAAGTCACCAAAACTCAACACCTCCACCTCCAAAGCTCTGTTTGAGCAGGGCCCAGGAAAACAAAGATGCTTTGTGCGCCAGTGTTTAACCTGTATATGCTGTTTGTTTGAATGAGTTTGTACGTGCGTGATGCATGTTAAAGAAAGGTGACATGGAGGAAACAAGGGTGGGTGGACTGATGCATGTGTACACGCATGTGAATTTCTACGCTAGTTCAAAACGAGTTCAGATTCCTCAAGTTGCTATTGGCCCATCAGACTTCGCGTTATCGGAGTGGAAACGCGCGAGGTAGGTCATCAGCCAATCGCGTTGCTTATCACACTTGCGTTGGCTTCTGTTGCAAAGGCGGAGATGTGGCACCCCACCTCATCCCCACCCCCAACAAACGCACACAGATACACAGGTTCGTTTTCCGCAGTGGTGGCCAACACCCAAACCATCCTAATACTGCCACCTGACGTCCGAGTCATGCAACATATTTTCATCCCAGCGCTCTTCCTCTCTCTCTCCCTCCCATCTCGCTCTCATTTCCCTCCTCCAAGCAAATTCAATCCAATTCACAAAAAAAAAAAGCATGCAGGAAAGATAGCATCATTAGGACGCCTACCGCCCCCAATCAAACACACTCCCTTCCATAGAGGGCAAACAAAGTTCAGAGTTCATTTGTTGTTCACCACCCTCAGCAAATGACTGATCCACTGTGTTTAACCCCCAACCCAAGGTGTCTCATTACAGCCTATACATGAGGAGACACAGAAGGGGTCGAGGAAGAAAAAATCCCTCAAGTCAGAAGTGAACAGACAAACCTTATATGAATATGAATCTGACAACAAAACACTATAATGACTCCATCATGGGATCAGTTCTATTCTGCTGCACCCAATCCAACAATCCCATACAATGCTAAGCACTCAGACATTCTCGAAATGCTGCACAAAGGTTACAAGGTTAACAATCTCCCTTTTTTTCTAAAGTATATGAGCCAGGGGGCATGGCAAAAAGTTACACAGAGGTTACAACGGTAAAGACGAGGTAGCGTGTTTGCATGCATGAATGCGAGTGTTGTTGACCTGGCTTTGATAGCTGAATGGTGACCCGGCCAGTTCAAGTTCAGTTCGTCAGTTCATGGCATGATCATTGGGGGAAAAAAAAGGCAAGGGTAACTGGCACATCATGCTCAATCAGCAGAGCTGCAAAATCATAGTACTAACTAAAACAATTTCCACATTCTAAATAAATATTAACTAATAAGACTGAGCATTATTTGCATGCCATTATTTATATATTTCTGAAAACAACTGTACATAATATGAAATGCAATAAGATAAAATCATACATAATACAAAATATACTATTGCTACTTCACATCTATTATTTAAGCACATTAAAGAAAAATGTTTTCACAGCAACTATTGCCTTAAATATAATCCAAGTCCTTAGTTCTCATCATTTTGTTCAAATAAGCAGTTTTTCAATAACATTACTCAACTCTGGTATTATAAAGGACAGGAGAAAAAAAACACAAAACTAATCATCCAAAGAATTAAATTATTTGTCGCACCATTGACAGTGTGGTGAAGATTAAAAAGCTCGACACACTTATGAAAAGATGAAAAATTGGTGACGGAGGGTAAATACAGTTCACGGGTTCACCAAATCTCGTCCTGCACATCACTAGTCTGGTACACGGATACCTGATTATATGTACGGATACATTTCTTCAGTGCAGTGAGGCTGCTATGATTAATGGCAGCTAGGGCATCAGTGTATAGGTACACCACATCCTATATCCAGCATGTGTGTGCTGTCAATCCAACGAAGCAGCAGCCATTTTATCAGCCATACTAATGGCGAAGTAGCATCGGCTCCACCCAGCCGAGTGACACCAGATTTGTAACAGGCGACGGGAACAGATGGAGCCGCCATTGTGGCTCGAAGGCGAGGCCTGTAGTGCACTGCGTCGTATGCTAATGTGAACTCCACTTCACCTGCACCCCACCATCTCTGACCTGACCATCACACTCGCGCTGGGATTTAGCCTACATGCTTCAGTATACAAGCACACACATGCCACTTAACACGCTGCAGGTGTGTGTTCATATATGAATTCACTTATGTAAGCTTACTGTAAGGGATTATACACTGGTGTGTATCGGAAAAATTTACCCACATATTCCTGCGTGAAGAATAGCCAAGGATTGGAAGCTCTTGCCTTCACACAGATGCACTTCCTCAGAAACAAATGGAGGTTAAAACTGGAGGCAGTGTAGTGGGATGACAAAAAGTGCACTGGAGAAAATAGGTGGGTTAGAAAAGGTGAGGTGGCAAATGAACAAATGGGGCAGTATAGTAGGGGGTACCTTTGCACGCTCCCTCACACACATCACACATGTCAAAGGTAAACTACAGGCATGCCAAGTGCACAATGGCTTTGAAGAGTACAACCAATTTGGTTCGTTAGCCACTGCTAGACGTGTAAGAGAGATTACTGCGCTGATGTGTTAACGCTGACCGCCTGTAGGATTCAGGGTTGTATGTTTTGGACTGTGCATCAGTCTGGCTGTGTGTGCAGGTTATTAAGCCAAGGTGTATTGTTTCCCCCAAGTGGTGACATTGGTGGACTGCTGCTTAGAAACACCGCAAGTGTGAAAGAGGCGAGATTCAACTTTTCCAAGAAATTAGGATTATAATTCATATCCATATCTAACCACAAATCAAACACAGATCCTGCCTAGATATAGTTTTAGATATTCAAACAAAGGATTTTATTCTATTCACACAACACACACTAATATCTCTCCTTAATCTTCTTCTTTTAGTTAAGCTCATTAGAGGTCAGATCAAGTTCAAAGCATATGAACTACAACAGTGATGTCAAAATGAACACAATGGAATTGGGCTTTACTTATACATCAAATAATAAATCAGTTATTCAGTTATCTTCCTGTTGGTAAAGCACTCCTACAGTGGTTTTGAAAATGCTTGGTCCCACATGCTAGCTACCAGTTTTATTATTGCTATGCAGAGTGAGTGTTAATGATATCCTGTAAGTCAGCTAAGTCAGCTATGATAGCTATAACTGCAATGTCAGGGATGTGCTAGCAAGATTGTACTGAATGTTTGGTAACGGATTGTGAATATGATCTATGTGTCAGGGCATGCAAGTAAAGTGGAGTGGAGTGGAAAGTGCAGCAGGCTGTGGAGTAAGCTTTAAAGAGAACTCGAAGCAGCCACTGCATATCTCTTCACCATCGCTAATATCACAATGAGGCATGCCGTGGCTGCTTTGGTCAAGCCATCATGATTGAAGTCTGCAAAATAATGTACCTAAGCAGCTGCTAATAATCACTGCAGTCTATTCCTGTTTGTTAACTCACATTTCAAAAGATCAAATAAATTATACACTACATAAATTATTTAAGTAAAATATGCATTGAGAAGCAAAATATTTATCAGTAAGCTGGCTCAATTCTGCTCACAATCTAGTTATTCACAGTGAAACAGGAGCATCTCAGAAACAGCAAATACATATTTACGATTGTGGGAGAGTATATAAATGGTATGGAGAACGTCAAAAAGTTCAAATTAGCACTACTAATACTGTGTGAAAACCCACAAGCCGGTCAGATATAAAATAATATTAAACAAATATGAAGTAATACTAGTTGCACAGAGAGGTAAGCAAAGTATCATTATTTTACTCCTTATATGTTATACATTCATTTCCCCCTTCTTTTTTCATTCTTTCTTTAATCAAATCACTCAAGACAGATGGTTACATAACAAATTGACACGAATGAAGCCAGATACAGTCCTTAAGATAAGAAGTTCTTATTGTATCACCTTCCTCAAGAGCCCAAGGGTATAATCAATTTTCTGACCACTAGTTTAGCACTATACTCTTACAGCCTGGCTCAGAATCTACACATGATCAACAGTGTCATCTTTAATCGTTTAGTTTATTCAGTTTGGTGGTCATCATCGTATCACTGCTTAATTAGTCTTTCAAATGAAACCAATAAGGCTGCCAGCTGGAAAAAAAAGATTAAAAAGTGGGGGTGTAAATTTCCTATATGGTGAATTTTAAGGAATTTGTTATAACCACGATATACAAAATTCTCTACAACAAGCATAATTAGTAATAGTAAATACACATTTCACATATTAAACACTTAAACATAATATACAAGGGCTTGAATGTGCCATCAATAATACCAGCAAGTACAGAGAAATATCAAATGAACTGTACTGGATGGTAGATTCAGTTTTAGATGTCAAGACAAGTATTGTGTAACATTATACTTAAATTCTTTAGTGCATTGTGCATGTATTTTTATTTTAAATGAAATATAAATAATAAAATGCTGAAGAGAAAAAGAAGCTCACAAAGAAGAATCATGTTTACTGCATAATGTGCATATTATCAGAAATCATGACTACTCCTCTCAGAGGATCTTGATTTCTCTGCTTTTTCTTTTACATGATTTGCATTGATTTGTGGTTTACAGATAGGCATGTAGCTTCTAACATCTTTATTAACATTATATTCCAAATTCACTCAGTCAAAATATTCTATATTTACATTAATTTATAAAATATTATACATTTTATTTTTTTTAAAGTCTTATTGGCAAATATTGGATGTTATTAAATGTTTTTTAAATGATAATATAATATATATACAAATATACTTTATATTTATCAAGAACATTTAGTATTTATACTGAATTTTATATTAAAAAAAATATTTTTATTTTCATTTTTATTATAAGTGAAAAGTAATTCATGCTAAAACATATATTTGTTTAACATATTTGTAATTAATTAAAACCATGCTTATATAATATAAATATTACAATAAACAAATCTGAAAGATAGATTATAAAATTGCATTAATGGCATAGTGGACAAAGATTTTATTTAAAAAAAAAGAAAAAAGAAAGAACTGAATTATATTAAATCTGAAAATATTCATGATGCAAAAAAAAAAAAAGAATCACAGTGTGCTGAATCGAGCTGTGAAGCCTGATGTAATTACTGTTTGTCTTCATTCAATTATTTTTGTCAATATTTTTATATCCGACTTATTTTCATTAGGTGGGCAGCATGCACCGAGAGTTTACAAAATTATGCTAACAAGTCTCTGTATTTTAATCAGGCCATACTGCACAGCGCTCAAATGTAATTTTTGTGCTCTTAACAGCATCGAACAGGAACGCACTGGAAGACTAGCCCTGCTGCTGAACTCTTGACCGGGGTCATGACCTGACCTGTCTGACCCCTGGCTGGTGTGACCTGTCTGCATGGCTGACCTTGTTGCCATGACACCATAAGCACAGAGGTCACACTGAGTGGAGAGTGAGAGACGTTCGGCTAGGGGAATTCCTACAGCTCTCGCTCTTTTCCTTCTCACGCTCTCCTCCCTGAGCTCTACATAGCCTTTCCGTCGCAGTGTTCACTTTCCTCTTGTGTGGGGACAGGATGGAAAATGAACAAGCTGCAAATTAAATGATAAACTATTAGATTTGTAGCAATGACATCAGTCATTCCAATAATGTCTTCGATTATAGATAAACAAACTTAATCACAGAAGGTCACAACATGATGGCTAAAAAGTAAGTATTATTTAAGTCTGCAAAGAATAACCTAAACAAAAGACTTTTCCTAAACAAAAGCTGGCTTCAAAAAGGCTGCTAATTTGCAAAAATATATCTGTGGTAAAATAATAGCAAAAATAAAAGTAGAAATAAAACCCATAATATAAAATAAAAATATTTTCCAAATACAAAATATGCCAGTGTAAAAAATTCCATTTCATTCCACATTACTTGCACATCACTTTGCACTTTTAGCTATTCTACCTGCCAATGATATGACAAGTCAACTAACGAGAAAAGCAGAGAATAAAAATAATATTAAACAGGAGAAAAAATGAAGGTAAGAGAGCAAAATTTAAAACGAGAGGGAGAGAAAAGGATAGAAACATATGTCCCGCCTCACTCATTGTCCAGGGATTGAGTTAATAGACTTTAGAGTGCTGCCTTTGAGGTGATGAGGGATTATAGGGCAATCAGGGGCCAAAACCACCCCTAGTCTGTGTGTGTGTGTGCGTGTGTGTGTGTGTGTGCATGTGTGTGTGCATGTGTGTGTGCATGTGTGTGTGTATGTGTGTGTGTATGTGTGTGTGTGTGTGTCCTCCTTTACAGCTAGTGCAATGCATAGGAGATACAATGCATAGAAACTCAGAGGCATGGATACACAAATAAATATTTCCCTCTCTCTCTTTCTCTCACATACACACACACACACACACACACACGCACACACACACACACACGCACACACACACGCACACAGGTCTGTCAGAGGTGCATTACAGCTTTCTCTTAACACTGGCTGTTATGACTAGAAAACTGACACGCTAGAAGTTTCAGTTCACACTCACTCAACAAAGGTAGGTTTGACTTATGAACCTGAGCAATTTAGGGCTAAATTTAAGAGGATATTGGCTCAAGTGTCATATGCCTTCATACCCCCAAATTCCCTTAATTTAAACCTAGTTTCAGTTTTCATTGCTGCGACCTGTTGGTCTGAATTTTTTAAGGCCACAACCTAAACTGTGAAGCAACTTTGTTCCATTGTACCTTTTTTCTAATTAAACAATATTGGAGATACGTAGATACGATCACCCTTATCCAATCGTGTGGCTGCAGCACAGTACATACAATTAAGAAGAATTCTGCAGATACAGGTCAATAGCTTTAGTTAACGTTCACATTAAACATCAGAATGGAGAAAATAAAATACTTTGACAATGTTGCGTGTTCTGATATGCTTTTCTGTTCACCATGGTTGACAAGAGTGGTTATTTGAGTTACTGTAGTGTTCCTATTAGTTTAAATAGGAACATTTTCCTTCCATTTCCATTTTCCTCCCACCAATATCATCAACAAAGGTGGCAGAATTGTGTATATCTTATATACACTATATATTTCTATATTTTAACATTTTATCCCATCTTTTGCCTATCTTTTGCATTATAAGATGATTTTATTCTTTCACAATTTATACAATTCACAATTCTTCTATCTAAATGTCAAACAATGAGTTTACACCTTAAAGCATTCCACATTGCTATTGCCTTTTTATCTTTGTTAATGCTGGCCTATATTAAACGCTTATAGCTGTTGAGCACTTGGCTTCCTGATGACCAGTTTAAGACCTCATACAAAGATGGGCAGCCCAAACACAGCTCACATGGTACAAGTGCAAATATTGGCAGGCTCAGAAGGTGTATTCAATCTGGACATGATACACTGATTTGCTGGTCAGCACAGACAAAGATCCACTCAGGCAGACCATTAGGACAACCTGCACTGTGTCTTCCAGATAAAAAGATGGGAGGGAGACAAACCGGACATCTGCACCTCAGCGCAAAGGCCTGAGCGGTTTCTGGTGGCGTACTCACCCAACACTCACATTCAGCTTTTATTTATTTGCCTTTGGCTGGACACTGTCCAGCATGCACATTTGTAATTGGAGTCGCTAGCTCGCGCAAGAGGGCCATTAGCTGGAGTGCACAGAGTGTGGGGGGGAAAAAAGATGTAAGGTCTGTTAAAATATGTTGTGTTACGACACTTACGAGCTCCCGTGGGTGACCGGGGTGCTGTTTTTTATTGTCGAATCTATTAATCAGTAAATCTACCCATATAAAGTCTTATTTGTGCTTCGTGCTTGATAAATGTGCGGTTCGGTCATTTTCCAGACATTGTAGCCTACTGTTGGAAAGACATACAAGACATTGCAGAGCGGCACAAACAACATGCTCCATTAAGAAAGTATGAAAATCATTCATCTGTGCGTTTACTGACTGCTTATTATATTAATATCACAATGCGTCTTGGATTGGCAGAACATTTTTTTTCTTAGCACAGCTGCTCACAGATTAATTCTTCACGTGTATGTGAGTGAGAGAGAAAGACTACTAAAGAAAACTACAGACATAATATAAAAGAGGCGACTTATTACTTTAGTTAAAACCAAAAAAGAATAAGATATCATTTCCATGATCACATTTTTATGCCACTCTCTTGAATGCTGTTGAATCAGTCTTGTTGATTCTGACTGGTCAGAAGGTGTTGATGCATATTCTGTAATAGCAGCTTTGACAATAGTGCTGACTGCAAGGTTGATATTAATGGGCTTAATTAATTTAGACTTGTATAACGAACTCTCCACACAAACAAAAGTGTATAACTGACATGTTGAAGTTTTCTATGTTTTTATATTGATGTTTGTTTATTTGTCCATTCATTCATTCTCGGAAGGAGTCTCCAGTGTCAGACACTAAGTCTGCAGACACAGAAAAGTCTTCAGAATTGGAGTTTGCTGTTTCTTTTGAAACACAACGAGCTGTAATAATTCTTTTTATCAACTTAACAAAAAAAAAAAAAAAAAAGAAAAGAGGCTGGTGAGGGAACATAAATGATAGAAGTATAACTAACTTGTTTCTGGGACAGTTCACAACATTAAACCTAACTAAAAATGAATAAAGAGAAGGTGTCATTCTTTAATAAATGTAACAATAAATTAATTAATCATTTAATAAATGTAATGGTTGGCAAATCACCATGATAAAAGAGGAATAACACACTTTGGGATGTGCTGGTATTGGAAATAAGTAACTTCAGGGAGGTAATGTCGGTTCCCATCACACCACCAAGTCATTGATTATTTTCAGCACATCTCTTATCAGAAGTGATCCGTAAGTGACACAGAGCATCCATCAGTTAAAGGACACAACAGTGATAAATGCTGCGGAATTGAATTTTGGCCAACTGACAGGAAAACAAACTCTAAATATTTGTAGGAAGAATAGAATGTGACTCGCCACAAGACTTGGACAAAGGAGGCCTGCATATTACTCACAAAGCAGTACAAATAATATTCATATGTACTAATATACACAATATTAGAGTAATGTGAGTAGCACTGAATTAAGCCTGATCAAACACACACACTATCGCACACACACACATACACACACGCAATGAGTCGACATTCAAGTGCTCAAGAGCTGAGTCAGGTGTTTCCTGAAGGATGTTTCTCTGATTAAGACTTAAGAAGAGAAAATCGGCAATGACTCCTGATAAAATGCCATGATGTTTATTGAAAGCATTTCGGAAATGAGAACGTCATGGCAAATGCTGACAATTCAGAAAGATTCCCCAGCTCAGCAACTGAGCTAGATTTCCACATGTAGTGCACCATTAAATCTGTACAGAGGAGAGGGGATCTTTTGTATGGAGTAGAATATCCAGATTTCAGACGCAGAGGTTTGGCTTTGACGTGCTGCCAGCATTTTTCTCCTGGCCAGAAAGAATGAAAATTTTAGAGGGAAATTTGTTAATGTTTCTCTGCATAATGTCCGAACAGATGTGTGTCTCGTTAGGTGACTTTGCAGTCAACATTCAAGAATTTGTCATTTGAAAATGCTTGGAGCAGTGGGATGCAAAAAGGTAGCAGTCAAAAAGTGAGCAAATGTGCATCTTGATATTCAATATTACAAAGCACCATTCAGTACAAAAAGGCTAAAGAATGAAAAAATCATGTAAGAAGTCATCATCACATTATATGAAAAATATAAACAGGTCATGCTTTATGCCTTCTTATATTTTGGGGATTACATAGTCAATGTGAAGGATGTGTTTTTGTCTCCGTTATTCATTCATCATATTAATATTTTAAAGATCTTCCAGTTGGCTAATGGACTAGGAATATTTGCATATAATTTCATGAATAATTCTGAATTAATTAGAGTGCTTAATTAGAGCTTGTACACGTATGCATTGAGCATGTGTGTGTTCGTGTGTGTGTGTGTGTGTGTGTGTGTGTGTGTGCACTCGATGCTCAGAGGAAATTACGAGTAATCATTAAGAATCACTCAGGCCGCAAACAAAGCCTTATAAACAAAATAATCTTGACAGAAAGGGGCCAATTATAAAACGCTGTGTTATAAATCCACAGCTTCATGCATGTTTATTATTTATTTATATATTTTTTTGTTTTGTTTCTGTGCTCTACTCTTAATCAACGCTTAATTTGCTTGATAAGAGAGGCTGAAAGAGATAGAGACAAAGCAAGAGATAGAGAATGAGAGGAGATTAATATTCAGATGAGCACATTTGTGCGTAGATCCAATAACAATGCGAAGGTACCATCCATTTGCCCAAGCGCATGGAGGGAGGTAAATGACTTTGTGCTTTTTTCTGATGTTGCCCTCTTGTTTCACCTCCTCCCCTCCTCTGTCTGTCTCTCTCCTGCAATCGCTCTCTCTGTTCTCTTAGCCTGGCCTTAATGAATGGAAAGAAAAGAGTCCAGAGACGAGGTTAGTCTCGTCGTGCAGCGCCCACTCAACGTGACCCAGGTTCAAAAGTTCACTCAGCGCCTCGCGGGCACAGATAGGCCACTGTTACTGACACCTACACTCCTTCTCTCGTTACTCTTCACTCTCCCGCCATACTCTCAGAGACCCGCTCTCTTTGTACTGTGTATCCTAACTGCTCTTCATTTTCACCCACTCTGTCCATCTTATCAAGCTTTGTTTTTCCGCCTCCGTTCTTTCCCTTCTGTTCTCACTGGCCTCAGCAGAGAAGATGCAAAACGAGAATATGAGTGAAGATTGCATCAATGAGATTATCTATGAATACATCTTATTCTGCTGCAGAATATTCTACATCATGGGTAGGGGTGGACAAAAAGACAACATAGGGGTGGGTGATAAGACAAAATATAATATCTCCATTCTGGAAGGCATTTCTGTGATACACGGTATATACTGTAGGTTTGCGTACAAAGTATTGCTGCATTAAAAAAACAACAACAAAAAACATATACATGATTTATATAAGCTAAAATATTTTGCTTATTTATATTAAAAACTCATTTGTATCTGTAAAAATAAAAGAGAGCACTGAGAAATAGAACATTTTAACATCAAATCAGCTCCTTCCAGTCAGTCTGTAATAAAATTTATTAAAAATGATATCTTAGAAAAACATATTGGGATTTATCATGATATCAATATTATATTGTCACATCTCCCAGACCTATGGTGATATTACTATTTCTACAAAACATAACATGTATATACAATATATACATTTGCTTAAAAAACTGAACCTCCAGCAAAACTGCAGTGTTGCATTAAAACCCTGCAACAAACTGAGACTAATGTCTGCAAAAATAAATTTACACTAAAAAAATGGAATTCTGTAAAATTTAAAAAAAGGAGTCATTTTAACAAAATCTTAACATCAAATCAGCTGCTTCCAAACAGAGCAAACTGTGTGTAGAATTATAAATTATTTTAGTTAACTATTATTATTATTATTATTATTATTATTATTATTATTTTACAGACCCCCTCAGAACAAATTTATTTGCCAAACAAAATGTTACTTAGATTATTTGAAAAATCTAAGCATTTTATTTTAATTTGTACAATATCATTTCTGAGTTTTGCTACCCATAGGACTCAATTATATGAAAATTATCACTAATTCCAATTGACATTATTTATAGGCATAATAACTCTGATAATGGTGTGGTTTTCAACCACTGTAACAAAATTAGAAAATTGGATATCCCCTGGCTATCCTGCAACCACACATTGAAAACAACTGTTCTATAAAACAGTAGTAAAAGGAAAATGTTTAGAAAATATATAAAAATTAGTTATTTTTGCACAGGTTTTTCAAAATGGCAGACACACTGTATCATCATCTAACATCATGCATGGCATATATAAGCTGTACTGTAACATACATGACTTGTCTAGAGATTTCACATTCACCAGAATTCCAGCCAAATGAACTTGTGATTCAGTCCTTTTGTTCCCCGGTTTCTGTACTGTAGGGTGTTTGCCTACAGCCATGAGCGTGGATCACTTCAGTCATGACAAATCTGAAATTTATCAATTAAGAACACACCAAAATGGGAAATCTGCAATTATAGCTGACATATATGTAACTTTCAAACAATGCTGAATTTCTGACCAAATTTAAAAAATGTAGAAACTGTTACTACTGTAAATCATTTTGGATTTGAATCATGACTAGTTATTTGTACAGAATTACTGTAGCCAACAGAAATGAAAACAAAACTAAAACACATCACACTGGATAATTGGTCAAATAATGATCAAGTCATTTTTATATTATTAACTCAGTTTTATATCATTAACTCTCTCGACTTATATAACACATCCTGGTAACTTTTATTTATTCATTATTTCTTTTAACATGACTAGCATAATAAAAATGTTGTATGGCAGCATTCACTAGACTGAATTTATCAGTAAATCATATGCATCAGTCCAGTGTTAATTATTCCTATCAATAAAAAAATAAAAAATAAAAAAAAACTGTCAATACAAATAAGATTCTGATATTACCAAGGATTCTGATCCTGACCACAAATACAGCCTGCAGTTTAGAATTAAGGGAATAGAGGACAGAAAGGAGATACTTGTTATTTTGTGAAGCTGTGCCTCAATTGTCGGAAATGGTTTTCGCAAATGCAATCCCAGTTAAATAATGGACAAACTATTAAATTTCATGGGATTGCTTTTAACTGTTCGAGAGCATTCGTTTGAAACTTGTCCAGGCAACTTGCAGTAGAACAATGTACACTTTGGAAGATCTCACGTATAGTAGAGTCTAAAATAGACTGAAAGACAAAAAAAAAAAGAACCTCTAAGCTACACACTCTTCAAGTAGCTTCATTACTGTCACAAGTGGACCAAGTAATGATGATCAATCTTCAAATGAATATAACTAATCAAAGCAGAAAGGGAATGGTGTAAATGCAGGCACTTATTTGAATCGAAATAACAAAAAAAAGTATACAAGACGTAAAACAGATTAAGTGCAGCATTGCAGCGCATACAGTCCTCCTACAGTATTTACAAGAAGGAAGATTCAGGTACGTTAAAACTCAGGGGAGGTTGGACAGACTGATAGAAAGGTGCCGCAGTGGGCATTTAAATCTCTACTGGAAAATAGATATACATACAAAATATAAATCACAAGTACTTTGTGCCTCTGCTGTTCTAGTTGAATAGATTTAAACACAAAAAAAGTTACTGTAGCAAATGCCAACATTGTACCATTCATGTTTAAAATCCAGTGGCTACAAATTATTTGAAATGAAATGAAGAAACGGCAAATGAAAATATAAATAAACATCTCTTCAAAGAGTTCCAGTTTGATGTATGCGTTCCAGAAAGTATGCCTCTTTGAACTACACTATAAATTATCACTGACTTTTTGCTACTTTAAATGTAAATGGCGAAAAAAAGCACAACATCTGTAACACATGACAAATTTCACATGGAGCAAACATACATACACAAAATGAAAAATTCTGGAGGGCCGGTGTTTGTAATTTCTCTTTTGTGCTCTAATTTAGCATTTCCTGACTTAGGATGGCATCAGATGAAATTAAAGGGTGAAACTGGTCAAGGTCAAGCACTTTGAGATATTCTAATATTGTATAATTAGATTGGTCTACTATAAGTTTCAGGCTAGATGGCCACATTTTCATCATTAAATAGTGTATGATGGGATACCTTAAAGGATATGCACTGTGGCTCTGAACTCCAAAATGAGATGCCATCTCCCTTACATTGGCCTTCTGCTGTCTGCTGAGAATAAAGAGACGCATGGCACGTCGCGATGGGCAGAGCAAATCAGGCACACACAAGCACGCTCACTCGCACACACACTCCTCCATCTGCAGGCCTAGAAAAATGTCAGCCCAGCGGTTTCCAATCAGGCCTGCTCGCTGTCTCCACTGCAGATGAATGACTAAACAGAGAGCGGCTGCGGGTTCAACGGGAGGTCAGTCTGCCCAGGTACCCCTCCTCTCTCTCTCTCTCTCTCTCTTTCTCTCTCTCTCTCAGCAAGCAAATGAGAATTTGATTTTTCTGTGCATCAGTCTGCGCTGGAGAGATGGATGAAGTTTGGATGCGAGAGCCAGGTGCCCCTGCTGCTTTGTTAGGGAAATGAATGAGCAAAACCTCCATAAAACGCAGAACACATAACCTGCAGCACCCGTAAACAGAGCCAGGGCTTCACTGCATCAGTTAGGCTGCAGGATTTTTCTAATCTTCTGCATATATAAATCTTCACTACAAAGTAAATGGGTGCTGAAAATATACTTCGAATATATTTCTGAATAGGGATATGGAGATAATTCAAAGTATTTAATAAACAGATAACTAGTCAGGTAATCATTTACAGTAACTCAGATTAGCTATTTAGGCAACAAAGTCTACCCATAAATGTTAAAGCTTTACGATTCCTACAGAAAAATATAGTCTTGCACGGCCATACTGTAGCTTTAAAATCACCCAGGCTGATTTGAATTTGTATCAGCTGTACCAAAACACAAGGAAATGAGTGCAAAAATAGCTATTGAAAGCAGCATGTAAAACATTGTTTCACACGAAAATGAGAAACTTAGTCTTGCTTGGTCCTTACTATTCCGATAAGTGGTAATGCATAATGTTAAAGATTCCCTGGGGATAAAACAGTTCCTATACACCTCAGAGAAATTCAAGACTTTTCAAACTTTTCAAAGACAAATGATATATAATTCTAGTAGAACAATCCAGATTACTGGCAAATTATGGAGAGCAGGCCATCTAACTAACTTCTGGAATATATTGAACAACTCAATCTGGATATATTTAGCATGGAAACAAGCCCATGGTGGTGGTGGGTGCATGACAGCTGGCAACTGTTTTTATTTGTCTGGAAGAATGCATGAATGGTCACAAAAATGAGGATGTAAATCTTAGAAAGCAAAATTTAAAAAAATAATAATTCAGGTCCACCATAGTAGCCAAAAAAGAGAGAATTGTGAATTTTGGAATGTCAGAGTCAAAATCCAGATATAAATTTTAAACACTATGGAAAAACTCAAGGGTCAGTGAAAACTTATAGACTTAGGGTTTAAAAAAATGATGAAGACACGCACAAGTAATAACAGAGAGATCTGTAGCCTATTATGGAAACATTTAGCTATTCTATTTTTCTCTGCCAGAGGTATGTGTGTATGTGTGTGTGTGTGTGTGTGTGTGTGTGTGTGTGTGTGTGTGTGTGTGTGTGCGTGCGTGCGTGCGTGTGTGTGTGTGTGCATGCACGTCTTCCGCCCACAGGCTAATCATGGCAATGACCTACCGGTTTAAACAAACACAGCATCCGTTATACAGGCTCCCATGCCTAATGACTCCAGCATGAGTTTAAGTTCAAGACTCGAGATTCTACACCATCCAGAAAATTTACTGAATTTTGCCATAGACACCATTTCCGCATATGACATAAAGCTGTGCTTTACCACAGGCTACAATAGAACCAAATGGGAATGTGTCCCACAGCATGTACACATACATACCCATCATCTCTTTCTGTGCTGCACTGTATGTGTGTATTTTGCTGCACTATGTGTGTCCTTGCTGTCTCTCTCCCCTTCTTAACAATGGGAAGGCAGGCTACAGAATGTCACACCAATGAAAAATGAATTTCCTGTTCTCTCACAACACCAGGAAGTACTCCCCTCCTAGCTAGACCCACAAAAGACAAGACGGAAGATCATATCTTTATCTATTTACGTATGTGTGCCTGTGTGTTTGTTGAGCTTGTTAATTTTAATTTTCCGATTTCAGTTTCCTAATTCTACCCTCTTTTTGCACTTCTCTAAATTTCTCACTTCTTTTGTGCATTTTCTAATGATTCTAACTTGTGTGTGTGTGTGTGTGTGTTGTCACAAATCTGAAAAAGTAAGGGTGATGTTTTTTGGACTTTACATCACCCTTGTACAGCTAACCTCAGCCATAACCCTAACCCAACTTTTCACTGAGGCTTGCTTATCTGCAAGCACGGGACTATGTTGGCTCAACATGTAGGTTTCATGCTCACACACTCTATCAGCACCCTTGACTTCATATTATTCTTTCCATTTCACTCCATATCAGGAGCAAGGATATAGAAAGAGAGAAATAGAGAGAAAGGAAAGGATGTTTGGCAGTCTGACCCGGTCGTGTCCCATCAGTGCCCTATTTACTCAATCTTGGCACTCAGAGAGAGAGAGAGAGAGAGAGAGACAGAGAAAGAGAGAGTTAGAGGTGAAGTACTGGTCACAGCAACATAGGTGGAACATCAGTACACGGGAAGCCTAATTTTTCAACTAATGTCTAATTCTCTCCTTCTTGCTGCCCCCTCATATACACTGTAAGATTTCTCATTCACAGCCAACATTTTGTCTTGAAGTGTAATATGCAGCATACAGAAAAGCAACATAGCATTTCTACAATGGCAAAATGCATTCGTGACAAAATCCATTCATCAGGAACAAGACAGATACATCACTCTTTATTATTTTATGCCTTGCGTCTATTTGCCTTGAATCAAACAGTAAACTCAATATTTAATATAACACATATGGTAAGCCATATGTCGTTACTTAAAACCTGTCAATTCATTTTCATAATTTATTTTTACTGATATATAAAAACACACTTTAAGGCTACACGGGAAGCCCAGCCTTCTCTAAAATTTTATTCAAAGCGGCAATGAAATGTTTAAATAAAATCCTCAAATATCTGACTAAAGTATTGCACTTGTTGTTCCTTTAAACTGTTTTCTGGGGACAACACAAGAGCAAAAAATCACCACTGAAGCCCCTGGCATCCAGTGTAGCCTGGCTTCTGAGGCAGATTTAAGTATACTGTGTTTTAATGGGAGCAAAGATTAATGCTAATTGGACAACGGGCTTTTAATATGTCATTTTGAGATGCCATGATTCTCTGGGGTGAACGGGAGTGTGGACGGGTGGGATTTGCATAGAAAAAATAATATCTCATCATCTGCTGGACAGTGTGCTCTTCTCTTGTGCTGCCTGGATACACAGCCTCTCCATATGGTGATTCGTAGTTCTGTCAAAGGGGCAGAACTTTGTAATGAACATGAACATGAACATGACTGATGTCTCAAACATGAACAGATCAGCGCCAGTCAGACAGAGTGCTCAGAGCTGCAGTAGTGGTCAGTAACCTGTAAAATAAACTGTAAATATGAAGTTATGTTTAATTATTTGCGCCCGTTTTTATTTGTTTTTGTTTATTTAACTAGACTCTATAATAAGTCTATCTAGCTAGCTATCACTATAAATTTATCTAGGTAGTTAGCAGCTTAGCTGCTTTTAAGCCCAACATGTCAGACACTACTAATTCTGTTTACCTGATTTTGGAAAAGCACTTTGATGCTCTTGCATATAAGGAGAGACTGAGAGTTAAACAGGAAGCCAGACCAAAACACACAGATATATAGATATATACACAAATATTTCAAAAACAGACATTTGTGCTTCCAGTTGTGTAATACTGACTTTACACTTTTACATACTGGAGTATGATAAACATATTTTAGCATATTTCTCATTTTTATTATTTTCCTATTCTTCTCTTTTTTATTTCTATATATGTTATTATTTATTATTTTCCTTATGATTTTTCTATGCTATTTATATTTCTTTTCTAGAATGTGAGCAACAGTAACATGACCAGTTTCCCCTTGGGGATTAATAAAGTAATGTTGATGTTTTAAAAACCTCTGGTGTACACCTAAAACTAGCACATGAAACGACACAATATTATTTCATAAGGCAACAATTCGACAATTTGAAGATATTACTAAATCTTCTGCAATATGATCCGATTCGGTTTAATAGCCTCTGAACGATACGTGACCAACTTTGCTCAGAGTCTATGCTTGGCTTACAGTTCATTTGCAAATGATGACGTAGAGAATGAAACTAATTTTTTTACATACCAGTTGTCCGTCAATTTACAATGAATGTCTTTTGCTGCTGTAGCAACCAAATGTCCCCTTTGCAGATTAATAAAGTTACCCGTCTCTCTGTCGATCTGTCCGTGTATCCATAATCTATCTGACCCAAATCTTCTAATAATTATACCTTTAATCTCCTTACAGGAAGCTGTATCAAGTTAATACAATTTTAATACTTACACGTGGGACAACTGAAAATTCAAAACATTTTAAATTTGTATAATAAAATAGTATACTGTTATTAACAGAAAAAGACAAGAAAGTTGATCTCATAATTATTGCTGAGCTTCAGTAAAAAAATTCACAGTCCTTAATGATGAATAAGTCATGATTTTAGGCAGTTAAACAAGAGAACAGTGCAGCTCATTTTAATCTATTATTAAACCAGACGCAATATATGCTCTGCTTTTTAAACTAGCTAGAATTAGCAGTGGAGTGCACACAACCTACAATCATTCCGTATCTGTTAACCACTTCCTCCACCCAAAAAACCTAACCTACATTTATACAAGCCAAATTTCTGTGACTTGATTTAACCAAGAGGTTTAAAAAAGTTCTGGAAGGAAACTTACAAATTAGATTGCATGAAATGCTGGCTATAATCATTCAACTGCATATAGACATTTTTCTTAATATACTGTGTGTTTTCATTGCTTCTTTGTGTTGAAGTGCTAATACTGATATACAAAATAAATGACAAATTGAGGATAACTATAAGTTAAGACCGGGCAATATGATGATAAAATATCAATATCATGACAAAATGTCACAACGCTTTTCTGAGATTTCCAAGATATTTTTATATTGATATTGTCATTTCATTCTATATGTACAGTGTCTAAACTCTGCAATCCATCCATCCATTATCTATACTGCTTATCCATCAGGGTTGTGTGGAAGCAGGAGCTAATCTCTGTTAGACTTAGGGAGTGAGGCAGGTATACCCTGGGCAGGTCTCCAATCTGTCTCAGGGCTAACACAGAGATGATCCATTCACACTCGCATTCACATCTATGGGCAACTAAGGGCCAGTTGACCTAATCTACATGTCTTTGGGCTGTGGGAGGAAACTAGAGCACCCAGAGGAAACAATGTCTGTGCCGAAAGGCCTCAGTCAGCCCGCAGGCTCAAACCCAGAACATTCTTGCTGTAATGCCACAGTGCTAACCACTGCATCACCATGCTGCACAAATGGGAATATGTTGAGCACAATCCCCAAAAACATGATAGAGCTGCTGAGCATAATGTTGACCATGTTCAACATAGGTTGTGCATAATAAATACAAAATTAATTATATGTAGTTGTACTCATTTTGGTTCCTGACTTTTCAGAAACCCTGTATTTTGGTTTTTGTTTGTTTGTTTTTTCTTTTCTTTTTTATTATAAACTGACTGGAAGCATGTCAGCTGATCTGAAAATTTTGCATTGAATCTTTGTAAACATTTTACAGAATTCCTTCTTGTTGGTGTTAAATTTATTTTTTAGATGTTAGATGAAGTATAGTTCAGCTCTGTTCTTCATGCATTTTTAAATAAACACTAAACAACGAAATTTTGCTGGAAGCATCTTAGCAAACCTGTGTATTGGTAATGCACATTGTATGTCACAGAAATTTCTTTGAGAGTCATGATATGATCATTCTGTCATATAGCCCACCCCTACCATAGCCGATTAAAGGTTACAGTATTAAACATGAAGAAGGCCACCATATAAACTTTGATACATGCACAATAAACCATAACAAAATGGTTAAATGGAATATGAAGCTTCTGTGTGAGCGAGAGAGTGTGAGAAAGATCCAAAAGCATAATGAAACCATGGAACAGAGGGATTTTTCTCTGCATAAATTAATTTAACCCTAGGAACTTTCATTATCACCCTAACGTCACACCAGTAGTGAATCTACCCACAGAGAATGAAAGACAGTAGAGTGAGAGAAGCAGCGGGTATGGCAACAATTTACATTGATTACATCCATGTGTGTAGGATATAAAGACAGTTTTGAATCGGAGTATGTCCTAGAGCAGTGGAGTCCCACATGTTGAAGGCAGAAAATGTGTAACCCTGTGATTGTTGGCAGGCTTTTGCATCTTTCACACATCTTTACCTTTCCATAGTGTGCGTTTCCTTTTCAGGCTCTGCATTAAGGCTCGACCACAGATAACCTTCAAGACTACAGACAATCCATATGTGCAAGAGTGATAATGAAATCAATGCTCAGAGTGTGTGGCTGTGTGAGTGTGTGTGTGGCTGTGTGTGTGTATGTGTTAACGTATACAGAAACAAAGCGCTCACCAACCAGTCGACATGCTGGCAGGTGATCAGTAAAAACTCTCGGAGGAACTGGGATGCTTCTCACATGGTTCTGTTAGAAATCTTTTGAAATAAAGCCACCATCATTTATTCACTGTATTGAAAGATTATAGAAAAATCCTCTTCTATTATTACTTACAGGGTCATTGGTTCAGATATTTGCCTTACAGCAAGAAATGCCTGCACTGTCTGTCTTGAAAATTAATCATTTCTAAGTAAATACAGATTCAACCAATATTACTAACAAATAATGATTAGCAAAAAAAAAAAACATATGCATACTGACTTTTACTTCCTGTTAGTAAATCCATCCATATTGAAAATATTGATATAGTCATGTACTTTTATCAGATGACATTCTGTATTATTATATATTAAATGCTTTTGTCACTAGGCTGCTAATTTGTGTGTGTGTGTGTGTGTGTGTGTGTGTGTGTGTGTGTGTGTGTGTGTGTGTGTGTGTGTGCAATGTATATAAAAGCACAAGAGAGACTAAGCTTTCGGTTCTCCTCTATAATCTTTCACACTCATTTTATATAAACACACACACGTACACTAAACGCTCTACATACTTGGGTCAGGTTCAAAAGTTTGGTGGAGTTTTAGCAGAAAGATATAAATCAAAGGAGGAGGGGGAAAACAGCGATGAAACAAAGAAAGAAAGATGAGCTGTCTCTTTTTCTCGCTTATCCAATCACATATGGTGAGCATTCTTACTCTTAAACCTACACTGCCTTCTTTTCTGTGAACTCATGTACATGCATATACAGTCAGATAATAAACACAGAGACACACTTAAAAGCATTTGCTTTCCACTTAGTACAAGAACAGGTGTGTTTCACATAACTGCAGTCTTAGCACTGTGTGTAGTGTCTTGGCTGTGTGTATTTGTGTGTGTTTGGTTTCTCTGTGTTAAATGGAATTAAAACCTATCACTGTAATATTAATTTGGCTCCAGTATAAGGCTGGGCGATATGACAACATAAGATCAATATCATGATTTTTGAGAGGTATCATAAATGATTTTTTATTATTATTTTATTTTTATTAAATTCTTTATTTTGTGCAAGCAGCTGATGTTAAACATTTATGTTAATGTTTATTAACAAATGTTAATCTTTATATAACATGTCCCCTCCATTTTCAATGCTAATTTTCGTATAAATAATTTTGTTATAGTACTGTGCAAAAACCTTATACGCCCTATTTTTTAATCCAAATATTTGTATAGATATTTATTTTATAAATTCTGCATTATTGAGCCAGTGCAAAAACATTTTAGATTTCCAAACATCACTGTTGCAAAAAATAAATTGTATATGAAAAAAGAACACAACATATTACGTAATAAAGCACTTTTCATTCAAAAAACATAATAAAGGCTTCTGGGCTTTGCATGCAAAAAAAGAAAGTGCAACAGTCAAAGTCACCAGAAGACCTGTGGCAGGTTTTTCAAGATGCTCAATGAAACTAACCAGCTCATTTCCTTATAAACTTCCCAAATTGTACCTGGGAGTAATATTTAAGAAAAAAAAAGAAAGGGGCATAACACCAAATTACATTTACATTACTCCTGCTTCCTGCATTTTGCAGTATTTTTTCTTTTAAGTAGAAAGATTTCATTTCATCCATCCATCCATTATCTATACCGCTTTATCCATCTGCATTGCGGGGAAGCTGGAGCCAATCCCAGCATCTTTGGGCGAGAGGTGGCCAACACAGGCAAACAGCCACGCATGCTCACATTCACACCTATGGGCAATTTAGAGTAGCTAAATTGTGACTGTGGGAGGAAACCAGAGCACCCGGAGGAAACCCACGCATGCACGAGGAGAACATGCAAACTCTGCACAGAAAGGCACCCTGGGTGACCCGGGGATCGAACCCAGGACCTTCTTGCTGTGAGG
>JAQMYM010000008.1:7487011-7534586 GCA_030014255.1 Parauchenoglanis ngamensis | reverse complement strand
ACACACACACACACACACACACACAGAGAGAGAGAGAGAGAGAGAGAGAGAGAGAGAGAGAGAGAGAGAGAGAGAGACTCCATTTCCGCTCTTTAATGACAGCACCAGTTAAGCACACGGCTCTACGGAAATGTAACCTACTTCTATAGGTATAAATTTACAATGTGACACATCGCACGGCTATTTTATGCAAAGAATATACGGTCGTATAAACATAAAAATATAGCCCATTTTACATAATTATTTTAACATTTAGACTATAATTATTTTGCCATTCGAAATAACATATACGCTAAAATTAAAAATGTCAAATTTAATTCCCTAATCAGGGAATGGCTTTCCGAATGGTTTGCCAAAAATATTATTTTCACTTAGATAACTATAAAAAACCCTTTACCTTAACCTCGAAAGTCTATTTCAGAACGATCATAAACTCGAAAACATCATTCGAGCTCAAACAATCAACAATATTTATAATAATTATACAGTTTAATAATGATTTCATGGCTCAGCAAATTTGATTAGTGGAATTTCTAGTCATGTAGAGAGCAGCACGTAAATATCTACTTATTACACGCCCAAGCCAAAGTTACTGACGGTGATGTAGTGCGACTACGGAAATTAAACGTCTAATGATTTTAAATTCTTTTCGACAAACACTCAACATTTTCAGAGAATTTAAGAGGGGACAAAAAAAAAACCCTGAACAAGTCTGTTTTTTAAATGCAGCCCCCATCTGTAGCCTGTTTGGTTTTTGTAGCTTTAGTGATTTTAATATGCAAAAAAGGTTTATTGTTATGAACTCTATTTACTATGCAATAGAAAAGGAATATTTTTATAACAACATTTTATACTAAGAACAGAAACCCATTAAGAATGTAATTAGGTAAAAGATCGGTGTCGGTGTTCTTCTGTTATGAACGAACTGACACAAGAACTGAGCTTAATCCAAAACAGGAACAAAATGATGTATTAATCATAAAACCGAATAATACAAAATGACACGTATTTACATGGCGCTGAGTGAAATTATACATCACTGAATCTAAAAATCTATTTCATAGATTTAGATTTAACATAAAGGACAATTGTAGCCAGCATTATATTTCTTATGGACATACATTATTTTATCGCTTCATAATCCCATACAAAAAATGCAAATACAAAAATATAATTTATTTATAAATAAATTAGGATATTTGATATTTGTTTTAAAGACCCGTTACATATATTACAAACTTTTTACATTTTTTATTCGTCCTTGATTTCTAACCGGAAAATAAAAAAGGCTAATTATTCCACCCTAAATGCGTCTGGCTCACAAATCTTAAAGTTTGCACCATGCTTCCTGACGAATTTTTATTTCTCTGTATGTTGACAGGGTGAAAGCTCAGTGATGAGAACAGACGTGTTGTGGGCTGCTTTGCGCCACCTGCTGTTTGTTTTGTAGAAATCTTCTCTAGAAATGCTTAGAAATCTTCTCCTCTAGCCATGCTTCTCTAGCAATGTGGTGACGCGTTTTCTGAGAATAATTAGTCAGTACCTGCATGACAAAGTGTTTAGAAATTTTATTCGTTCATAAACAGGTTTAGTTCCTATGTATTTTAGCATTTGTTGTGATAAAGTTGATGCGCAACCAGAATACACTGAGGTCATTGTGTGGCCATAAATATTTCAGCCTTGCCTGAGCCCGCAGGAACCTGCTATGTGAGCTGATCAGCTGTAGCAGGCCTCTCTGCATTCCTCTTTCTAATGTCCCATAATTATCACCTAGACAAGACGGAGATTTATAGTTTCCGACATACGCCACGTGTATCTTCCTCGATGATTGGCGTAACTATAAATAATCCTTTTTTTTTTTTTTTTACATTAGTCCTACGCTGTGCGTTTCTAAGCTGAGCATTACATCTAAAACATTCTCGCCTTGGAAAAAATATAGCTAAGCAGTTCATCAGAACACCATCAGAAAGATCGAATCTACACAAATCTATCTAATTTTACTACGTTTTGCTACTTCCCTTAAAGACAAAAAAAATAGCAAATACTCGTGTAATCATGTGATCATGTTTCTCACGTCATTCAGTGAGTAATATGTGATCACGTGAAAAACATGCGATGATGCATTTCACCATGCCGTGTACACAAACGTGACATTCATGTCAACAACATGTGATCACGTGAAAAATAAAAACCACACATGAAAAAAAATCACATGCACTGAAACAATGTTAAGTGTCTAAAAAGTCACGTGAATCATGTAATCATGTTAGTGTGAGGATGGACGCTTACGATTATTAATTAGCATCTTGCAAAACGTTTATTGAAATATTTCATATGCATGCGATATGAAATTTCATAAAATTTGAAAAAACTATATTAAATATGTTATATATTTAATATAATGTTATTTTGCAAATAGGCCTATATATTATATATCTAGTCGTATGTTTTCTAGTATTGTAAAAGTATAGTATAACTTGCAAAAAGTTACGTTCTATCAATAGTATAAAGTCGGATTCTTTCCCACTTTTCACGCCCTTCAGTCATTAATTGTTTTCCTTTATAAATAAAGACTCATTCGATAATCACAATATAATTTCTTTCATTCATTCATTCATCTTTATTAACCTCTTTATTAACCTCTTTATCCCGGGTGAATCCGGAGTCTATCTGAGTGCAAATACACCCTAAATGAGGCGCAAATCCATCACTGACATGCTCTATCCTCTCTTTCCTTTAGAAGAATAAAATAATTGTAAAACATTAAATGTATATCAATGACGTTCTCAGGCAGTGCATTGTTTTCTATTCTATTCTATTCTATTCTTATATTGCATTGTTTTCCATTATATATATAATATATTCCAAAATTATACAGCCCTATATTAAAACAGTAAAGCTAATTGGTACTAATTTATTATAGGGCTTTTAATTCATTCATTGGCTCTGTATGGATCCTGTACTCCGCGTGTCCTTGAATGCAGCCAACAAGACAAGCCTTTTTGAAATTTGGCCTACTTATTAGTTTGAGGCAAATGTGTGATTATTTCTGCACGCAGTTTGTAAGATGCCGACAAGCTATGATTTGTGATTTGTGGGTGAAAGGTTGCATCACCTGTTTTATATATATTTGTTACCTTCTTATTAGACAGCAACAAAAACATCTACACGCAAATTTTATATATTTATTTATTTATTGGCTGATTGACTAAGCCTATAATTAAATAAGGTGGTGAAAACTCCAACTTTAGAAAGGCATTGTGTGTTTTTGAGGAGTTCAGGTGTAGGCTGAGTTACAGAGTATAGGTACAGTGTGTGAAACTGCAGCTGTGAAACAATAACTATGGAGAACGTAAATAATCAAATGTAGCTATTTATTATATAATCCCTCTGCTTTGGAGAAGGATTAGCATATAAGAAAATACAATTATTTCTTTTCAGACATATTCGGGAAGAATACATGAATCATGTAGGCTATCTTGCTCTTTATTAGGTCTGCACAGGATGATGGTTCTGGAAAGTGAGTGTAACCCAGCCTACATCAACGTCCCGACAAACCCAAATTAGGCTATATAAAACACTTAGCAGTGGAATAAACTCAACGATTAAGCATATCATTTGGGCCATTATTTTGATTTTATGCGCTTAATTTTATTTAACACGGAAATATTGATTCCACATATAGGCCTAATGCAATTAACTAACACTAACAGCTTACATGTTCCTATCATGAAAAATTAAACTGAAGGGAGTATTAAAAAGTCCAGTGGCTCTCTCTTTGAGGATTATCTTTAAATGTGCATGGCATAAATCAGAAGGAAATATTTTCTGCTGAAATTTATTACTGATACAGCGAGCTTAAGAACTTCACAGAAAAACTCCTTGGATGAAATATAGCTATTTTCGTTAAAACACGACACGGGTGGACTTAAAGACATGAGTATGGTAGTTTGTTGCTTGTGTAGACCATATCCAAAAACACATTTCGTGTAATTAGTAGCCTATATCCTATGCGGTATCGGATGTGGCCGATTAACATTAATTTCTGTTTGCTCGAGCTATAGTCTATACAAAATTACCCGTGTTTGTACTCGACCACATGGCTTTTTGCATACTTTTTTCCTTTTAAAATATACAGGCCTATTTAATGCCGTATAATTAATTTAAATAAAATGAGCATCGTTAAATAAAAAAAAATAAAAAAAATAAAAAAAAGCCTTTAAGAATGACTAATGTCTATTGTCTTAAAAATAACACCTCAGTGCCTGTGTAGCCTAAACGTCGTGAATGAGAATATTATCACCGTAAAACCAACTGCTAGGAGAAAGTGTTGGACTAGGATGGCATTTTAGGAAGAAAGAAAGAAGGAAATAAGGAAGATAGGAAAGAAAGAAAGAAAGAAAGAAAGAAAGAAGGAAATAAGGAAGATAGGAAAGAAAGAAAGAAAGAGTGTAATATTGAAGGTGCACTTCTTTGTACAGAAACAAGTCAAGTGTATGTGTGTGCGCGCGCGCGCGCGCGCCTCCGCTTTGTACAGCCTACATGACTGAGAGTCACTGCGATAGGACACTCTCCAATCAAACCGTTTCTTTTCATCATCATTCTTTCCAAGACTGTCAAAAAAGTTCGCACTTACTCTCAAGATCACGCGCTCCATAATGGCTGAAACAGAGGAGTCAAAATCGAAACAGCCGAATCGACTTCCTGCGTCCTTGTCTTTTTTTTTTTTTTTTTTTTCCCGAGGTCGTATTTTAACAAAGGGAAGTGAACTTGCTCGGGTAAGTTGTGATCTATCATGTGTGTGAACTGCGACTTAATATAGGCTAATCATGATATAGAGTAGACAATAAAAGTTTATCATCGCTGCTAAATGTTTAGATGACTCATAGCACATCATAGCATCAGAAATAAAAATGGATGAAGTACAGTTTATGTTGGGGTTTTTCATCTATGGATTATGGCTATGGAAATTTAGTTTGAATGTATAATATTTTTTTTTAACAATTCTCAGTGTAGGTCAATTTTAATCTCTGGGAAAGCATATTTATTTATTAATTTATTATTCGATGATTCACAAATAATATGAATTTACTTGACTAATGATTGTTTTGGTGATCATATTTAAACATTTCAGTATGATTTATGTGGCAATAAATTTTTATTATGCCTACTGTTGTTCTTTTTTTCAACAAAATGCTTAAAATGTAATGAAAAGTCTTTAGACTTTAATATATGACTAACTGTAACTAAGACTCTGCATTTAATGTTGTACTGTAAGGTGTATATAATATAATTCTTTATGTAAAATATGTAATCTATTTGTTTATGGGGCTGGTAATACATGAAACATGTATTACTATAAGTTACAGGATAATCAAATATAGCTATGCAAATAAATATTCTCTGACATAACTTTTAGCACTGTTAGTATTATTTCAACACTATTAGTGTTTAACTATGTGTAATTTGATCCCAGACTGTAAAAGAAATGTTACTGAAAGTCTTCACAAGATAATAAACTTATATAGTATTCTGATGAGACATGAGCTGGTTTTCTCAACTGTAAGAGGCACAAAACTGTGCCAAGGTCATGTGTTATTATCTTTCAAATATGAATAAGTCAAAAATAGCCTGTGTATTAGTTCTGTTCTTTAAAGAATTCAGCTATCACCTGCCTGACTGAGTCAGAACCATAGAACAATGTAACTAACACTTCAAGTGAATCTTTGTCCATTGTGCAGTGTGAGCACAGGACTGTGTCATCTGCATTCTATTAGTCTTGACATCATCTTAACTAAGTGATTGACGTTATTCTGTAACTCGTTCTCAGCTCAGATTAGCTTTATGCATGGTACAGTGGAGACCAACAATGTTCTACTGAGACTATTTTGAGGGCACTAAGAGTGCATTAGAGCTGCTTCTCTTTAATATAAGCGCATATATTTGTGCCCTTGAGATGTCAAACAGCAGGAACGTATGGTACCTACGAGGCTGATCAGGACGCAATTTGTATTTTTGCCAAGACTGGTGTTTCTGTGTTGCTTTGCGAACAAGCTAAAGTCAATAAACCTAAGGCAAAAATATGTTCTTGTGTGATCTTTTTTTTTTCTTTTACCACTCTACAAACAAATCAGTTTGGTCTCTCATGGGATATATTTGAGTGCTAGCCGTGAAATAATAATTAGCACCTGCCTTGGATTTAAAATGCTATTTTAATGGCTTAAAACTAGATAAACTCCAAGCAAAGAGTGGCACCATGCCAGTAAACACAAAATTGCGAATACCCACATTTCTCTCTCCACAAGTGGCATATTCCCACCTGAGAGTGTAGTGATTGGGGTTTAATTATCCACCAAAAGTGAGGGAAAGGTTGTGTGAACATCTGTGCATCTGGAATAGGCCGCTGGCTGCGTTACAGAGACCCATGAGCCCAGCATCTTGCTGTTACTCATTCACTTTGTCAAGATCATTATTTGGTTTTGGTTATTTGTCACTCCATCCATAAGGAACCTGTAATTGAGTATCAGAGCCAAGAGTCACAATAATTTGTTCTACTGTAATCAAGGGAACTGAAATAATGGCAGTATTGTACACATATAAAGAGAGCTGAGTGCTATAGATGGTATATACTGTAGCAGTCAAAAGTTTTTCTTAAAGTCATTTTTCTAAAGGACTACGGTTGAAATCTTTTCCTAAGACAATTATACCTTAAATAGTGAAGTTAATGGCCATGATTCCTGAATCAAAATGTACATTTAATAAGTTGCTTTTATTTAAAAGAAGTAGTTTCCCCAAACTATTGAAACTTTGGAAGCCGTGAGGAGCTGAACTTATTAGGGAACTGTAAGAAAAGCCTTCTGGTAAAGCTCCATCGTGATGCTGCTTAAGAAAATGTCAAAGGTTTGCCAAACTTCATCAGGAATACTGCTAAGAATGTAAAATATTAAATAGTTTTTAAATATAAAATAGTTTTGACTGAATAATTCCATATGTGTTATTTCATAGTTCTACTGTGTGACACAAAATAAATGAAATAAAAGAACCTTTCTTTGAGCAGGTTTGCCCAAACCTTTAAGTGGTAGAGTACATTATTCTGAGCTGAGGTAGTGTGAACTTAGAAAAATACACAACGGGCTTATGTTTTAATCTTCTGCCCTGATTTTACCTCTGTCTTTCATACTAACTCAGCTGTAACTCATCCCACCACCTTCCTTTTTTGTCATGCCCACTTCAGTCTCCCTCACACAGCATATTCTTTGCATATATGTTATGCAATAAAAAAGTACCTCCACTTCCTGTGTCTCTCTTGCAATGGCAGTTAGGAAAACAGGTCTGGTCTGGAGGTTACCCTCCCTACCTATCCTCTGGCTGAGTATAGTCAGACCTTTTCCCAAGCCAAGTCAAACACAGCTTTCTGCCAATGACAACCTTCTCACAACAGCTCATGCACAATACACTATACCAAATAGGCTGTGTGCTGGCCAGGCTTCACATGGCTCAGCCCTAATGGGAAAAATAACCTTGCTAGAGTGTGTGTGTGTGTGTGTGTGTGTTTGTGTGTGTGTGTGTGCAGATCATAGTCAGCTTCATGTAGAACATGTTTGTGGTTACGGCACATTTGGGAAATGAATAAAAGACTAAAACGAATGAAGCCAAAGAAGAAATAATGAGAGATAGAGTGATTAAAGAAAGACAAAGAATGTCATCATTTAGTACTGGCCACTGTTCAATGGAAAATCACCACTGACAGCATCATTTATCCCAAAACTAGGCTTAATCTGTTTTCAGAAAGCCCAGCCCAATGAGTTTTGGGTGTGCAATCCGGCAGGTCCAGAGTGAAGCGAAAGCATGTGTGTGTAAATGGGCGCATGCAGGAGAGCTACCCAGAGAAAACATGAGGAAGAAACAGCCTGGTATGATGAAATGTTTGTGTCTTGGCATGCTAATTACGCCACAGATTCCCTCGCAAAACCATTCTGCTGTTGTCATTTCGCCTCCCAACTCCATCAGAGAGCAGGCCAAATGAGTTTCCACACACTCTCTCTCTCTCTCTCTCTCTCTCTCTCTCTCTCTCTCACACACACACACACACACACACACACACACACAGTGCAAATTACATCCAGGCTGATTTCACCATGGAAAAGTTCTGCTTTCGTGCTACACACTGCTACGTTCACTGTGCTTTCCACAAAAGGCTCTTTCAAAATGTGCATTCAAGAAGAAACCCTTCATATAAACGTTCCTACATCTATAAATTATTGTACACCTATAAATTATGTCAGTGTGAAGCTTACTGCTTCATGGCAGATCACAGTTTTTATAAACAATGCTGAATTATTTTTAGAAGAGTAAAAAGAAATTTATTATGGTTAAATGTTTTGAATTATCACATGGTCTTCCATGCTTGTAAATGTCACTGGAGCAGAGCGAGTTCATTCATTGCTTTAGCCTTTTGTCAACTAACCAAATAGTAGACAGTATACAGTGCTCCCTACGCAACTGAGCTTACAGTAAGGGGGCAGTCGTATATTTGGCCAGTTAGTTGTATGTGTGTTCACATGTGAATGCAAGATTTTATGATCTATGTTATTTCCCAGGAGAAATTAGAAGTGTAAGAGAGTGTACGATCTTTCAAGCACTTTATTTAACATTTTATAAATGCTAATAAATCTTAAGGTTCTCTGTTCTCTCCCTGAACAAACTGGCCTCTATGTGAAACAGCAGCAACAATCTGTGAATATGTGACACAGACAGAAAGAAACAGGGGACAGACCGAAAAGAGAAAGGAATTTTTACGACAGTGTCAATAGGATGCGTTGGGGGAGGGAAGTTGCATCCTGACGGTGAGTTGTTGTCTTTGAGCTTGTAAACGGTCAGCCATTTTAGGTCTGGTTACAGCACTATTTGATTAGGTGCATGTTTACTTGGAAGTGAGCTCAGCAGGGAGTCTGTGGAAAACTGTGACAGAACGAAGGTGTGACATTGTCCAGGCAACAGATGGAAAGCTGCTTTAACTAAACATAAGTGCTCTTTTTATAATAAACTATAAAATTCAAGCAAAACCAAGTCATAAAATTCATGGCATGACAGTAGAGTATGAGAAAAAATGACTGCCCTGAGATCGTGTTTACTTCTTCTTCTGAAAAATTTCATGAATCCAAAAGTAGATGAGCACATAAGGGCACACCTCTGTATTAGTAAAGCAGGAGAATAATGTAACACAGTAATGAGAAAGTCACCTTTTTAAAAACATAATGAAGATATTTGCTGCCAAAAGCAGCACAAGTGATATATCTGGGAAGTTTCATATTTTACTGTTGTGACAATAAAAAAAAAATCAAACTAAACCAAGACTGATATTAATATTGCATCCATCTTTTGACACTTATAAGGTCAACACTTTTATTTGGGGATATACATCTGGGACCCGTAATCGTACGTAATGATTCTGGTTGAAAAGTATAAACTTTCTGTTTTAATATACATTTAGAAGAAAGATTACTTTTAAATTACTTTTAAGAAATAAATTTTTAATTACTTGTACAGAATTGTACTTCCTATTTCTTTCTATATCCTATTTATATTCTATATATTTTCTGTTCTGTTAGCGTAAAAATGTCCACTGTTATACACAGACAGATAAAGCGACAGTGTGTGTGTGTGTGTGTGTGTGTGTGTGTGTGTGTGTGTGTGTGCGTGTGTGTGTGTGCGTGTGTGTACGCAGCTGTGAGGCAGTACGAGCAAGATAGCAATTGTGTTCTTAGTTACTGATGTGAAAGGAGCTGCTGTAAATCTGCAGGGTGATGTAGAGAGCATTCGTCCCAGTGGTCCAATGGGGAGCTCTTTTTTCTTACACAGACACACACAAACGCACAGATACGCATGGGCACAGACACACACACACACACACACACACACACACACACACACACACAAGCACAGTGTGTCTCTGGTTCCCCTCTTCTTTATCTCAATATAAACATTTTAATGCAATGATTACATTTTAATGCAAAACTTTTCCTTCAGCAAATGACGGAACAACAAAAAATGTTGTTATATTTATTGCACTTTTTTATGCACACATTTTATTCTGTAGTATACACTGAAAGACCATGGTTAGGGTCATTTTCTGATTTCTAATTCAAATATAACCCATATGCTTCTTTTATTAAAACATTTTCAGTGTTATTCATTCTGAGATTAAAAACAGCAAAAACCTGGGTTTTGGGTATGTCTTGAGGAAACTGGAGGTTATTTTATTACATATCCTCTGTAGTGTGATCTCTAGGTATTGTGCCTATTTATTGATCAGATACGGGGAGAGAAGACTGAGTGAGTCCATGCTTCAATTCAATTACAGGGACACTTCATTTAAAGTGCAAGTGTATACTGATTTGGTTTTCTATTTCCATTAGAGTAGACTGATGTCTGCTTTTTGACATGCCGCAGTGCCTGGCCCACCCAGGGAACCCCTTTTTACAACAAACCCAATAAAGATCTGTTACATACACTGTACTAGTTTACAAATGTACCATTCTATCCCATTGCTGTGATAATCTAATTATTTTATGAATTTATTACAATTAAGATCATTTCAAAGCTGAACCCTGCAGTTCAGTTTACAGAGGAGTGACTTGTCTAGTTGAAAATCCTAAATCCATTCTCTGACATTGGTAGCATATAGAGAGAAAAAAAACATTGTGATTGTGAGTATGTAGGGTTGTTAATAACATGTCAGTATTCACAGATAAATGCATACATACGGCATGTGTTGATGTAAATGCTAATTGTTAAATGAATATCTAATGTATTATCCATAATATCAATACATAACAAATCGTGTGCATGTTCATGTGTGTGTGCATTTCCAAATGGATAGAGATGTGTTAGGGGTGGAAGGAGAGCCCATGGAGGCTTCATCAGGCTAATCACATGTCCCTAATGCCCTAAACAGTGCATGATGCCAACAGTGCCAAACAGCCTAGAGGCAGTACCCTCTGCTGATCAGCTCCCACTCAGCCTGCTGCTTTAACCCAGGACTAGAGTTCAGTCTGGGGTCATGACCCTGATCAACACTTTCCTTAGCATAGAGATAGAGGTAAAGCGGAAGATTCTGTCAGACATGCAACATGTGTAGACGATGGATGTCAGGCATTAAAGCAATACAGGTGAACAGTAGAGTAAGTAAAAGCATTTAATAAAATAACTCAGACTGCAAGTGTGCTTGCACTTCCTCCACACTGAAATGCACACGCAAGCAGCTAAAGCATGAGACCTGCATATTTACAGCTCTTTAAATAAGACTAGATATGATAACCAGGCCTGCTTTTTGCGTTCCTCTTGGTTCCTTCTATGAATTTACTTTATAAAATAATCACACAAAAAACATAGTCAAAAAACTAGTAATTGAAATGTACATTAGAAATACATACCCACAACTATGAACTATGATTTGGTTACAAAGGTAAAAATATATTTAAACATGTAATTGATCTATTGTTTTGAATGAAACTCAAAGCTGTTTTCACGGTTTTGCTTCAGTAAGTAATCAATGCTACACTAACACTCCCTTTGCTACAGTCTTCAGTTTTCCTTTATCCAAACTTAGCAGCGCTCCAACACCCACATGCACATGCACACATTCACACAGTCCCTTGTGTGGTGAATGTAAATGAGGTGGAACAGCTGAATTTGTAACGGCGGCGACAGTAATGCTAATGGTGGGTAATAATGGCCGCAGTGGACGCGTCAGCATTAGCGAGGGCGATGGCTGAAATATGACTCGTGACGAGGGTCTAAATCTGCTTAGCATTGATTTTGCAGTTTTGATGAAAATGCACCACGGGCCTGCAGGGCTCCCTAAAATCAATTGAACTCCTTAGAGATAGAAGCCTAGCAGCAGTTTGATGGACAGGCTGAGCACCAAACATCTTGACAACCTAATCGTAGACTAAGGCACTCCACAATGCCTGTGATGTTTGAGTTTTGGGACAATTTTGAGTATGTATCAAACGCCACACATGCACCTATAACACATGTGTTATTCAGGAAGATTGTAGCTGGCTTGGTTACGTTTTTGATTTCCAAATTGAGCTAAAGGCATAGCAGAAATTGGCTGACTTAAAGGATTGCATTTTTGCTTAAATTTTCAAAGGACTAGACAATAAAGAATAAATTGAAATATTTCCCTTGCAATGTTGCAACAATGTATTAAGTGGGGTTTTAAACTACAAAATCTTGGTAGTATGCCTTTTATAGCTTTAATGAGAGAATCTAAAGAATATATTGCACCACTGAGACTTGTTTAAGGTATACAATTGGCCTGCATTGTACCTTTGAGATTGCATTTACATAACGTTTGTACATTACGGAACAAAAAACTGACTTGTTCACGCCATTGTTTATGATTGTGCCAGATATCACAAGGTAAACTCTAAGGATGGATGTGGATTCACTAGCACATCCCTTTTTTCTTTATTATGCATGTTTGCTACATAGGCATCCTCAGAGACACTGTGTGCTCATGACCTTGCCATGACCGCTCTGCCAGTATGACCTCAGGGTGACCTTCAGGAGGAGAAGTACGGCAGGACAGATGAGTTTTCGGTGAATAGGGGAGCGCTTCAGAGCTACAGCGCACAACGCCACCCAGACGCCGTAGTCCCCATACCTCCCACTCACCCACTCCATCACACATCCACACACACTATCAGTAGATGTTTACCCATGTCATACTTTTGAATAAAGTTCACTATATGACAGTACTGCCTCATAAAAAAAAAAGGAAAAAAATTATTAAAATCCAAGAAACTCCAAGTTATTGTTCATAATGCCACACTCATGTCATAAGGGAGAAGCTATAATTACAACTGGGAACCAACAGAGAAATATCATTCACATCGACTTCTAAAAAGTAGTGAGAAATTAGTTGGCTTTCTGACAGTCTTGAGTTTTCTGATTCAGGGTGCAAGTTAAATGCAAATGTGTCATAAAAATTACACCATCTCAGTATTTTAATATTAAAAATATAAAAAAATGTTATTGTCTCAGAGACCCACCTTCAGTAGACCAAAACATTTCTTCATTATGTGCCGCATTAGCCACTGTTGCGTTCTGCTTTCATACATCAGCGGCTCCATGACATTAACAGGGCGAGAATCTCTCATAAGCCAATGCAAGCCAATGCAATGTAGAGATTCTCCTCTACCCTGATATAAGTATCATTATGCATCTATAATATTATGTTCAATTAATTTTTATAAAATGTCCTTTGACATAGGTGTCATACATTTCTGTATATCTTAGGCATTAGAAAGGCCAATGTACATGAGCTGCTAGTAATTTGGAAACTGGTGAGTGCATTACATGGTATACACTGAGAGTACAGCCCTGAACACTAGAGTAGATCCCTAGAGTAAGTTGGTCTGACGGCCCTGTTATGTTTTGTTGTCCCCATAGATTGAAGTACCATTTCCAATTAGTACAGTGTTCGTCTGACTGATCACCCTTTTTCTATGATGAAAAATTTCTATCCTACTTGGAGTGGTTTCTTTCTGTTAGACTCCGCCCACAAAGCATGAGGATTCACTGAATGGTTTGAGGATTATTAAATGATGTAAATCATATGATATGGCATTCACAGTCACCAGATCTCAATCCAGTTGAACTTTTGGGAGATTTTGAACTGAAGTGTGAGACAGTGCTCTCCACCAACACCAACTGAGGGAATATCATTTGGAAGAATGGTGTTTATCTCTTGAGTAAAGTTCCAGGGACATCCAAAGAATCTGTGCCAAGGTACAGCTGTTCTAGTGGCTTGTGATGGCTTAACAATCTACTAAGACCCTGTACAACCACTATTTTTCCCTTGCAAGGGAAATAACAATGCATAAACAGGTTGAAATGGGAATACTGTGAATTTTCAAGTCCTCCCCAATTCACTCTCATGATTGCAACATAAGGAAAGGTGCACACCAACATTCTGCTTTCGTCTCTCCATGCACTTCAGTATAAGCTCTCCTCTTGGTATCAGCAGCCCAGCAGGATTTTATCTTCATTTTTACAGGTTTCAGTAATTCCCTTTTTATGTTGTTCTCTCATTTTTATTGCCTCTTTTGAGTTCTATATAAATTTATTGTCAGCCTGAACACACTGCTTTAAATCGCTACCATCTGCAGGTACTTCCTTTTTTTTTTTTTTTTTAAGTTTTTTAATCATATAAAGATCACTGAATTAAAAGAAACTCTGGAAAAGGTTGTGTGTAATAAAATATACCAGTGTTTGCTTTGTTTCAGTTTAAAAAAAGCCATTAGGGCTCTCAGTTTTAGTTTCTGTGTGCGTTGAGGCTTTGCTCAGCCACTAGCAAGGTCGCTGATTGACTTGAGTCTCAATTAGGAACGATGCATTTAGTCCCCTGAGTGCTCTTATGTAAATCACTGGCTTAGATGCTGACAGCAGTGCCCACGCGCACACAGATCACACGACACATGCAGTTTAATTAGGCCTAGGTGTGCATGCACAGAACTCACTGACAGATGTGCGAGTGTGTGTGGGGGTGGGTGGGTTGGCTAATCTTATTGTCTGCTTACTATGAACCCGTTAAAACGTTTTCTGGATGTCCAGGTATTTATGCATATGAAAAAAAAAACATGTGTTTGTCTATGCTTGTATTTGTGAGAGGAAGAATGCTTGTGTTGCAAAATGGCAGAGCCTGTTTTCCACAATAGCGTCTATGTACTTAATTTTATCATAATATAAATGAATCCTGAATCCTGAATCCTGAAACCTACTCCAGGTCATTCTTCATCAGACACTCAGATTGCAGTCTTTAACCATTTCCAAAGTTCTGGTGGTCATTATAGTTAATGTGGAATTGTATTTCTCATTCCCCATATCTCAGGCTGATTTATATTCCTGCTATCTTCACAAAAACCACAAGAGACGAGAAGAAACCAGAAGAGCTGACCCTAGATCAGCAAGTAAGCCAAAAGAATGTGCTAATACATAACAATTATACATGTCATAAAAAACCCACACATTAAGCACACCATTTCCATGATTAGCCTATTTATTTATTTCAAAGGCAGAAGAAACAGTATATAATTGAAGAAGGATGCAGATTTTCTGGTGAAAAAAAATAATAACTATATTGATTGATATCACAATCAAAGTAATTAAGTGCTATCAGGAGTAATTGTCAATGTGGCAGACAACACAAATAATTGTGATTCATCAGAACAACCTCAGAATACACATCTGGATTTGTGGAAAATGGTTAGCATCATTGAAACACTCATATGTTAAATGTCAGTAATTTGTTAGGACACATTTAGTAGTACAGCTGTTTGACTTGCATATGTAGTCAATATTAAATGACAGGCAGATTCAGACTTAATGGTATTCTGAGGAACACACACACACACATACACACAGACACACAGACACACACACACACACACACACAAAACCAGCTAACAAGCAGGCTATTCTTGTGCTTTTTAATGACTGGGGAACCTTCATGCCTGCCAATTAAATAAGCCAATAAGAGCCTATTAAATAATACATGGCTGTTATTTAGCATCACAATTAAAAAATGCACATCACTGTAAACTCAGACAGCAGAAACAACAGACCTTCCATTTAGACGGGAATGATAATGCTCTGGGTCCTAAAACTGCCCTTACATCTGAGCGCCAGTGGTGACCAGACATATGCCCGTTTAAAACGCTGTAAAGCAGAGATCCCTTTTTAATGGGCTGTGCCAGGCCCATAGGCCAGACGCACAGGGAAAAGAGAGAGATGATCCATCTTCGCCCCTCTTTTTTATAAGGACCAATAAAGGTGTCTGTCATAAATTGTTTGGAGATCCCCCACTCTTGAAAAGCTCCACAATAATGAAGGAGCACTGGACAAGCTGAATAAATCTCACCCACATACACAGGCTGGCATTGATAGAAATGCATGCATACAGGCTCACACATTCACAAATTCAATAATGTGGCAGCTTGGAAATATGAACACACATGTTTGGCCACTCATTTTATTTTGCCATGGACAATCAGAGATGCACTGTTGAAAGATACAAGACTTTTCAGTAAGTTACAGCACATTAACACTGGAGAAGACATTTCCAAATGTACACCACTGTTTACTGTGTTTCTACAGCCTGAAATTGTTGGTGTGTATATTAATGTTTTATGTAACATCAGTTGCCATATTTTTTTTAAAAAACATTTCTCAGTGCAGAGAGAGAAAAAGCAAGATGTAGATGTAGCATTGTTTGAAATGTATTCCATTTTCATGGAATTTCTAGTGATGTTTAGATCATTGTTTTGTTATGGTAGGTAGCAAGCTAATATTAGCCTAGCTTTGTTTTGGACCTGTGATATCAGCTTTATTAGCATTATTAGCTGAATAAAATGATCAATGCCTATGTATCAAATGTTTATTTTTACTTTGTATGTAAATGTAGATAAAGAGGAGCAGAGTTAACATGAGCTAAATCGTGAGCTGTTACAAAGGGGAAAAAAGGTTTTGTTTCTTTTTAGAGCAAACATAATGCTAGCTATGCTAGCTAGGTATTTTTGTAGCTTAGTGATTGCTGCCTTACTTAAGTTTTATGAAGACATGCTGTTAGCTCATGTTTTTTCAGTTTGAGATCAAGATGGCACCAAAATCAAATTCTATTTTCATACAGAGATATTTTAAATCCACAACACCTTTTAAATCCATTTTGAAACCTTTTGTTGCTTGGTTGCTGTAGTTAGTAGCTAGTAACTGCTAATTCTGTTGTTTGGGGCAATTTTCAAAATTTAAGCATGTCTCTTAAATTATAGGAATGTAGTGGATTTATTAAACATCCATGAGAAAGGCAGGGAACAGATTAAAACCCAATCTATTGACTAAGCATTTGAGGTGATCACCCTAGCCATTCTTTGTGCTATGTCTCACTCTCTCCTCTCAGGATGGTGAATGATGAGGTGAAATAAGGTCACAGGTCAAACTTTAGAAACAAATGCACATGTTGCTATCTGTCTACATCCAATGTCCACAACATTAAAGTGAACAAAGTTAGGAATGTTCTGAATTGTCAGAGTATTCAGAGATTTGGAAAATATTCACGCATCTGCAGCAGATTAAGCCGTCCACCATTCTTCTAGCAACACACACTCACAGATATATGCTTAGCAACTGCCCTACATACACTGTAAAGGAACACCATCAGCACATGTGACACTATAATCAATGCAGAGGCTTGACTTGCAAACAACACAAATCAAGCCAAATTAAGTTTAAGAGGCTGTTGAGCTGCTAACGGATGAGCAATGTGACATCGGGGTGCTGGCTCAGACACGGAGATAAATAATGACACTCTGTCACTCGCTGGACGTCACTCATGGCTGACGGATGCTGTGGCGTAAGTGCTGTGCGTTTGGGCCAAATGCCACAGCATCAAGTGCAATCATTAATATTCACTTACATTTTGCATGTTGGTCTGGACAGAAATTGGACTGTGTTTTATTTGCTTACCTTTATGGTTGAATCAAATTGAATTAAAATAATGTTTATTTAACCTGGTTTCGCATTCAGAGTAATGGATAAATGATACACTGATTTCAAATTAACTGAACCAATGGCTTTCTTCATCAGCTTTGCCAAAAAGTATCTACTGATCTACACTTACCCATAATATAAGACATAAAAGAACAAGAATATCTATTTTAAAATGTACATTTTCTATTAAAGCACGCAGGTCCATTATATTTCCAACACTGCAAAAAAGTAAAAGATTACAGTAAGGCCAAAGTTCAACCTACTTGACTGAACCATTTGAGTGATACGAAAACGATAACAAAATGTGTCACTGTGCTGGCTCTTCTAAATGTAGAAGTGGGGCAATCCCTCACTACAGGGACAGGTCTTCCGGACACAAATTAAGCCTTTTCCTAGAATGAATCACACTGTCACTGGTCATTCTCTGCAGAAAATTCCTCCTAGTCCAAAAACTAGGTGTAATCTGGGGTCCGGAAAACTGGCTACAAACTCTACAAAGAGACGGAGGAACAGGAAGCAATCGCTCTTTCTCTGCCTCTCACTCTTATCTGGAAAGGGTTCTCCATTGCTTGTGTCTCATGAGTGCTCTGTGAGTGCTAGGCTGATAAACCGTTCTAAATGACTAGACATGGACATCAATAAGATTCGAGAACAAATCCCACACAGAAACAAAGATACACAGAAGCCCAGCTACTGATCTGTTTTACAGACACAGGGATTATCATTAGAATGTTCACTTTACACATGCCAAAGTGGTTCCTTAACTGTGAAAAGTATGATGTAATGTTTGCAGACAGGTACTTGATATTTTCACACAGCCTTTAGCTGCATCAGGGTAGTTTTTATGATAAACAATGGAAACAGCAGCCCAAATTAGTTATCAGTCAGCACTCTGTGCACACATCAAACATGTACGCAAATACTGTATGTCTGCAGCTACTTTGAATCAACCAAAGATGGTTCAAAGATGTAAAGTGGTGGAGCTAGAGAGCAAGGGTTTGATGATCTAATTACCTGCATGGGGGAGTTTGCACAGAGATATGAATATTCACACATAGAGGAGGAGCCATCGTAGGAAAGGAGGAAGGAAGTAGAAGCGGAGACTGAGATAACATGGCAGTTGGGGGTTGGGACAGAGTGAATTCATATCAAAATTGAGCCTACAGTGCTATCCTGTGGAGAACTTCCAGAATGCATCCTTAAAAACACTTAAATCTCTGGACAGATTGTAGCTTTTCTGTGAGCTGTTTTTCCATTAAACATCACAATTTAATGGACATCATAAATTCAGTTCATAAATTTAATCTGTACACACTTACAAATGGTATCTCAGGGGTTCTGAATATCCTAAAGGGGTTCTAATTGGATATTTACATAGAACAACTCCCTCAGTGGGACAAACTGAAGAACCCTCCACAGTGCCAGATAAATCTTTTTTTTATTTATTTATTTAATTCTAGGCCTTATTATATAAGGCCTTATAATTCATGAGTGAATTTACCAAAAGTATGACAGCTCAAAGATTATTGCTAACTTTGCAAAGTGAGCTTTACATTGCAGTACTCAGTACAATTTTTTTGGGAAACTAGGGCTTCACCTGTGGGTGGAGGTGTTTCTACAAATTCCATTTAATATTTTTAAATATCTTAATGGACAGTGCATTGCTCCATTGGAACTCCTCTCTTTCCATGCATTTTCTAAGACAGGAAAGACAGTGGTGGGTCACAAATAAGCCTCTTAGTAATCCATATAACAATTAGTTGTCATGTTACCCTTATAAAGGTCCCAGATATGGTGGAAAAGGACAGAGGCGCTGGTACCTTATTGGTTTCACACAAACTCTTGTCATATGCCAGTCCTGGGATCTTCTAGTCATAATGTACCTATCTGCAATGTTACTAACACCTACATTTAATACTAATTGTTAGTATCAATTGTTAATTGAAAATAATCAGACCACATCCTGCCTCTGCATCTTTCTTAGATGTCCTCTGTCTTGATGACCAGGTGCAATGAACAGGGTGAATTCTCATCTATGAACACTGCTTGCTCTTTTTTTTCACCATTTCATTTTCAGCATGGAAGGTTTAATGTGCAATCAGTCTCTGACAATACCCATATATTGTAATTATCCATTATTATGAGGAAAGATGAGTAAGGTTTTGGGACAAAACTCCACCTGAATTAATGTCTCTATTAATCATCGTTATGTCTTTTGGAGGAAAATTGGTTTCGGTGCGTTCTCTATCTGTCGGTTATTTATGTATTTCCTGAATGGAGGCTTAATTACAGACTTGGCTCTTCAGTGACAGCTGAAATCTCAGATGATGTGCTCTGGTATGCAGGTCTTGAAGTCACCCTAAAAAGAGGCAGAACTAGACATTGCGTTTATGACACAAATCCGAGAAATAAAATAGTAATACTTTTTTTATATACCTGTACTTGTTTTTTTGGCTGTAACAGTCAGAGAGAACATAAACACTCTTGAACATGAGTCATTCACAGATTAAGGTGTATGTGGTCAAAATTGGATATTCTTCTTTCTCCATCCTGATCGTGCTTTAAAGGACTGAGGAAAGTGCTGATTAGATGAGTCTTCAAGTGAATTCTTTAAAGGCAGACAGAGCTGAGTACATCACCAGCATGATGGTAGCATCTGACACTGAGCTGTGACAGCCTCATTTGTGCATTTGCACAACTCCAAAATCATTGTGCAGCTTTGGAGAAAATTGCAGAACACTGATACGAAATAAGAACAGGTAAACAACCTGATCAGGAGCCATGGAGTCATGGAGACCATTTCCATGGAAACCTGCTCTCAGATTCAGGATAGAAATAAAAAGTTGCAGTACCATATATGTACAGCAGATGGCACAGTGAAATGTCAGCTGTAAGATTCATGGTATCACACAAGACTGATGGAGGAATCAGTAAGGTGGTACTATTCAGACAGAATGCAGAAAGAAATTGTTTTAAGGCACAGGGAAATTGGATTCAGAGTTTAAAAGCATTTTATTTGTGTGATCTTGCAACCTTTGTAAACTATGGCCTGCCCTTGAAAGTGTACTCTGGCTGTGAGCTGTTCAGTGATGAACTGAGTGGAAAAAGCCAGTGCTTGTGACACTGCCATCTGCTAGGATAGATGGAATTACAGCTTGGGCTCTGAGGATCTGCCTTGCATTTAAACTCAATGTATGTATGACTGCTTTGCATCCCTCAATGGAAACTTATCATTATATTTTCTTAGCAATATCATTAAAGATTTCATTGAAGATGGGTAGATATATGGAGAGCCACATTTCCCTTTTGAAGAGTTTAACGGAAGGAGGATATCCCACCTCCCTTTATCCACTTCAGTGGCTTCAAGGCTCAGCAGAAAGCTTGCCCTGCTGCCTGTACCTAAGAGACATGGGCTAATATTTACACAAGGGCAGGTGTTAATATTTACCCTCATTAATTCCTCCAAACCCTTCATGCAGAATGGGTCGCTTCAGCTTTGAAGAGAGCCGGCCTGTGCCCTCTCCTCGGTCCCCTTTAAAGTGTAGCCTGGTGTGTTTGTACAGCGCTAATCCTGCCATGCATCAGGCTGACACTCACGCTTGGTCTTATCACGGCCAATGGAGAGGGTTCTGACACTCGGGACAGGGATAATGGGAGGCCCAGTGAAGGGGAGGCTAAATGGAACACAATTTTGGACTAAATATATTTTTTGTACTGAATAAGTAACTAAATAATAATGAATAAATAATAATAATTGACTAGCTCAGCCCGATGTTGCACAGTTCATTGTTTTGCAGGTAAATTGCACATATCTGCACTTTACTCCAAATACTTGCTTACTGTTGCTGCCACCTATCATTAATACCCCTTATTACTGTAATTATATTTTTCATTTTCTGCATGTATATTAGTAAATTCTGGTTATGTAAATTCACAAATTCACTGTGCAAACCTTTATGTCACGAACGGTCATAATAAGCATTTCACTGGTATGGTTTCGGTGTGACAAATAAAATTTTAACTTGAATTTATTTAATTAATTAATTAAAAGCAGTATTTAAAATTAAAAAATGTAAATAAATGCTATAAAATATATTTATAAAAATACATTTTTGTGGGGGGGTGAGGGGTGTTTTTATATTTACCTCATGGAAACTTTTGACTGTTTTTTTCCATGAGCTTCCTCTTATATGTATAAACTTCAATGAGCTCAAAGGTTTTCTCTCGGTTACTGAGATTAAGGTTATTAAGGGTATGCTTTAGGTGTTAGCATAGTGTGTGTGTGTGTGTGTGTGTGTGTGTGTGTGTGTGTGTGTGTGTGTGTGTGTGTGTGAGTGGGTGTCATTGCAAGAAACTGGATGTGGCCTATGTAAAATTTTGAATACAGATAAATATTGATTGATTAATACACACATTGAATACATACATTAAACTGTATCTTTCATCTATTAAAATTGTGAAGGAGGGGATGGGGATCTGTTTTTGAATATTGTTGTAGATTTGATTGTTCATTAATAATTAAACATGGCTGCTCTAGAAGTAAACAAGTAACATTTTGCAACAATGAATATGAAAATCTCTTATGAAATGAAATGAAATGGATGTTGATGAAGAAATAAAGAGGGAACAAATTAAAGGTGCATTTCGGGGTGGGTGGGGGTTGAGAGGGTGGTCTAGATGTCAGCCACTAGAGGCATGAGGACTCCCAGAAAAATTCAACTAATCACTCCACCCCCTGTGCTTTGTTGAGTAAAAGTGACAAGTTCAATTTCAAGTCAAATGTGATGTGTCATTTTCAGTGTAATTGAAACAAATAAATAATGATCTTCATTAATATGTGAATAACAAACACATACATTCATGTCACATTTATTGGTATTTCATTTTATTACTATTTAGTGTCACAGTATGCAGAATTGAATCTTTCTTATTTCTTATTTGTTAAATGTATTCAGAAAAAAACTCTCTAGAGAAAACATATTATGTAGTTATAATGTCTGCTTCAAAACTTATAGTAGATATGACCTATACACCAGAAAGTCCTGAATTCTTTTATTCATGTATATATCATAATCTTTTTCATCAGATTTAAGTGACCTAGAGAAACTTTAAGGGTTGCTTTATAGAATTTACAGTCCACAAAAATAGCATTAAAACCCTGGTTGCTGTAACGATAAAAGCGTCACCCAAGGAAGGATGATAAGGGATCAGGTCAAAGGTCACTGTGAGGAAACATCAGCTTCCTCCACCTATACTACAAACACACACACACACACACATACACGTACCCGTGCACACAGAACAAACATAAAATCCACTCAGAATCCCGCCAGAAGGCAGAGGAAAAGCGTTCATATTTATAACTCTCATTTCGACAGTGTGTTCCCCCTGAAGCAGAAGCAGGCCGTCTCTGAGCCACCCTGATGAGTGCCATAAAACTCAGCTGCCATAAAAATTGATTTGAAGCGAAACAGAGAAAATGGAGACATACTCGAAAATAATTATACACATGAACGCTTAAACACCAGCGCTGCTACCCTGTGTGAGTTATGGCACATATTTACCCAGAGCGTGATGCAAAAATCTGACCCCCTGTGTCATGGCACAAAACATTTTAAACAGCTTCTTTATTGTGTTCGTCTGACTTTGTGTTTTCAATTCAGCTCAAGTTTATTGTTTGGAGTCATATTTGCCGTGTTCCTCTTGTCAGTCTGCGCTGCAGCAGTGATTACTATATCCACAGGGGCCTGGGTGAAATTGCACACACTCAATAAACTCGATAAACTTTACTAATGAACACAGCGGTATTTCAAGATGTGAGACATCATTACTTTTAACTCGCCTCTAAGCCAAAGGACGAAAAGGAATGAAGATGAACAGGGTGTGGTGAATTTAATTCGCTGAACCCATATATAAATATCTTTTACCTATTTATAATTGTAGGAGTGGCTTAGTAATTACTGTGTCATTAGGAAAGAAAGGGTTCAAATACCAGCCCAACGATTGATAGCGTCACTTTTAAAATTGTTAAAATGACGCTATCAAGAGTCTCTATAACAGCCGAGATGTCTATTAGTCATAGCTATTATCTTCGTATTTTATTGTTCCTTTTTACCCCTTTACACATAGCGTTCACCTTCTGTTTTCTGTCTGAATCTCTTCGCCTCCCTTCCTCTCTCCTTCTCCTTTTATCATCTGTAATCTGCCACATGAATCAATGAAGCGTGCCCTCCTCTCGACCCCAAGCAGAGTTCAAGTAAACCTGAACATGTCCTTGATTTGACTCCCACCTCCACCCCCTTTACTTCTCCCTGCTTTCATTTATCAACCCCTATAATGCCCCTGCACCACCACCATCACCATCACCATCACCAGTTCACTCAATTGCACAGTTTCCTGGTCTACTCCTTCTCAAGAATTGTAAATGCTCCACCCACATAAGAGGTGGACTTGTTTCAGGAATCCTCTGATTGGTTCTCCTTCAACCATCACTCCTAAAGTCAATATGAGGAAACGTAATCAGTCCTCCTCCCTTGTACACTTGTCTTTGTTGTCAGTTCTACCAGTGTGGACTTTTTATTTCTGGGTGTCAGAAATCGTGATGAATCTTGTCTTATTTATATCCTCATTTGCCTCAATTACACATGCTTTATCAGGATCTGTTAGTATTTTCCATGGTTTATGACTGAATGAACAAACATATGAGTGAGTGAGTGTTGATTTTTATAAATGGTGCTATGCAACAAATAAAAATAAATCCTCAATTAGAAAAGTGTGGATTTGAAAAATCGTCTAAATCTTGTGACTTCCTAAATCCTATGCCACATAACTCATTCTCACCGGCAGCCCGAAGTTGACAGCGTCGTGACAAAAGATTTCACTAGCATCTGAATCTTTCCTCTTATCCTCCCATCTGTGCTCAGCCACCAACTCTTTTCCGCTATCCCTCTCTCATCTTTCTTTCCTCCCTCCATTCGTCCTGCTGGATGGATGCCTTTAAAAGTGGGAAGGTGGAACTGCATTTTGGAGAGTGACCGGTGTAGTCGTGGCTAATAATGGGCTCTTTACTGCAATGACGAATGATTGGTGGTTTCCCCCCGTGATCTGAGGAGACGGGACTACAAGGTGCAGCAGAGGCCAAGGCTGGATGAGGTGTTAATAGATGGACGTCTACTTCCCGCAGACGACGATGGACCCCGCCTCCCTGCCTAACACTGAAGTACAAGCTGCACACTGAGCCACACAATGCAGGCATGCTGAAAGACAAATGCAAAACGATTTAACAAAAAAAGCTCTGAGGGTCTTCATTCGTTTCCTGTATAATTCCCCTCATTTCTCCTTGTTGGAGGTAGAGTTTGTATGTTCTAATAGGAGCAGCTTTAAAAGGCTGACGTGAGGAAAGACAAGGCCAAGCAAAATACTTAACTTGCTTTTGTTACTTTTCAGAGCATGCTCTTCCAAAAAAAACGAAAAAAAAAGCATTTGTTGAAAGGAAGAATGTGACTTTGACATTCAAGCCTGAGTTCTTCCAACTTCCCTGTTGCCTTCATAATGCTAACTCGCATCATCCTTTCACAATACTTGGGGGAATTTAATATTTGATATTTCAAAACTTTGGAATAATATGCCTCTGTAATAAATACCTTAAAATTGTGTATAAGGTTAAATACAACAAATGTGGTTTAAACATGATATTCGGCCATAAATTCAACTCAGACTTCAATTCAGAAAGGTCAAAGCAGATACATTTTGAAAATAACTTTAAGCAGTATGTTGGGTCAAAACGTATCACATATAAATATCAGCATATAAATAATGTATTTAATATATTAAATAATAGAATAAAATATAATATTGGCCTCAGACCTGTTGTGTATAACTCACTAGAAAGTGAATAAAGGTCACTATGACCTTATTATATAACAAATATAAGACCACTTAGTCTAGTTTTTAAACAGATTTAAGTTTATATATAGTTTTATTCTATTGGTAGATAATTTTGCTAAATACTTGAAATACTTAAATGTAAATACTTGGAAAAAAAAGAGGATAGGACAATTTCAAGCTTAAAATGAGTAACAGTGTCAAGTAATAGGCTTCATTGCTGTATAAATGTTTAAAAACAATCCAATAAACTGAAATGTTAGTTGAATTTGTCTATATTTAAGATATGCTTATTTGCTAAGGCATTATTTTTTGTTGTCTTAAAGGGGAATCTCAGTGACAGTGATTAGTTTATCTCTGTGTACTTTAATTATTATTGTTCTTTGTTGTCTTTATTTGTTTTGTTGGATTGTTTGTTTAACCTTTTAAACATGCTTCCTTCAGCAATATGTGCTTACATTAATCTCTTTTGTTATAAAAACTTATATCTTGTACAGTACATTACAGTACAGTACAGTATAGTATAGTATAGTATAGTATAGTATAGTATAGTATAGTATAGTATAGTATGGAACAGTACAGTAGAGTGTAGTATAGTGTCCAGTTTTAATCATTTTGTATTTTTTAATCCTAAGAACTTTTTTAATGTCAGCAGCCTGAAGGACTGAACTTTGACCTCTTCACAATCAGGCACCCAACCTGTAGAGGGAATCCACAGGGCCCCAGGCTACATGAGCTGAGAGCTCTGGGGTGGAAACTGAGATCAGAGAGACCATGAAAGAGAGCCACAAAAGCAGAAGCGGCAGAGTCGAGTTCCTCAGAGGGACAGAAGGAAAGTTTCAAAGCAGTCATCTCATGGTTACAAGGCCTCATGAAGTCACCCCTTCGATAATAAAGACCAGCATGGCAATGACATCATAGAGGTGAGAGGTCATACTAATTATGTATCGATCATGTCAACCACGTAGTTTCACCAAATAAAGACTACTAAAGTGTAGAATGATTATTCAAGTTTTTATAATGTTTAGTGAAGTAAGTAAGATTTGAGGTATCTTAGGGTCTTAGTAAAGATGACGTTGTACGAATGTTTTTTATGACACCAAGTTTATGCCTACAAATGGATTTCTTGGTTACAGCACATTCATAATAATTACATGAATTATGCATTTTGATCTTTCTGAATGCTAATACTATAGACACAGTTTTTCAATAAAGTGTAAAACATATTTATTAAGTAAATGTTGAATCTTTTTGAAACTTAAGGTATTAATCATGTTATTTTCTGATAGCAGTGTCAATATATTATTAGATTTAGGGCTACGAGTGCTTTGAAAACGACATTAATTTTATGCATTACATGAAAAAGTAAAACAGAGCATTGAGACAAAAAGCATTGTGTAGGTCAAGCAGGACAACGACGGACCAGTTTTCCTCTCTCTCTCTCTCTCTCTCTCTCTCTCTCTCACTCTGTCTCACACACACACACACACACGCGCACACACACACACACACACGCACACGCACACGCACACACACACACACACACACTGATGATAGACTGTACCCCCCAAACCACCCTTGGCCCTGATGCACTTAGAGACACACTGAGAGGACTGTGGACTGTTTGCGTACTTGTGTGCCAGTGTGTACTTTATGCAAAACTAGACTATAGACTGTGGTCTGCTTCAGTGACACACTGCTCAGCACTACATTTGTTTACTCACCTGTGCGAAGAGTATGAAAACACACTAATGCCCTATGGTTTTCTCTCCTTGTCGTTGTCTGTCTCTCTTGCTGTGAGTGTATGGGGGGGTGTGAACACACAGAACGAGCTGCTTGTTTTTCCTCACCGCTTCAAAGGCTTGTTCTGGCTCCTTGGACGTTTCACAGCCTGACTTGTTGGACCATCTTCACTGCTCTCTAGGGAACGAGGGAACATTTTGAATGCCTCTGACTCAGCGAGCCCTAAGACTTGAGGCGAGCCAAAACACAGAAAGTGTGGCAACAACTGAGCGTTAGGCCTCTGATCTCAGCCTGAGGTCCTCATTTGTTAGTTATTTTGGAATTTGGAGCTGTGTAACCAATTCCAACATAATCAGACAACATAGAGAGCATTTGTGCTGATATTGTAAAAGGTCAACAACGAGCTGTGAGTTTTAGAGAACTGCACGGGTCCTGATGTAAGAGTGACAGAGGGATAATATTTGAATTCACCATTTATGTAGCTATGTGAGTGATTTACGTTCTTATTTGTGTATATTTATTTTACATAAATACAAATGTGTGGATTTCTAGGAAAATGGTGCACACGGGGTGCAAGTACAAAAGAATAATTGAATATTTCATAAATAAAAATTATGAAATATGTCAATGTCAGTGGCATTCTGAATGTTCTGAGAGTGACAAATGCAGAATTGTGCAACCGACATTTATTTATCCAGACTTATCTTTTGTGCTCTCTCTCTCTCTCTCCACACCCACCATTTCTCCATCCTTCTGCATTTCACCTCTCTCTCCTCCTTTTCCGTCTCTCCTTTTCTGTTTCTGTTTGCTGTCCTAGCCCCCTCCTCCTTGTCTTTGTCAGACCTAATGTTCTCAAATGGAGGGAAATTAAAGCAGGGAAGCCATGCATGTCGCACCCTAAAACTCTTCCCCCCACGGGTCTATTGGGCCACGCCGTGCATACTGATGAAGGCAAAAGGTTCCTACTCTCCCCTTCACTGCCTCCTTCACTCCCAGTTCTCCACAATGAACAGACCAAATAGAGATACTGAGTGAGAGAGTGTGAGAGAGAGAGAGAGAGAGAGAGAGAGAGAGAGAGAGAGAGAGAATTCAGCTACTGAGGATGCATGAAGTCATAAGTCCAATTTGTCAGCCACACAGGTGATACAACTGATACATTCTCTCATTTAATGCACTACTATATTTGTAGCGCTGATTAATTCTTGAGTACACGCTCTCAAACATGTACTGGCTTAAGCAGATCTGAAGAAGCCTTTAAATCTCCCTTTTTTCTCTCAAGCACACACACACACACCGACACATACCTACACACAGACAGCGAATGTCTTTCAGCAGGAGGTAAGGCAGTGTTGATTTGTGAGGTTTCCTGCTGGATCTCTGTGAAGTTTTGGGAGAAATCAATCTAATCTCAGAATGGGTTTCTCTCTCACTCTGACTGACTAATGGCCTCTTAGAGCCTCTTAAAGGAGATCAAGTGACATGAAGAAAGGCGTACGTGTGTATGTAATATGCGTGTGCGTGTGTATATGCATGATTCATGTGTGCGTTGTATATGTGTTTAAATCTTGGGGGTTGTGTTCTTGTGTATGTGTGCGTTTGGGAGAAAAAGAAGGAACAAGCATCAGCATCATACTGTATGTCGCTGAGCATGTGTCTACTAACATTTCCTTCATTTTCTATTTACGTACAGAACAACTTTGACCTATTGATTGACATGGCCTGTGCTCGTAACAAGTACATGTGTTTCCGATAATTCATTTGAAATTCTGACATCAGTCCAAACCTAACAGAGCTTGCAACCCTGTGGCATTGCACAAACGCCATTACTAGCCCTAACTGCTAACTATGGCATAAAACTTCTGAGCCGCCACCCGCACACCCGCTTGTTCCTCTCCAACGGCCCGTAGCTGACCCCAAAGGCTACGCATGTCCTCTGGAGCCACTAGACTTGGCCATGTTGGCTCAGAGTGGTTCCAATCGCCGCCTCCCCAGTGCTCGGTTAATGGGCTGGCCAGAAACTGGCTCGCTCCAAGCGCTGGAGACACTGTAAACCATTAACGGCTCACCGTGGGGATCCGTGCTTGAGCCGGGCCCACTAACCAACCCCATTATTCATTAGACGAGAGCGTTATTTATTGCCTCTTGGCACAAACACAACAAGCCAATTAATAATTAAGCGTTTCCATCCGCCTGTGTATCCTGCGAATCAGATGAACGGGCCAGGAGATATGTGCGCAGTCCATGAGAGGAATAACTTTAGAACTTAATCCAGAAAGTGGAAGTTAAGAATCAACTTCCTTCTGGGAACTCTCTCCATAAATTCAGTGAAACAGTGAGTCAGATTGTGTCTACAGCGCAATGCGTAGAATCAATAAGTGCTTACTCACGCTAACATATACATTTGCAATGTGTCACTGTTTGTTCTTTCAAGGTTACACCAGTTCAGTGTTGTTACTGCAAAAATATTTTTTTAATTTACCCGTTAAATTCTAAAATTCTGTTTATTTTTAATCAGTCACAATATGGGGATATACAGAATACATCATCTACCAACAAGGTTTGAGGCTGAAGAATTATATTATGTAAGAATCCAGGAAGTAACACCAGTATATACTTCAGCACGGATAGTGGATGTAGTAAAAAGTAAGTGTCATAAGCAAATTTTGCAGAGAAACAGGACATTTCAAACAAATGTCCTACATGAATATATGTATTTAGAATGTATGCAATATTTAGCATGTTTTCCCCACCATAACCCTGTCTGGTAGCATAGCACAAGTTCATCATTTCCCTTACCTGCCACTGAAAAAACCAACATAATGTTGCTTTTTAAGGCACCATAACATGTACAACATGGGCAATCATGGCATTAAGGCTATATGATTGGAACTGGAGTAGTAAAATTAGTTTTGTCACATGCTTTTCACAGCAAAGAGCCTCATAGTGGCAGAAAAGATGGTGCAGTGGGAACCAGTACAGTGAATAGTACATTGTATGTGCTTTAACATATAACTGTCAATCTTTTCATCCCGGAAATCTTGCCTGTAGTATTAATGGAAAGTACACAGTGGCTCATATATTACCAGACATCTTGCTTTGCGTGTACATTTTTGCTCAAAACATCAAGGCCTGCCTTATCATACCCTAATATAAAGCAAGAGCCACCGCCTCACAGTAATGTGCTTCACTGTTACTGGAAGTGAATAAGCAAAACCTCGGCTCTTCCTCTCTTCTATCGATCTGTGAGGGTCTTCTTGCCACAGACCGGCTCAATCAGTGTCCATCTTTCATTCTCGCTCTCACTCTCAATCTCACTCTCGCCGTCTCCCCGTCTGGGTATGTTCAGACAGACACCGAATTCTAAATAATTAATTGTGGGGAATCAAAACTAATTATCTTACATATTCAGCCTGTTTACGTAGATAGTTATGAGTTTATTCATACTCTAAGTTTGCTCCTTCCTAGTTTCTATATTCATAAATGATAGCCTACACATAATATCTGGTGTAGATAATCGTTTAGTCGTAATAACATTGTTGTTATTTTGTCGTGTTTTGATGGCAGGATAGAAGAATTAGCCTCTGTAGTTTAGTATGGCATTTTCAGGTGATGTCATTACTGGTAGCTGCTGTGTTTGGTGTTCCCGTGAGGAGCGGCAGTCATATTCATTCGACTTTCTGCTCGGCTGGATCACTTAATGTGGCACAGGCTTTGCTGCCCCTGTTGCTAATGGCGCTCATTTTATGTTGGCAGACCTCGAGGTGCCTGTCCGTCACCACCACCATAATGCATCTGCATATGTGTGTGCGTGTGTGTGTGTGTGTGTGTGTGTGTGTGTGTGTGTGTGTGTGTGTGACTAAATCATAATATCCAAGTCTAACCTTATACAATCCCTTGCATTTACTTTTAATTGATGTACTGCCATCCTCTCATACCCAAACTGCACAGCCTTTTTAATGTGGAATGACAAAAGAAGGTCTAACTGTCACCACTGAAACCACCGCCACCAAATCATGATTTGTAATTTAATTACTTCAGGGCTGTTATAGTAATCAGGAATCGATAAATCAACATCATATCTATCATATGCACAACACAGATGGGATCATCGAATTCTGAAATGAGCTCTTTGAGTTTCAGGCGTGTCTGTGCATATGTGTGCCTGACTGAATTAGTTCACTGTGTGTGTGTATATGAGAGAGAGGGGAGAGAGAGAGATACAGAGAGAGAGAGACAGAGAGAGAGAGGAGAGAGAGAGGAAAGAGGAGAGAGAGAGAGAGAGAGAGTCTAAGCTCATCACACCAGGCCATATGGGGCGCAGTAGAGGGACCCTGCACACAGATGGCAGATCACACAACATTTTCGCTTCCATCTCTCTCTCTCTCTCTCTCTCTCTCTCTCTCTCTCTCTCTTCAAGCCTGGCAACACTTTTACATATTTTTCTCCGTATATATAGTGAGTTACTCATCCACTTTTTTCCATGTTTCCAAGACAATATTGTTACTATTAAACAAAATTCATTCACATGCTTTCAACATGTCAAACCATCGTAGACCATGTGTCTAATCTCTGTTGCATCTTTCTTTAAGTATTATGCTGCATCATCCATCTTTTAAACCTCTTTTTAAAAAAAACAGAACATCCTTTTAAAAAATTGTTCTCACTTTACGTATATTGTCTCTAATACTCATTTCATTACAAGTGAGCTATCGATACAGCTAAAGTGAAAATGCCGATCCATGTACTGTTAGAAGATGACTTACAGTAATACACCCAGTACGTATCAACTTTCATTTCGGGTTGTGTAAATACGCAAATGAATCTTGACAACTGTAAAAGGATATTAACCATCAAGTGATTAACTACATGTGTATAATACAGTGAAGGTAATTATATTTATATGAAGTGCTGGGTTTCCATGAAGACATTATTTTCTGTTTTTTTGTTGCAGAATGCTTTGATATATTTATATTATGAGGGTATTATTGTTTGTGTTGAGTTACATGAGTACTGGACAGGAATTCTATAATTATATAAGTTACACTCAAAAGTATGCAGACAGTTCCTGTGCAGTTCTTTCATAATCAGAAAGAAAAAGAAATGTAGTTTATATGAATGTAACTACTGTCACCCTGTTAGTCATGTATGCGTTAGATGTGATGTCATGTTACAAATCTCAAGACACAAGTGTGTACTTAACAAGCCCCAACTGAACTTATGGTACTTGAAATATTCAAGTATTAACTTGTATTTACTGTGTGTAATAATGTATAAATTCTTAGTAGTCACATTATACACTATATGGCCAACAGTTTGCGGGCACCTGACCATGACACCTGACCATGTGTGGGCTGTTCTTAAACTGTTGCTACAAAGTTGGAAGCATAAATTTGCATAGAACGTCTTTGTATGCTGTAGCATTACCCTTCACTTGAACTAAGGGGCCCATACATGTTCCAGCATGACAATGCTGCTGTGCACAAAGCAAGGTCCAGCAAGACAAACTTTTGACCATTTATTTGGCTGTGTAGTTTATGTAACTGGTATTAGAGGCACAAAACCAGAAACAGTGCAGAAAGACCAAATACTTAGTTTTCGGTGACATTGTCTTCTGTTGTCGTAGCGTTTCGGTCTCGTTTTCATATCTCATTATATGTTATGCACACCATGGTTGCAAAGAGTGGTTATTTATGTTATCATTGCCTTCCTGTCAGCTCGAACCAAACTGACCATTCTCCACTGACCTATCTCATCAAAAAGTTGTTTCCTGTAACAGAACTACCATTCACTAGTTTTTTGTTTGTCACACCATTTTATTTAATTCTAGAGATTGTTGTGCATGAAAATCTCAGCTCATCAGTTGGAATGATGGAATACAATATCATTTCTTCCAGATCTCGGGGCAACACATCAATACAGTAGCATGGTACACAGGACTACATAAAGACAAATACAAGTGCAAAACCTACTGTAAGTGCATAGGAGAAATAATGCTTAGGACAATAAACACACAAAAAGTGCATTTTAGACAGAACAATAATGGATGGATGAAACCAGTGAAAACAATATTGTACAATATTATACATACGTATGTAACATATACATGTTGTATATTGTATGCATGTAACTACCCAAATTGAAGCCTATTCTTAACATCAATACTGGTAAAAAAAATGGTTTTACTGTTTTAGGTTTTGGAGGGAGAAAAAGCACATAATTAAAAGCACATTAAAAAAAACATTTGTGTTTTTTGTTGGTTTGTTTTAAATTTTCCTACCATTCCTTTAAATGATTTCCTTTTCAGAATTATTTTGGCCTGATAATTCATAATAAAGAAAAACACATATACAATTGCACACAATATGAAGCAATTATGTAAAAAAAAAAGATAACAAAAGAATGAAATGCTTTAAAATATATGAAAACATATATGTTACAAATTTTCTCACCAATTGAATACCTTGAATTCATCAGAAAGCTCAAATGACATGCAGAACATCAGAAGAAAGTCATGCTTTGTTAGACTGCTAATAGCTGACAGCATTAACATTGTAATAACCAGAAATACTGGATCTTAATTCACCAAACACACTTCTGAATGGAAAAAAGCTTCCTGCCATTATTGTACTGTCAAGGCCACCATTTTGGTGACGATTAACCTGCAATATATAATATGCACACACACATACACATACACACACAGCATTCTGGAGAGCACCTCCTGTTATATACTAACAAATTAATTTCATAGCTGCTCATCACTGTGATGAAGTTAAGAAAGAGAGGGGCTGAGGGGGGACAAGCTGTGCACAGCCGGAAGGGAGAAAAATATAACATTTTCCAGGTGATGAATTTTTCCAATTTCCCAGAGACAAGTACATAAACTCGTTCAATTAGGAGAGGAATCTGGAAATGAGTGAGTGCGGACAGCCAAACGGCCCCAGTCCTGATGGCTAATTTTATTGAGTGGAAAATTGAATCAAATTGCTTCATTGAAACAATCAGCCTGTACTCCTCCACAACAAACCTACACACACACTCACTCACACATATGCACAAACACATTATTCTCTTTCTGTCTGTTCCTTCAATACACACAGTCTCCACGTTTGGCCAGCTTTTGGGTTATTTGGCATTCCATCCATTCCAAGCCAAGTCAGCACAAGCTGCCCAGTCATTCTCTGTCTTTTCACACATCACAGTCCCAATTCTGTCTTTCCTCAAGGTCAGTTTGAGCACACAAAATTTCAAACAACGGTGGATAATGTGACACAAAGAAAGCAAAAGCCAGTGCCTTCCCGGCTTTTGGAGTTAAGCAATTCAGATCTAAGCCAGTAAATCACTCACTGAGGGAAGCTGGTTCAATGCCTCCCCCACGATGGGCATTAGAGAGTCCCTCTGTTCCCACCAACTGTAAACGAACCATCTGCCTCATAGTGCCAAGAGTAAAAAGAAACAGCCATCTAATCTCTCAGCAGCTTTTAAACAGAGGAGAGCAGAAATGTACAGATTAAATGGCTAATGACCAATTTGCTTTATATCTCGATAAGAGCACGACTATCACATATAACACAAATGGGGCTCCTGTTTAAAAACAATGAAATATTATGCTGTCGTTTGTGTAACAAGACCAAAAATTATGGGAGATTGAATACACCAATCACTGTAATCAGGTGTTGGGATTACTGTATATTGTTATATTCTAACATGGTGCTGTTGAATTCTTGATTGTAATTGTTCAGACATTGTTAATGATCATGGGTATACACAGTACTACATAAAGGTCTTGGCACCCTTTTTTTAATCCAAATTTTGTTATAGATATTCTATTTATGAATTCTGCATTATTGAAACATTACTTTAAAAAAATTAATTGCATGAAAAATGTTTGTAGATCAGTAATGGAAGCAATATATTATGTAATATGTAAAAGCCACTTTTCAGACACAAAAACATGATGAAGGATCCTGGGTTTTGCATGAAAAAAAGTCAAAAGAGGAACTGTGGCGGATTCTCCAAGATGCTCAGGAAAATTTACCAGCTCATTTCCTTATAAAACTGTACACATTGTACCTGGGACTACTATTCAAGCAAAAAAGCAAAAGGATGTCACTCTAAATATTTAATTTGTTTATAGTTTATTACTATTTACTGCACATTATAGTCATTTTCTTTTAAGTAGAAAGATTTCATTTCATTATTTTTGAAGTCATCGTCACAGAATTTCTTTGCATATGCACAGAAATTTGCACAGTACTCTATAAATATGCTCGTGTAATAAATGGAGAAAAAAAACATTTGTAATCATTCACCAGTTGAATTTTTAAAGCACTCTTTAGTGTTTATTTAGCGTTTTTGAAAGGAGTCTCCAGTGTCAGCCCTTTGTATCAGTCAGAGGTAAAGCTGTTTCTTTGTTTTCCAACACAGGAAAGTGTTCACAATAGAAGGCTTTGTGCTTTCTCAGTAATAAGCTGCATTTTTTTTTTGTCTTATTAACCAAAAGTGAGACTGAAAAAATAGGAGCTGGCACTGCTATAATGTAACTGATAATAGAAACTTAATTGTTTCACAGCTGTTTTTAGATCAAATGTAACTAGCAACGGATAAAGTTATGATGAATCATTTATTATTATTTTTTTATTTCATCATTGACAAATCACTGTTGTATAAGAGCAATTAAACATTCGTGTGCATGCTGTTTTAGAAAAATAATCAACTATAGTGTGATAATGGTCCTCCACTCTGTGACAATGACCTCCTCCAATATCTGGCCACATCACACCACTTCATCATTGATTATTTTCCTATAACAGCATGCCCCACAGTGTTCTTTTCCTTAATCAAACAAAAAACTATTGTAGATTACCATCTCATGTCCATTGCTGTAAAATCCTCGCCTTGTACACTAGGTACTGAGTTTTTGCTGAGCTGCTTCCTGAAGCGAAGAAATGCACTAATTCCAGTTTTGCAAAGAACGTTTTTGGATTTTACTTCACTAAATTTACTTCCACCATCTCTGTCACAACTACTTTTGCAGGAGCTGTTTGTTGGTAAGTACCTCTCTGAAAGACTCTCTAGTGGCATTTCATACAACATGGCAATTTAATGTTTAATAACAAAATGAAACAGCTAATCTAATCTAGAGGCAGAGATGAAATGAAAACGTATCCCCTCATGAAAATTTATTCTCATTGGCATGTATTAAAGGAAATACTCCATAAAATTAAATATTTAACACACATTAAATTTATTTCAAGCACAAACCTCAAGGTGAAAAAAATGCAATGTGTAGGGGACTGTCGAGGCATGAGAGCTTTGTATACTAGTTCTAGGCCTGACTTTTTTTACAAGCTTTCCAGTTTAATGCATTACTTCAATACCATGGAAGATTAATACTATATTATTATTATAATCACTGTTATTGTTGTAAAACTGAATATGAAACAGATTTAAAATATTGCTCATTCAGCTTTAACAACTGATTCGGAGTCAGTGAGATTTGCTTGCATCATCAACTGTATAAGTGGTACAGACCACCAGTTAAGTGTAATTTCTACCAAACCCCAGACCTCTTCTGTGTCACACCATTATGCGCTGGCTTTGTGGATGGCCTCAGTGAAGCATTAGCAGAAATCAATGCAGTGCTATGAAATAGAGCTCTCCACTCATGTTTACTTCACACTAGTGCACCTCTTAATCCAGGCCTAATTAGTGACAGATCGATACAACAATTCCCAAGAGCCATAAACTAGGTGAGTGACAGATACAGGCTCCTGTATGACATGCCAACATGACATCACTTATGATTAACAGAACAGAATCTATAAGTTATGGCGATTCCCAGACCTGGCTGCTCACAAATTAAGCACCAAGGGCATTACTGCTGCGAATGCCACCACTCTTATAACTAGGTAATATTGATGTAGGTCTTTCTTGGGAGAAGGTATAACTTGGGCAGTCTTCTAATACCTTTCTTCAAGAACTTGTTTATGAAATCCATCCAGGATAATCAGACAGGATCTACAAATGAAAGTGCATAAATTGTCCTAGCAATAATCATTCTTAAACACAGTAAACAATACTGAGATCCTGGTAAGTTTTCAGGAATCAGGAATCATTTATTCACCATCAAACACATTCAACATAAACATAAACATAATCATATGAGTATGATGAAAGAGCATGTAGAATGAAAAACCAGTATGATACTGTGCAATTGCATAAGCTTAGCATGAGTACTTGGGTATCCTGATAAACAAATGAATTTTCAATAACGTAAAGAGAAAGTACATGAACCTGAGATGGACCATAATAATGGTCCGACAGATTGGTTGTGCAACAGAGTACAGTAATTTATCTTAATTACAGTGTCTAATGCATAGACATTTTCTCCTGGATCAACATTATTGCAGTGCAAATTAGACAGTGAAGAAAGATCTTCTCAATTTAAACTTGCACTGATACATCACTGATAATGATATAGGTGTACTTGGACCGATCAAAGGCTGTTTTGTATTGGTCTCATGTGGGCAATGTACATTGTTCCACATGGTTATGTGGCACCAGAAATAACACACCACCCATTCTGACATGCAACATTTAAAGAAGGTCAATATTGACATGGTTTGTGTTTTTTTGGTAAATTGGTTCTTGGCACTGCACTAGTGCTCAGGGCGAGGTTCAGTCGTGGCTAAGAGAAAGCTGTATCACTGGTCACAACTTTTATAAATACAACATTGCCGGGTTGTTGAGTTTGACTCTTTCATTATCTACACTGGTACCGGGTATGTAAAATCTTATGTAAGCTAACATTCTTAAATCCAAGCAAAAGAGAAATCTGTCAAGTTCTCAAGAGTATTTGTTTCTCTATCATTTCTCACATTTCTCTTTAATTATATATCTGAAAAGTCATAAGGCAGCTTTTTAGCATCAGACACCTTCAATTCCTAAGCTATGAATCTAACCTTTAACAGATGTTACTAATACAAATCACTGTAATTTACCTGCCACTACGTACACTTTCTATTTATCAAGTAAGTTTGTATTATGATAACTAGCTATTAGCGTTCAGCTAGTTTGTACCATCAGAGGTATCTAGCTAATCTTTGAGAGATTAGGAAAAGAGCTGCTGTGAGTTAGCCTATAATGTTTTCCCTCATTCATCTGTCCCTTTGATGAAAGATTAATTTGCACTAATTTGCTATTAGTAACTAAAGTCTATGTCTTTCTTGTCTTTCTTGTTCTGAATCTTTCTGTGATGTTACTTTCATGCTTTCAAGTAAATGTAAGAGTTTAAACTTTTCGGCTTTAATTTGAACAATACTAGAGGATTTATTTAGAAGAGTTATGCAGTTTTACACCCATGACATAGTTACAATAACATATATAAGTACAATACGCAATTATGTGCAAAGGTCTTAAGCACCCTTAATTTTTTTTAAGTATAAATTTTGTCTTAGATCTTTTTATATTTTATGCATTCATTATGCATTAACAAGTGATCTAAAAATAGATTTCCAAACTTTTCCTTATAAAAAAAATGTTTCAGAATATTTGTATGTCAGTAAATAAAGTATTATTACATAATAGACAAAAAAAATTTTTTTTATGAGAATTGTGGCAGGTTCTCCAAGATGCTTTGAAAAACATACCAGCCAATGTTCTCATAAAATTATACAAAGTGTATCTGATGTATTTTTAAAGACTGAAGGGTGGTCACAACAAATATGGTTTTGTTTAGTTTAAAACTGTTTGCTGCTTTTTATATTAGGTTTTGTTTCTTTTTTATACATAGAAATTTTTACTTTCATTATATGTGAAGGTACTTTTGCTTTACAGAATTTCTCTGCATGGCCTAAGAAATTTGCACAGTACTATACATCATATCCTAAACCTAATTATCTAAATGTCTGCATTAAATTCATGTTTCAGTGTATGTATTTCAGCATATGCTTTTTGTATGCACTGCAAGCGTTCTCAAGAAATGTGTATATCCTCCTTACAGCTGGAGGCTGCCTTCCTATTTGTGTAATGGTGTTTTAAACATTTGTGTAAAAAACAAATATCTATAGGCTAACATTAGATACTGAGTTTTGACTTGTGATGTAGTCTATGGTGTACTAGCACAACAATTGTTTTTTCTATTTTGGCTATCTTGTCCATTTCAAATGCCAAATTCTGAAATTTTCTTGTATCGTAGCTATTGTGGAACTTTCCAAAGTAAGGAAAATCTCATCTTAAATCTTTACCTCTGACTGGAGAATAAATCTATACCTTCTGTCTAAGCAGAATTCACACCTTGGTATAAAGTTAATAAGCTCTATAAATATATGTTTTTTAATGTTATCAATTATTATTATTTACTTTCCCCCAAATCCCTGAACTGTACTATTGGATAAGGTATTAAAGCCAAAGAATTGAGAATTATTCAGTGCCAGAAACAACCATTTCTCCACTGAATCTCAAAAGTTTTAACCTGATACAGTAAACTGCTTAAAATTTGATGGAAAAATATTAAAGCAACCTTGTAAAAGTTGATAAGAATTAATGAGGGTTATCTGGGAGGTATCCTACATAAGCACCTCGCCATGCTTGAGCTAAGCTGCTCTGTCCTCAGCTAGCCAGCAGGGTAGCAGTGACCACAGGCTGTACAATTAAACAGAAATAGGATGCTAATGTGCTCATGCACATGCCTAATGATTCAGTTTAGGAAGTGGCCTAAATAAAAGTAAAATTGATAAAAATAAAATATAAGTGTATCATCTAAATATAATATAAAGATAAAAAGTAATCAAGTTTATCTAAGCTGTTACAATGTTACAATGTTCAGGGATGGTGAAAAATATTAATTAACCTTAATTTATATATATATATATATATGTATATATATATATATATATATACATCTTCATCTTCTAGGATGTTATTTAAGTTTTAGTGAGTACTCAGAGGAAGCAGAAGAGCTCCTTGGTCAGACAGGAAGTTGAGGGCAGCTGGAGACAAAATGTCTTCCTTTCTTGCACATGTACACACACGCATACCAAAATGATCAAGACCATGTACAGATGGCACTTTAAATGTCTAAAATATATCTAAAGTACAAATGTTCTTTTCTTCCACATGCAGCAAGATTTGCCCCCCCACAAGGCCCTGCTGTTTTCTTTGGTCACTCCACCCATCACTGTGCTACAGTCAAACCTATTGCTCTAATGGAAAGAAAGGACACTGGGACAGAAATTTACTCCAACGTCTACAGAAACCTCCAGGGTGCGGCGGCAGTTTAGACTTCTCTCCCTGCTACTCCCATCCAGTTCCTCTCTGCTCACACGTTCAATGGGGCCTGCACCAAGGGTCATCCTTCACGTCATCAGGTCACTTCCCACACAGTCTTCCAGGTCACTTTCTGTTTCCCAGATGCATATTTCCTGAGCAACTGGGCATGCTCAGTGCAGATTGGCCCTGAATCCCTGCTGTTGTTCTCCTGCTCTCACCTGTGGCTGCATGACGGGGGGCTCTGGCCATTCCCAGATCATAAATCTGACACGGATGTTGTTTTTGGTTCTCGTCACTGTAGCGTGTGAACCGACCATTGAGCCAACGGCCTCGGCTATCCTTAGAGAGTGTGCTGGTTTGTTATTTGAAGGACAGAGAGGGCAGGCTGCAGGGATGCATCAACAGCTCTACACTTCCGGTTCTCACCTTGAGCACAGTCCATGTGTGGAGAGTATGTGCATTCCTGCAGTTTCCAAAACAGTGTACTCCCCCCTGCTGTCTGAATCGTTCCCCTTTCTTTTTCTCTCTTTCTCTCCTCACTACTTTCTGTTCAGTTTTTTTTTTTTCCACAGTTTGTTTGCTTCCAAATAACACTGGTTCCTGAATGACTCTTAGCCTAGACTCTAATGCACTTGCATCCACCAGAACGACTCCCTTTAGGATTCAGCATCATTAGACAAAACAAATCTTACAGTTATATACTCAAGCAGCTCACGCAGCTTATGCTTCCTTTTGGCTGCCATATATATGAAGTTCTGCAGCCAGCGGCTCTATTCCAAAGAGTCTTGATTAACTTTGTCTGGCTCCAAGCATACTTAGAAATGGCTCCTGCAACCTCAGTCGCATAATGCAACAATAAACTGTCTATCCTCCCCATATTCTACACATGCACACTCAAACAAATTCCTCTTAAGCTGCACCACTTCGGATCTTGAGGCAGCAGAATCGATGAGGTGCACTCTGTCAATAGCTTCCTGTTTACTGCTGAAGTCATTAACAGAGGGTTGGGAGGCTCTGTATGGACCAAATATTGGGGACTATCTATACCTCTTTATCTATTTCTTTTTGACTCAACAGTCTGAGCCATTCAACCAAAGTATCTCCTTCCCCGGCACAGACAAGACACAGACATTGCAGTTTAAGAATGGAGTTTTGCAACACATCCTGACCAGGAAGCTGCACCCAGGGGAGTGTAAGTGTATTTGAAGGCTAATGGTGGAAGATTTAACAGTTTGATTTCAGATCCTACTTTAAAACTATTTTTCATCTGTTTCCTTTGGGTCAGTATACTTCACACCCAGATTTTGTCATTAAACTTGAACATCAGTACATTGCATGAAGTAAAGAATTATGCATGACACTATTTATTGATTTTATGGGTGCTCGTTTCTAAGAGCAGACCACAGTTTTGTTCCCTTTTTCCAATAAAATCGGACTCCTGACTTCATTCAAGCACACTGTCTGAGCACTGAGTCATCAACTAACTTATGACAGACAGACACGGAAAAGTACAAGGCCATCTCACTGAATTTTTGTCGTGGCTTTTCCTTCATGGACCCACAGACCACCAGCTATCATTCAACTCCTGTATAATTGGGATCTTTTGTTTTTGTTCCATACAGTTAGCCTCTTAGGGTTTTGTGTTCTGTTTCATTCCCTCTCTCTCGTCAGTTGCACACAAACATACACATACACATTTGGACTCAGACAAAAAGCAATGGCATTTAAATCCATTTATAGAAGTTGGCAGCATGGAACATCCAAGGCATGTACACATGCTATAGGGAATTAGTGTAACGCTAAGTCTCAGACAATGGAAATAAATTCTGACTTATGTAAACATAGATCTGCTAGTCAATTTATAAATTGTTATCAAGGGTACATAATACAATGCCTTCTCCAAATATAGAAATAGAAATAGCTACCTATATCACAGAAACTGAGCAATATTTTTTTCAGTTTGCCAAATGCAATCCACACAGCACAATGGTTAATATTTAAGAAGCTTGGCAGTAAAACATGTGTTAATATGTGCACAAATCAAATGTATAGCCAATAATTTCAATAATGAACGCTGACCTTTAGTGGAAAGTCATTCACTAAAACAAAAAAAAACATCAAACAAAACATCGTACAGTGATGAAACCAGTCCAATTTTATTGCGGAGTATTTGTACAATTCAGGCAGCTTTTCTTGTACTTGCTTAATGTAAATGAAACATATACAATATGCAAACACAACAAGCAAAGCAAAAGACAGCTTAATGCCTAGTTCACCTGAAATCTATGTTCTTATACAGCAGGTGAAATAAATGGAAGGGTCTTACTGCAGTCTCACAACTGACAGGACACGCCCACTTTACAACATGACACACCCACTTCAGTACATGTCACACCCCCTGAGCCTAACCCTAAACCCAACCCTAACTCTAAAGCTAACCCGAGGTCTAATAAGGTCTGTGTAATAGGCATGTCCTGTAAGTACAGTGCATCTGCTGTTAGACCTACTATCTATCTGCTGTTATTTCTGAAATAAGTCAAAACACAGGAAGGTAACTTGACTTCTACTCTGGTCCTGTGACACTGTGGTGGCCAAGATTTTTTTTTTGTCATCCTAAGGCGTGTCAACAACAGGAATGTGCATACCAGTGGCTATTATGGCAAGGGGCAAACAATTATTTAGCACTATTCTCTAATAAAAATAATAATAATAATAATAATAATAACAAGTATTATTATTATTATTATTATTATTATTATTATTATTATTATTATTATACAATAAATAAATAGTATAATATAATAAGATAACTCTATTCTCTGATCTTATTTAACTGAATCTCTCATTCTAAAAAAAGCAAATAATTTTTTTTTCGATAACTACGACAACTTTAGTTGTGCATGTCATGTTTAAAAAAAATTGCCAATTCTGACTAGCTAGCAACCAAATTATTATTAATTTAGCAAACAGAAGCAAAATGCAGACAACTGTGCACTCTATAATTATAAATTATATATAATATTAATTGGAATTGTTAATGGCAACAAAGCAGATAATACCTAATACCTATTAGTGTGTTTATAATTAGTTTTTTAATTACCATAGAATGACCTAGAACTAAATAGGGTGATAATAACCATACGACTTAAGTTTTAAATACTATCAGTTGTATGCATTACAGATATCAATAATGATCAGTTTTTCAAGGTCCTGTTGCTATGAGAGCACATCAATGTTGAAAGCAGATTAAATGTGAACACATGACACAATAGCGCAGTGTGATCCAGGTATTTTATGTTTTCTGTGCAACAATGAAGTCTGACCCTTTACTTGTGGCATTTCCTTTTTAAATGAGTTGAACAGGAAGCTGTGCTTTCCATGCACTCACCTGTGGTGACCTTCATGTCTGAGCGTTAGAGTCATGCTCTGTCTCATCACATTCCGTTCTCATGATTTACTTTAATAGTGAACTTCTGTTAAATGTTGTGCTTAACACTCACAGAGTGAAATGTAACAAACCTGGAATCTCTGAAGTGTAATCTTTACCCTGCTTAAACTTGCAGAACCTGTCAGCATGTCCAGGTTTACATTCCTCTTTTGTTACGTTTGTAACCATGTACCGTTTCTGTTTAGTTTTGCTGTAGTTACTTAATAATAAACTGGGATTTCAAGGAGTTGATGATCATTAAGATGATCCTTAAGCTTCATTAAGATCAGAAACTCAGAATCATAACTGCTAGGCTGGACTAATAAAAAGCTGATTATTTGGATAGTTGCTTAAATCAGGGATTTTCTTTCTTTTTTTTAATACACCCAAGGACCCCTTTAGCTATAAATAAATTACTTGTAGCCTCTGATTACAGATCTATTTTATGATTTCATTATTCAAATATAAGGCACATTATTTAAATGTGTATAATAATATTTTGGATGTTTATTGGATGAGTCATGTAGATTTTTTATTTCTAAACCTTGCACTCATAAAGCACATTTTAATTAAACTTCTCATTAGATTCAAGTTGTTAATTTGGTTCAAGGTATAAATTCAAGTCTTTAGAGTTTACCTATAGGTCTACTTGTTTTTAGTTATTAAGGTTTAGAGTAAACATACAATAAAATGAGTGAAATGGGATAATAACTATAACTCAATAATAAAAAAATTTAAAAAGAAAATAAATACATTTACTAAATAGGTTTAATATATAAAATCATGGTGGATTGTGATTTCTACCAAGTTGAAAAAAAGACCAGTGGGGACTCTGCTTTGAAACCCATGGGCATGATCCTTTTATTTATTTATTTTTGTTTGTTTGTTTATGTATACAACAAAATTGATATTTCTTTCTCTTGTCAATTCTCTAAAACTAATGTCTCTTACTAACCACTAATTTCATTCTATTATCCTCATTTTGTTTGGACCATATGCCCATTGTTTTCTCTAAAATTCCCTCATGTTTTCCTGTTTATGGCTTATATTCTAAATTTATACTTTCTCTTTATATTCTTTCATTTAACACACAAATGATCTCTCTCTCTCTCTCTCTCTTTCCCTCTCTCTCTCTCTGTCCATTTTTTTCGTTCACTCACTCGCAGTGCACTGGAGTTGACAATAATGATGAGCTATGTGTAGTCAGGCTGGAGATGAGAGATGCATCAATCTGTCTGCACTCACAGACTTTATGTTATATTTTGTTTAAGACTTTGCCAGAGTTCTACATCATACGTCCTTACAAAGAGTGAACTGAAATATTTTTGTGTGCTGATTATCTCAATTAACGGTATAAAAAGTTGAGATGAAGAAGACCTGATGAAGAAACGAGGACAAGTTTGAAAGGAGGAAAGGCAGGAGTGAGTGACAATGACATGGACAGCACAATATCATCATTTTAATAAATGAGAACAGAGTGTGCCACACCATACAGTATGAGAGAGGGGACTCATTCTCACCTACTTCTCCCCTTTGTAGTCCGTGTATAAATAATGCATTTATTCATTCATTTTTTTCAAATTCCTATATATTTTTTAATATGGTCAGTGAAACGGCAGATCCAGAACCCATCCCAGAAACACTGGGTGTGAAATGGAAATACATCCAGCATGGGATGCCAGTCAGGCGTGTTTATGGGAGGTGGAAGGAAACTGGAAAACCTGGAGGAAACCCACAGGAAGAGCTTGTGAGGGAGTATCCCTAGCTCACGATTGAAATAAAGACCCTGGAGTCATGAGACGGCAATGCTACCTGCTGTATCTCCATTCATGCACTTGTTATATAATTTTTAAAAATAAAAACTGGTTTATACTTGGCATGTACAGAAGCAGCTGCAACACAAGTGCTATTGGTCACATACTCACCTGCGTACTTTAAGCACAACTGTAAGATTGAAAGCAACAATCTCTAGATGGCATATCAAAGCCAAAATATACCTCACCATCTTTATCAGAACTTAACAGACTTAGCGACTTCCCCTGGTGTCATGACCTGCATCTTAAATTGAAAACACTGACCTTACATTTAAAAATATTTACTAATCTAGTAGACTTGTATGCAAAAAAAACAACCAACTTTTAAGTTTGAATACTAAGTGGGAGATTTTTCTAATTCACACTAAACATAATAGTACAAATAGGAAAAACACCAAGTGTCAGTAACTGTTTTGCACAGTACGCGATTTGAGACAAAGCACTCGTTTGTTTAGTCAGTAGCAGACACATTGTCTACACTGTTTCCATTATTTATCTTGGTATTACACCACGTGGTTCATGTCTGAGAGTGTGTACAAGCAACACGACAAACGACTGCAGGATGCACGTGGCAGCCATCTTGAATACATGTAGTTAAAAGCAAGTATAATCCAGGCTTTAAGGGCTTTTTTTTACAAGGGGTTGTCTGCCTTGTAGCAAAACCTTTAATGATTCAGAAACAGCGGATTTCAGTCTTAGAAATAGAATAACACTAAATGTCCACAGACCCTTGTTGTTTTTCGTGTTTCCAGTTAATCCAACATGTTTCAGTGTCTTAGAAGAGACTTCCGGACTTCCATATGACCATTTAGTGAGTTTGGGTGTTTATTTTGCCAAGATTTAACATTGTAGGATGTAAAATTTTCATCTTGATAAAAATCCACACTTCATTATGAACCAGTGTGTGTGTAGGCAATGTCCTGTTGTCACTACAGCAGTGTGTGTGTAGCCTAGAGGCGATGTGTTCTCGCGTAATGGGATCGGTGTTCGAGACTGAGGCGGTATTAACGGGGATAATTGAGTTGCTCATTCAAGCGCAACAGAGCTCTGTAAAGATACATGCAGTCAAACTGGTGAAGCTGCCTCTGTCTCCTTCTCTCTTGTTCTGCCTCTCTCCTTTATATGTCTGATTTTTCATTCTCTCATTGAGGCTTGAGTCTCTCTTTCTAATTTTCATTAGATGTACAATGTGAGCTGATATAAATAATGCGTGAGGCCAAAAATTAAAAGATATGTAGCAAAAACTTTGAAAACTTGATGAAGTATACATTTTCTTTTACTTCTTCTTTATCTCTTTCTCTCACTCCAGACTGCAAAGTTCTCTCCTTCCAATGTGGGCTATATTCGCCTCTGCGGGGAGAGATTTATAGCAGGCTTCCTTCTCAAAAAGCAGCACATTGTCCCCTTGCACACCATGGCTTTTGTGTGTGTGTGTGTGTGTGTGTGTGTGTGTGTGTGTGTACAAGAAAGAGTTTGAATACAATTCTGACTGTGGCAGCTTGTGCATATATACATTCCAGCTAGCAATGAGTGTGTGTGCATGCACACACTCACACACGCAAACAAACAGGGGTGTCGTGCAAATAAGCATGTGTGTGTTGCGCTCGCAGGGCGAGGCGGGTGGCTCACGCACTCAGCTGCGACCTGCTCGCTCTCTCATTTTCAATCTCAGCCCAATTAATTTAGCAGAATTAATCTCTCGCTGTGCACAGACGCTCCTGACACACACACACACACACACATATAGGCGCGCACACACATCTCCTCCACAGCGTGTGGCACAGTGAAACATGAAATAGTGTCTCATGCCACCATCCATCTGGCATCTTTACACACACACACACACACACACACACACACACACACACACACACACACA
>JAQMYM010000008.1:7463605-7486911 GCA_030014255.1 Parauchenoglanis ngamensis | reverse complement strand
ACACACACACACACACACACACACACACACACACACACACACACACACACACACACACACACACACACACAAACCTCCCTCCTCTCTGACATTTGGAGATGGGGTGTGAGGGGGTGGGGGGATGATTTCCTCTGCTAATGAAGAACTCGCTGTGTTCATGCAGGCAGGAAAATGATGGCCGCGTTTGAAGGAGTTTCTCTGTTTCATAGCCCTTTCCAGTTCAGTACTTACACTGCAAAAAAATCTTTCACGTTTCATTTTAACCTCAAAATACTACATAGAGTGGTGGTATTTTTTAAATGTATACAGTATCATAAGTATCTAGTATATAACAGCTAAATACGAATAATGAGACTCAGAATTTGCATGTTGGATATTCAACTATATAGTAACGTGTGTGAAAACTGTATGTACAGAAGACTTCATGCTGTAGTGCAATCATTATTCAGAACTTGATGCAAAAAGTGACAAAATTAACTCTCATAAACAGGTACCATTTCGAACATTTTCATCTGAATGAAGGATGAACACTAACTCCGCCCATTCCATTTTCATATGAAATACATCAAGTGACTTGTTATAAATAAGTTCTAAGTTCAGACTGGATGATAGAGTTAATAATTATATCATACAGCAAGTAATTACATTGAATGTCCATTACATTATTATACAAAATAAGCATAATAGCTTTAGTGTTTTAGGATCAGAACAAAATATTTAAAATGTGATTTTACAGACATCAAAAAATATTTGATGCAGGGTGATCAGATTTGAACCATAGATTTTTATTCTTTTCTGCTTTCCCTTTTCCAACATCACTCAATCATAATTTCACCCTTTGTTTGGTGGGCTTTGGACCGAGGTTGTCCAGGCAACTGGTGGCTTGACGACCGGGCATGACTGGTTGCCATGGATGGCAGGTGCCGTGATAGCCAGGTTGGCATAGTTTCCAGTAGAATGGGCAAAAGAATGCCAGCTGTCCACACCCACCCACACACATACACACACACACACACACACTGATGCATGTACGCAAATACGCACCCTCCTTGTTCCAAGCTACTAGCTTTGCTGTGAGTGTACACAGATGTGTATCCAAGGATAGTGATTTTGGGCAGATACAACCATAAATTATGTTATACACACATTAAGCACATGTAGTATGCACCTTTAACATACAGTAGGCCTCAAATAACCAGATATGTATGCATAAAGTGCTGAGAAAGTGCAGAGAGTGTTGATCAAGACCCCTAGTCTTGATTCCAGATGTCACAAATTCTGTTTGAATCCCCTGCAGTTTCACTACGGGAGCTGATTTATTCTCAGGAACCTAAAGCAGATGGAACATGCCCGACTATGCAGAGTCAGGGCTGTTATATGATTCCCAGAAGAAAACGGCAAACTTCCATTAGAAATGCCCTCTGTCCTCTATTACAGAACAAGAGGAGAAGTGATTTGATTGTAAAGTATGCTATTACTCAGAAATCAAGACTATTCTTACCCAAATATCAGCCATAATAAGACTTTTAAAATCACTGTGTTGCTATGACAATATTGTGACAGTATTCACAAAACTCAGAAACATGCCCAATTTCCTCTCAGCCTTTTGTTACACATCATATCTTGTTCACACCAACACCCCCTCCCCCCACACACACACAGGTAGATTGCCTGTTTATCAGATTAAGCCCCTGCTCCTGCATCCTAGCTATTCTAGCTTTACATCTTCCTGTCTTATGCCAAGCTTTTCATTTTAGATAATACCATTTTCAAACCGGCGCACTATATTTCATGCAGTCACCATCCCTTAAGCACTGAAACGCACACCAAATCATCTTAAATCTTTTTTTGCATAAACATCCATAATCTGGTGTGTTTCCAAATGCAGAGTGTAACCATTCGAGGATATAACCAGTCTATAAGCATCGAGTCCACCTGGGAGTCCTGAGACGCTTTGCCACTGAATTTCTCTCATGGGAGCCCAGGAATGTGCAAACTCTGGCCATTTGGGAGTGGGCAGTGCTTTTTTAGAACGCATAAATTACAACACTGTCATTGCACACCGGATAGGCTGAGCATAAACTAGTGATCATGGAGGACTTCAGGCATCAGGATGGAAAGGGGCCTCACAAACAGCCCTGCTTACTGTCGACTGCTGAACCTACCACAGGTCATTTAGACACTGTGGAAGAGTCATCTGTTCCTAGTGCTTGGAGTTTGTTTGCATATCTTAGAGAACCATAAGTCTCCAGTATCGTCATTTCTGCCAGACACATCCAAAGGCAAACAGCATTGCTGAAACAATATGCATACACAACTGCCTGTCCTATTCATCCGTTTATCCTTCAGTGGTCACACATTATTTTAAAGTGCAGTAAGTGTCCAATATTTAATAGTTAGTGTTGCAGTACATATGTACATTAGATTTTAATGTACATACTAACTCATGTGAAAAGTATCAGAATCAATTAGCAAATCCTCTGACAAAATACGAGGATTAGAGTAGGATGGGGTTAGCGTTGTCTTTTCTTACGACTTCATTTGTATGTAATGGAACGATAATCCAAACGTTCACGTCTGCTGATTTCTCTTGGGATCACTTTTAAAAAATGCAAGAATTGAACAGATAATACTGTAATAACTGAAGGTATTACTTTGACAGTGTACAATATTCTATGCTGATTACATAAATGCATAGTAATAAACATAATGACACTGTTAGATTTTAGCACTTAATGCAAAGATTTACTATTAAAATGATAAACACTACCAAAACTGCTTCAGTATATACTGCAGAGAATGCAGGTCTGTCTGAAAAGTGTTCAATACAACTGCAACAATACAAAAAGCCCTATTATTTGTTCTAGGAAATGAATTTAAATTCAAATAACATGAAATCATTTTGGGTCATATAATGCTTTATCAATTATTGATTTTGTTATGTGCAACTCTAATCAAAACCACAATTTAATCAATTATTAGAAAGGAATTGAATTGCATTTAGACCAGAAACAGGTTTAGGTAAAGGACAATCATAATTTTAAAGGATTGACTAAGATTAATATTATAATGAAAAAGAAGTACTTTATTATTATAATATCCTACACACACAGGTATATATTATATGTAATTAATATTACCCTTGGTCGCTTTACTAGGAGTCCTGGCCTACCGCTCCACAAACTTACTAGAAATTGATGGGAATCAATACAAATCTCTACAGTGCAATCTTCCAGACGCAGATTAGGCCTAGTTTTCACTGAATTACAGTGTCAGTGAGTTTTCTTCGCTGATGGCCCTTATCAATACAGGAGGTAGAAAGACTGTCTCTAAAATATCTGTCTCTGGAAAGCCATTATCATCTCGATCAGCCACTGCTGACATCTAGAGACCAAAAGGTGGTACTCTCTTTCCACTGTCAACCCAAAACCCTTTCTACTCTGCTGTTTAATAGGATTTTGTTTTAAAAGGATATAAATTTGCATTGGCATGCTTATCATTATTAACCTTTTGATGATTAAAGTGTATTTTTATATCTATAAAAACCAAGCATTTCTTCTTAGAATACTGGCTGCCTCAATTAAAAGTACATATTTAGAGATTTCCGAATTTCTAAAAATTCGTTATGTCTAAAATGGGTCAAACCGAACCAATGCACCACTGAATTTACTGCGCGACAGGGTTTATAGAGAAGCAAAGACCCAAACAGGATGTTTTTAGGCCAATAAAACAAAGAAAAGAATTCCCAGAGACCTTAACAAAAAAAAGAACAAATGGTTTTCTACTTGAGAGACTAACATAACCCTGAATCACACCAGTAGTTTCTGAGATCTTGGAATTAGGTATTAAAGCCTTGGGATATTTTCCATGTAATGCTGACTGGCTCGTTTCTGTAGTCTGAGCACGAGTGCTATGCAACCTTTCCTGAACTCACAAGTGTGAATGACTAACCAAGTCAGAGTCAGTTAGACTGGCAGCATAATAAGCTTATGTCAGTTCTCTTTCGGTGAAACAAAATTTTTGCTGAAACCTTGCGATGGGAGGTCAGCAATATTTGGCATCAGACTTTCTTTCAAAAATTGCTTGTGGAACTCACTAAGTATGTTTTAATCTGCAACAGATTTCAGCTACAACCATGTTATCCTTTGGATTTATTCACCAAATTCTCAACATACCCAGCAAGCCGCACTGAAAGAGACTATTTATAAGGCTTGATCTAGACAGATAGGACTTCCCAGCACCAAACCAGAAATCAGCTTACCCTTACCATATGTTATACACACCACTATGTCAGATTCCCCTTGTGTCATTCTTTTTTTAGAGGTGACACCAACATTCAAAGCTCGACTTAATGATCACAACATCAGCGTCGAGCTGCAGAATGGCCACTGTGTACTTTACTCGCCGAGTCCTTCATCACATCTGTCCATCTTCTGTCCTCCTGAACAAAAGGAGGGATGAGAAATGAAAGCCTGAGGGAATGTACAGACAAGATAAGCCAGGAGATTGGGCAAAGAAATGAAGTGTGGGAGAGGTGGATAGAGTGAGCGGAAGTGAGAGAGAGAGAGAGAGAGAGAGAGAGAGAGAGAGAGAGAGAGAGAGAATTCCATCAGCAGGCATGGAGCAGCATTACACAGCGTAGAGAACGTGCTTCATTTTTCCTCCTGACCTCATGATGACCCCAACACTGATGGGGTGAAGAGCAGGTGGGGAGAGAGAGACACAGAGAGAGAGAGAGCGAGAGAAAGAGAGAGATGCAGGGGTTGTTAGTTAGGCGCTAATAAGGAGTTTCAGGGAAGTGTAGCTGCCTGCTGATTATGGATATTGCCATGGCAATGCCACATGGCGTGCCTCTGATGTCATTTGTGTACCAGTAGTCAATTTAGCACACACACTTTTTTTAGTGAACTACAAAGAAAGAAATTTCCTCCAAAATACATCTGTTCTTAATGTTTCCTTAGTGTCTGCGAGAGTGCCTCACCTCACTTACTCTTTCTAAACCTTGTTCTCTTTTTGTTCTTGCCTTTTTGTCTCCTTAAGACCCTTCTTTCTTTCCTTTATTTCTTCTCTCCGTCTCACACTCTCTGTCTCTTTCTTTCTCTCACCCACGCAAACACTCACGCTTGCGCACACAAGGCAGCGGCATTGCGCGCCCCAGGGGACTACAGTGTGATTGAGAATGGAGAGTCTGTCATTGCCCTGCCGATGAACTCGTTGCGTACAAGATCCTCCTCCTGCTCTCTTACACATACACACTCACACACACACACACACACACACTCTGAGAAACATCATCAAATATGCAATTGCCAAAGATGTTGGAGATTTCTGTCACACAGCAATGCGGTCCAGTCCGAAATTCATTCTATTCTATTTTATTCTGTATTGGGACATTTTTTGTAATTCCATACTTCATGTTTAAGACAACTCCATACATTCTTTACAATCAATCATGGTCTTGGCACATTCTGACCACACCGAAAATGCATAATGTATCCAAAACATAGACATGGATAATTACCATCCAAACTGCACTGTCTACGTCACACTAGATCTCAATATGACTTCATCCTCTCTCTCTCTGTCTCTCTCTCTCTCTCTCTCTTTCTCTCTCATTCCTTGTCTTTGTTTCTCTCTCCCTCTCTTTTTCTCCTTCCCCTGGAGAGTGCATTATGGATGGCCCCTTGGAGTTATAATGGTGCTTTAAAGTGGACGTGAGTGCCTGTGACGAGTGGTCCTAATGATGCCTGTTTACGCCACTCTCCCCCATTTGTAATGATTAGAGGCAGGATAAATGGGGCCGCAAGCTCACCTGACAGGCAGTCTGCCGGCCTGGATGCACTGCCATCCTACTGTGGCTCAGAGGGCACAGTCCACGCTCACCAAAACCTAACCCTCGAGATGACCGCCAAGTGACCCTGGCTACAAGTAGGTCAGCTGCTGGTCAAATGCACTTCAAATAGATTTCAATAGCCATGTCCAGACTATCATCCAGTCAATTGGCTTCTTTAGGATGTTGAGTAACATCGAAGGGCTTGAACACACCCCACGCTGGTGACCGCCAGACAACCTGCCAGAATTTCGGGTGAATTTGAGGTCACATTAATATTCATGGAAGTGTGACAACATTCAAGTCTTCTCATATATGGTATGGAAACCAAAGACTACAGGTATATAGTGCCTGTTAGCAACAATAGAGAAATAGTCTAGCTTTAACCATGGATCAAAGTTTCTACCTGCACAGCATGTTCATGGTTTTAATAGTTCAATCCGAAAGTCCTGTGACGCCCTGTATAAATGTTTGACCTATATGAATGTTTTCAAGGATTCTCTAACAACCCTTAAATGGATAGATGTTTTGCCAAACCATGCTTTTTCATTCTTCTATCTTAAACAATTTGTTCTACAAACAGGCCTGATGAATGTAAAACAGTCAAAATATTCCACAATAGTGTAACAAAATGCATTGTAGTAGCACAGACTGGTGAAGAGTACATAAATCTGCTCAAAGGCAGGCTTATAATGTCAAATCCTTTCATAATACAGTAATGCCTGCAAGACAGTCATTTAAATCAGCTTGTAAATACCAAAAACATGAGCATCCTGTAATACGATGGCAACAAATCTCATTCAGAATTACATAAGAGGTCAGACGTAATACACTGGGACAGGCCATTGCTCCCACCAATGATACAAAACACTTTTTAACACTGCGTGTGATGCTGACCAGTGGATGACCCTCAGCTGAAGGTAGATTGCTTTTGGGGTTCACATTGGTTCATTTCTGTGAAAAACAATATTTCTTGAGTTTAGTGTACAGCTGACTGAATGTATGTCATGATGTCAGCTACAGGGTGACCTCTGGGCATGGTCGAAAGCAGGCTTTTTAATTTCCCACAATGCTAATTACAACATATGTAAACCCTGTCTGGGCTAAGTATCTCCCTGTGGATGACCAAAAAATGACCCTATGTTGACTTGGAAGTGGCCAGGGGTTATTCCAAGGTCAGTCATACAGAATATGGGAAAATGTATACTCTCGATGGCAAGCACTGAGGCTAGCACTGGTCAGAGTAACATGAACAGGACTCTACATGTTTAACTAAACCATAAACCAATTTGTATTGCTATTGCTGATGTAAATTCTTAGAGCATTACTACATGAGAGTCCACTTGTAGGATGTGTTTACCAGGCCAGAAAGGAGGTCACATGTTTTTTTTGTGTCTAAGGACTCTGGACAAAAATGCATTGCTCTAATACAGTAACTTTAGATAAGATCAGGTTTCCAAGCATCTGTGAACCCGAGTTCACACAACAAAGCTGCTTTTTGATAAGAGATATCCTACTCAAAAAAAGGATTTTGTCGCTTAAGGGTCCCAATCCTACACCACTGATGTTGACTGCTAAGTGACCTGATGTTGACCACAAGGTGAACCGAGACCGCAGACTGACCCCTCCACCACTGTGTCCTTTGGATGACCTGTGAAGAGGTCACTAAGGGCACTGCCTGGGGTCAGGTCAGGCTCTGACACAAAGAGTCTCTGGTAACTCAGCAGAAAAGAACAAGTGGAGAAACATAGGGTGGGAGAGAGAAAGTGAAAAAGGAAAGGAAGACTGGGGACAAAGGTCAGCTTCTGTGCTCTTCCTTTCTTCATTATTCCTTTTGCCCACCATGCTTTCTCCTTCTTTTCTGTTCCCTTGTTCTCAAACACCTTTGACTCGGGCGTGCGCTCAGGCAGTAACGGAGTTGACCTGACCGTGAACACAGTCTCGACGAAACTTGTAATATTACCATGTCCTGGGGCAACGGACACAAAAAGACTACAATCTCACGATTTTGCTTGAACTCAAAAGATCAATGGAGAACACCTAAAGGGTAATAATCCCTCATGAAGCATAATATTATTCTGTAAAGTCAGATGAAAGCAAGCAAACTGATCTCATTTTCATCCAGTATGCATTGTGCTTCAAATGCCATCAGTAAGCCCAATCAGAAATCAGAAAACAGTCAATCATATTTACACTTCTGTAACATGGGCAGAGCCTGACCTGATGTCCCATTCCAAGATTATGCCTGCAAACAGCATTGTGATCATGGCTACCAAAAATGTAAAAATACATTTAATTAAGTAAAGATAGAGGCCTATGGTGGGTGGGACTGGGATTTCTTTAAGGGGGGGGGGATGATGGATGCCAAGAGGAAGTTGGGGGAAAGGGAGGAGGATCAGGTAGTAAGGGTGAGGTGAGAAAAAGAAGACAGAAGCTTGGGATGAAAAAAAAGAAAGATGAAGACATGACAGGACAAAGATGTCAGGCAAATGAGTAATGTGGAAAAAAAATGAGAGGATGAAGGCAAGAACTTTTAAAGTAATGTGGGTTTTTGTGTTGCCTTTGCCATTTCAAAGTCCCCATGACCTCAAGCTTTAACCTTTAACAAAGAGCGAGGATAGAAAAGACGCGGAGTCTCTCTCTGTGTGAGATGTGATGTATGTGAATAGTATAGCAGCGGCAATGCTTCTTTGTAGAGAAAAAAATTTTAAGTAGCATTACACATATGGAGCATAGACATATTATACCACCTGACACAGCAGGACACAGAGGACAGAGAAAGAGAGATGAGACAAGACAAGACATATACTTCACAAAACATTCTTCAGGTGGAATATTTCATTTTGTGAACTCTATACTGACATGCCTGAGAACTATTGCATGTAAAACATTACTTCAGTGGGTTGTGACTGGTGTAAGGCAGGGTTATCATTAGCAAATGTCATCAGATCAGTGTAGGATATTCTAACAAGAACATCAACATAAATAAACAATAATCAGATACAATTTTTAAAAAATGCCCACAGTATCTATGTTGCCACTTTTAATTCTGAGGAACAGTTCAATTGTGTTACAGCACCAGTAGCAGTTGTTTTATTAATTGTTGTTATGAATTTTTGTTGTACTAACATCTTTTACACTTAATGTTCCCTGTGATTTCTTGTTTTAATTGTTTTGTTAATTAAAAAAAAAATTATATGATCCTTGTTTATTGTTTTATTCTTGGCCTAATTTTAACTGTTGTTATTGTTGTTGGTGGTGATGATGGTGGTAGTGGTGTGTATTTTTTTTTGTTGTTGTTGTTAAATATATATGCCCAGAATACTTAGCACTGATGTTTGTTGTGCCGTGTTTGCTTTTAAATTTCTTATCTAATCTCTTATTTTCAAGTTCCGTGATCCTTACTGTTTACTGTCTTATTCACTGTCTATTATTATTATTATTATTATTATTATTATTATTATTATTATTGTTGTTGTTGTTGTTGTTCTGGAGATATTTAAACATGTCCAGAATATTTTACACTGACTCCTTATTTTGCTTTCATTCATTGTTTTGCTTTCATTCATTTTCAAAATAAGTTTTTTGAGTCTTACTCTTGTTATTCATCCTCAATTTTTTAATCTTGATTGTAAAGCACTTTGAGAAAGCATATTATTATTGTTGTGGCCGTTGTTGTTACTGCTTTTGTTCTTGTTGAATCTGGAGCAATTTGGACGTATCCAGAACACTCCTGCTCACAAGCGCCACCTGGTGGTCAATAACCGCGACACAGAGCAGTCGTTTGAAAAGATCCATAAACCCTCATATTGGACAGCAGGGTTTAATTCTAGTCCATGGTGTGAACAGAGCATCAGATAAACACAGGCTGAGCAAGGATTCCACTCTTGGGCTGCTATGATGATATATTGATTTTCATTCCCCACCAGGTCCATGCTGTAGATTATTAGTATGAGCGCCGCTGAGCTCCACGGGAACATCAGGCAGGAGATGATAGAAAATTATTCACCGTGGATCCACATGCTTGAGATTTATTAAGTTGAAGGAATTGCGATCTCCCCATAGTACAATAAATCCATGCACTATAATCCTCCGTGTTGTCATGGTGGATTAAAGTTGATATACAAAGGGATACTTGGTGGTTTTCTTATCTATAAAAACGTGTTAACTTGGGTTTTTTTCTCCTCTTTGTGTGATAAGTGAATATACTTAGGCTATTGTCTAAACATCTGTATAATCTGTATAATTGCTTATCATTAATGGCTATTAAACCGGTCATTTCTGGTGTAAAAAAGCTTTGCAGCAAATTCAGCAGAATATTAATGCCACTTAAATGCCAAAAGAAATCGTTAATCCAACAGGGTTTCAAAATTATGAGGAGATTTTATTTCTAGCCAAAAGATGGCGCCATTGGACAATTTTACTACAGTTCACCCTGTACGCTGTAATGTGTTTGGACGCCAGCAGGTGGCAGCAGAGTATAGAATTATGTTTGCAATAGCATAGTGGCCATCGTATGTTTGTATAACCTACTCTTAGAGAAAAAATTAAGACAAAGGAAACCAAAACCATTTAGTGTGTTTGGCTTCAGAGTTTATCATCAGTAACAAAAATGTCAAAAAGTCTTGTGATAATGTTATTGAGATATTAATAAGAAAAAAAGAGCCAAATCATATCAGCTCAGGGTGACAATCTGCTGTAGAAGGTAATGTTGCTGCTTCGTAGCTCTGGGGTCATTGGCTTGATACTGAGTTCGGATTACAGTCTGTTTGAGGATTTTCATGCTCTCCCTGTGTCCACATGGGTTTGCTCAGGATTGTTCAGTGTGAATGAGTGTATAAATGTGGGTAAATAGTGGCCTTGGTATATTTCCACCCAGAACCCAATGTTCCAGGTATAGACTCTGGATTCATCGTGGTGCTGACAAAATTATAAAGTGTTTACTGCAGATGAATGTATGATATTGGTTTCGAAGATGGTGTTTGCCTTTCAAAATATTATATAAATATTTTCTAATAATTTGTATCCCCATCCCACAATCCCGGCATTTTGGATATTCACACACTTATTCTTCTTGTTATCTTTGTTTTCACACTACACAGACAGCTTGGTCAATTTTTGCCTATTTTTCTATAAGTATCTATTATAGCCCTGTTAGATAAATTACTTTTTTCAAATCTTTGTCTGCTTTGATTCTTTTCAAGCCATTTTTCTTCTGATGTTGCTCAATGTTTTGGTTGTCGTCTTGTTGCAGGACACATCCATTTTTCTTTCTCTTTTAGTGACAGCTAACTTATAAACATTTGAGTTAACTTATTCTTACTCACTTAAACCCAATAGGTTAAGCTTAAAGAACTAATTAAGTCAAAAGCTCTTCTGTGTATAAAGCAAAGTTAAAAACAAAACAGCTCACTCACTTTCAGTAACCAATTTATGCTTATCAGGGTTGCAGGGATACCAGACCATCGCAGCACACCATGTGTGTACACAATCAGGGAAATTGTATCTTAGCCAGTCTGCCTATTGCCATGCTTTTGGAAAGTGGGAGGAAACCCAGAGAACCCAGAGGAAATCCACACTGACACTGGGAGAGCATGCGAATATTCATACAGACACGAGGATTCAGGCACCTGACACCACAACTGAACCCAGGATCCTGGACCGGTGAGGTGGCACCACTATTTTCTGTTATTGCGCCTTGTTTTTATTATTATTTGATTAGTAGCCATGATCAAGCATTAAGGGTAAATGTTCTTGCCATCCAGTCATGATAGTCACTTATCTGGGCCTTTATAAGGAAACTACACATTTACAAATGTTATTTGACAACCTCTGGAACACACTGTTCATTATTTGTTAACTAACTGAATTGAAGTTATTTGAAAAACACAATGAAAGAAGAAGGTTTGGAAAGCACGACATGGGTAGTGCTTACCTCAAATTTCAAATTTCAAATCTCACTAAAGAAGTAACTCAATCAGATTGACGTTACGTCAGGGTGCGTGTCCACACAACGTTTTTTCTGAGTGCCAGCTTCTTTTTTCAATTTACTTTTTTTCCCAATGAGGAGCGAGCATTTTTTCTGCCAGCGGTTTTTCTGCCAAAAAAAAACCCCAAAAAAACATGCTATATGGTCACACGCCTGAAGCGCCCTGTCAGCATTTTTCTGACAGAAAAAAAACATTATTGGACCCTTAATGAGTTCTTATAACTTAAGTAAATATGGCATTTGAGCAGGGATTACTCTTTTAATTTAGTCATTTCCACAGTTTGGTTGTACAGTGAAAAGATGTTCAATTTGAAACTCATGGTCTTTATGATTACAGCAGCAGTTCTTAGACACAAGTCTACAGAATTCAGGTGAGATTATCTAGAAACTGCTCTGCACTGAGCTATACAAACATAGTTTAATACTAGTTTGGCACTATACTAATTCCTGGTGCTGGTATGCAGTTTAAGATATAGCCTATTAAGTAAATTGGCCTTGCAAACATACACATACATACATGAACTATGCATTGGGAGCTTCATGAAGTGGGATTCCATTGCTGAGCAGCTGCACACAAGCCTAAGATCACTAGACGCAATGCCATGCATCAGCTGGAGTGGTGTAAAGCATGCTGCCACTGGACTCTAAAGCAGTGGACACTTGTTCTCTGGAATAATTAATCACACTTCAATATCTGGTAGTCTGATGAATGAATCTGTGTTTGGCAACAGTAGGGATAATGGTCCGGGGCTGTTTTGGGGGTTTGGGCTACACCCTTAGTTCCAGGCCAATGTTAATGCTACGGCATACAAAGACATTTTAGACCACTGTATGCTTCCAACTTTGGGGGAATCCCTTTCAAGTTACAGCATGACAATGCCCCTGTGCACAAAGTGAGGTCCATAAAGACATGGTTAGATGAGTTTAGTGTAGAGGAACTCCAGTGGCCTGCAGATCCCTGACCTCAACCCCACTGAGCACCTTTTGGATGAACTGGAACATTTATTGCAAGTCCAGCAACATCACCCATCATTAGTGCCTGATCTCACAAATACCCACAAACAATGTTAAGGCTGAAAAGGGAGGCCAAATGCATTTTAATGCCACTGGTTTTGAAATGGAATGCCCAACAAGCTCATACAGTAGATGTGATTTGATTTTGATTTGATGTGTCCTTATACACTTTTGGCCATATAGCGTAGAAATTATGCATAGTATCAATGTGTTGGGCTTGGAATTTGGTCGCCATAATTAAAATAAAGTAGAGCATTGAGCTTGAGCTAATCAAAAACAAACAATGCCGGTGTATCAGCTTCAATTTACATGTATTGATTTTATCATTTCCCCATTCCACGGTTTGCATGCAGGTTCCACAGATATATAGTACTCTTCATCCATAGCACTTTTTAGCCTCAGCTCAGTTATTTTAATTCTTAGGAATGGAGGTTCTTAAACCTGGTTTTATTTTTTAAAACTACATATATTCAATGAAGATAAGTGAACATCAATTAATGGTCATTCTGAGAATCTTCACTGTTATTATAGCAAAGCTCTCAGAAAGAGAGAGTATTCAGCTCTCCTCTGTGTCACTTCTTCTGTGAAGTATCACTATGTCCCTCGACACTCAGAGTTGCTGGCTTAAATGAATAATGGGGTAATTAACTCAATCATGGTGCTTGTGCCAGTGATAAATTTTGTTATTACTCTTTCTTTGCTCTCCACACATTCCATATCAGAACTCTTTCCTCTACATTACCCCAGTGCACGCATACCTAAACACACACACACCCCTATTCTACAAATTCTTGTTGACTTTTTAGCTGGTTATCAGCATTACATCATTTATTCCATGTTTAACTTACACTTCCTCAAACACGTACCTGCATTTCTGCATCTATGTGCTGCTCTTTTTGTTTGAGAGCTCCATTATAGTCCAGGTGTATTTCTGCCTCTCACTCTCAGTGTTCCCAGATCTGGTCACGACCCTGGTTATCATAAAAACATTTACTAAATATGATGGAACGTAGGAAGGCTTCTGTTATACATATTCAACTGAAGAATTTAAATAGATACCTGACATCACATGCTTTGAGCAGAGTTGTAGGACCAGAGTTGTAAGTTATTTCAAGATTTAGCTATTTCTGTTTTATAGGTGTTTTTTAAGAGTGTTGCTAACATTGTTAATTTCATTTATTTTGCAAGATGATTGAAGACCAGTAAAAGCAATTCTGTGATGTCATATTTCACAGTTTTAGAGAAACTTTCAGAAAGTCAGGAGGAAGAAGCTGCTTAATTATTAGCAAAATCTGATTAATTGACTGTGTTAAATAGAAAAAAATTCTCTCTCTCTCTCTCTCTCTGTGGAAATGCTATTATATCTTGCTGGGTACCAAATGTCCCCATAAAGATGGAAATATCTGACACTTTTCAGACATTTAGCCCATGAGAAAAACTTTTTTTTACATATGCAAAAAAATAATGCATGATTTATTTTTAAAAATCCAAAAAGGTTTCCAATGTGATGGCTAAGATTAGGTTTTGGTGTAGAGCAGCATTAATTAGATGCATTAATAATTTTGCTGATGGAAGGTCCTCACAAGTACAGTAAGACAACTGTTCGAGACAGATGTAAGATAAATGTTTCACTGACTTGTGAAAAAATAGTTTTTTTTTTTACACAGCTTTTTTGTTTTCTGGTTATATTGAAATCCCGGAACTGAAGATTTCTTCACAAGGATTTCCATAGAGCAGCTGTTATTCCTATTCAGACCAAGACATGAATCTGCAGTGGAAAAAGTAAGGTCTCTTTTGAGCTCCTTGGACCTTCACACTTCAAAAGGTCTTGATCAAAGAAAACTCCAAAGACCACCAAGAGAACACAGACCATCTGACTTTTTCCTCCTGACTGCAACTTGAGCAAAAGATTAGATATAAGCTTGTCCTTTCATCCAAATAATATACACAGTCCACATACTGCAATAAGTAATTAATCAAATATGTGTAAATATAGTAGATATAAAAAGTCTACACACCCCTGTTAAAATGGCAGATTTTTACAAAAATTTATTATATATATAGCAAGATAAATCATATCAGATCTTTTTACACCTTTAATACCTTTAATTAATATAATATAGCAACCAACAAGATTGAAGTGAAAAACTAATAGAATTATTTAAGGGGGGAAAAGAAAAAGAAAAAATGTCCACTAACCTAGCTACAGAAGTGTGCACACCCCTTAACTACTTTGTTAATGCAGCACTAAGACTTTTTGTGTAAGAGTTTACCAACTTAGCACATCATGATTTGCCAATATTATCACACTTTTCCTTTAAAATATGCTCCTGATTTTTTCAAAATAATTTTGATCTGTGCTGGACAATTCCAAAACATACTTTTTTGTTGAATTGGATTTGTGCTTTGGGTCATTATACTGAAAGGTAACTTTTTTCTTCAGCGCCAGCTGTGTAACACAGGCCTGAAGTTTTGTCCCAAAACAGACAGGTATAAGAATCTATCCATGCTTCCATCTATCTTGAGTAGGGCCCCTGTCCCAGTTGAAGAGAAGTAGACCCACAGCATGATGCTGCCACCACCATGCTTCACCAGTGTTCTTTTTGTGATAAGCTGTCTTGTTTTTGCACCAAAAATATCTTTTAAAATTATGCACAAAAGCTCTATCTTCTTCTCATCAATCACTGTATCTATTGTCTATGGTAATTTAAAAAACCCTAGTCTATTGGAATGTTATATGTCAAGCTATGACCAATGTGATATTCAAGGAACTCCTGTTACATTGTGTGTGTGTGTGTGTGTGTGTGTGTGTGTGTGTGTGTGTGAGAAAGAGAGAGAAAGAGAGAGACTACTTTTTTGTGTAGTACTGCGGCTTGGCATCTCTTATCTTAAGCTATTTCCATTCTTTAGCAGTGCTGATTCCCTTTAAAGGTTAATCCGCTGATTGCAGGCAGAGTAGCAAAGTCATGAGTCATGGAGCTTGCAACGCTAAAAAAAATGTTGCCACAGATGGATCTTCACACAAGACTGATATTCCTCTTGGGTAATGTATAAGACCTGGTTATTAGGGCAGGGGGGGTGATGCAGACAGATGGAGACAGAGCCTTACAGTGTAATTTATACCTAGCATTAAATTGCATGCATATCAGTCATTTTCCGTCAATTTGTGCAATCATACCTTTACCAAAAAGGCATTCTATTAAAACCAACTTGAATGGAAATAAATACAATATGTATTACTTAGGCTACTTACTGAAATCTGTCTGTTTTACATAGTTTCCTTTACTTTAGTTTAATATAGTGAAAAAAATTATTGTCTTTAAATTTGTGTCCAGCCAAATGCCCTCTTTGTCCTGTCCACATAAACAAACTGTGCGTATGGTTCTTCATGGGTCATTAGTGTAGTTTTGGGAGGTGAAGCATTACTTAAATGGAATTGGATGCTGTGGAAATCAGTTCAGTCCTTTGACACACTCACTCCTGAACTGAATCTAAGCACAGTTCTCAAGTTATTTTATTAGCACTTTAAGGGTCTTGCTCAATGGCCTCACAGCAGCAGCTTAGCAGTGCCAGGCCTTGAATTCATTCACTCATTTACTATCATACATACAGGTACATACAGGTACATAATTTCATTTTAGTATACATTTGAAATAAACAGGTTTTCAGAATTTTTCAATATTTGAAACAAAGAAAGTGAATAGTTAATATTGAAGATTCACACTCTTTCTAGGTCCCTATATAAATTTGTGCAAATTTGTGATATTGACCATATTATTTATTTATTTTATTTTATTTTTTACTAAATTTCTGATTTTCCTCCTGCCTTAGCTCTTCATGTGTTCAGACAATTTTAATCTACAATGGATCATAAAAATTTTGTACAAACTTGTGGAGTCCATGCCAGCTCGAGAGCACACTGTCAATAAAAGCAAAAGAGGACATCCCAAATATTAAGAAACTCTGAAATTCAGGTCACAGATTTCAAAGATTTTACTTTTCACTCAAGCTGCTGTTAGCAATATAAGCTGTAGTAAAAATCTGTTGTATTTAATTTAAAAGGAATGCTAAATAGAAGCATTTTCACTAGTGGTCTCAAACTTTTTATCCCCACTATATGTGCTGGCATACTTACTTACTTACATACTTAAATACTAATATCCTTATGAACTAGCCTACCTGCATTATTTTCTTATTTACTATGTTCCTTGCATAACAGAATGTGTATGTACTAGCAGATAAATGTACTTGAATACTTGCAAAAATGCAAATGCAAAAATAAGACAGGTTGCTAATCTATCACAGGGCTAACACAAAAACGAACAGCCATTCACACATGGGCAATTTAGAGAAGTCAGTTAACCTTATCTGCATATCTTTGGACTTTGGGAGGAAACCGTACCTCAAACTGTATTCTTCAGTGTATTGGGGTCTTCATGTGTGCCAGAAAACACCACACCATTATACTGCCACTGCCAACCTGTACTGTCCACAATAAACATGTTGGAGCATGTTGCTGCCATCAATTGCTGTTTTCTCCTTGGCTGACCTGTTCAATGCATGTTTATTAGTACACCAGTGGGTTTGTCCTTTTTGAGAAAATTCTTTATGAATTTTCCTTCTTTTCTCAGCTATGTTATAGCTTGCTCCCAGAGACACCAGGTCTTCATGAGTTGGCCCTTTTTAACAACAAATGCAGACTTCACAGGCAAAATCAGCCAAAATAGACATTCAGAGCTGTTAACTGTTTAAATAATCAGTCTAAAAGGGCACTCCTGGGCAACAAGAAGCAAGAAATATTCCAATATTTTTGATCACTTAACAAGTGGGTAGGCTGAAACAAACAATGCCATGCGCTAAGGTATTTAACACATCTATATGCAAATATCAGGAAACAAAAGCTGAAATTCTGATATATCCTCTCATATTCATCTTTTCTGTTCCCAAACCCAAATGTCTTTACTGGATAGAAACAACAAAAGCATTAGTGTTCCAATACTTTTGGAGGGGACTGTTTGTTGTCGGGCATAAATGAGGAAGATTTAGTATTTCCTAAGTATTAGTATTGGATTAAATGCAGACAGGAAATAATGCTAATGTCTTGGTCATTTCTTCTGTGAGTAATATATCCATGATATCTACATTTTCCTTCTGATATAATTAGATAATGTTTTAATGTATTTTTTTTTAAAACATTGGATAACAGAGAAAATTTTGGAAGTGAAACCTGCATACAACACAAATTGTCCCAGACATCTTAACTTGCACCAGAGTTCAATTTAGCAAAAATTATTCAGAAAAATGCTTACCACTGCAAAGAAAATGCTCACATAGCTAAAAATGTTCTTCAGAGAACAAATGGAGGGTTTTTGTCTCTTCTGAATTTGCAACGGATGCAGCAGTGATACTCCATTCAGGTTTATGCACTCAGCAAATGATTGATCTAGGGTGTAGCTGCAAAAAAAAAACAAAAAAAACTTGGCCTTTGATATGTAGGACAGGGAGTGTCGATTCCAAGTAGGCAATTTAATGTAACATTTTAAAATAATGGATTTAGTAATTGCTGGAATATATTATTGATTAACCACATACAACACAGGAATAACACATTGCAGAATAGCACACTGACTAAGGAAATCAGAGTTTCTAAAAGAAACTACTGTGGGAAGCTGAAAAGCAAGTTTTCATCCAATGATACTGTGACAGTGAGGAAAGGCCACCACCAATTACCCCCCCCAACCAACACAAACACACATACCCACACACACAACCCACCCTGCTGAGAATCAACAACTCGCTGACAACATGAATGAGTTTAACTGGAGGTTTGAAAAGCCAAGGCTTACTCAGCTTGTTCCCCCCAACTAATTTAATTCAACCACTCATTGAGACTTCCTTCCTTCCCCTGGCACTATGCTACTGCCACTCAACCTGCATTACAGACCTGTGAAGAAGAAAAACAGTGGCTCTTTAAGAGATAAATGACCCACCCAACAGTAAAGCATTCACCTGTCCTAAGGAAACTGCCAGTTTAAATCCTGATGATACCATAGCCAACAGTGCCTGGGAGTCAAGGGAGCAAAAATTGGCCATGCCCTCTTCCCTGTCAATCATATAGACACTTGCCAATCATGGACTCATTTTAGCAAAACTGGGAAATAGCACTGTCTTCTGAGCGTGTATGCTGCCCTGTGATGTCGGGTAAAGGATGCATAGCTTGGGTCTCAAAGGAAACAAGTGGATGGGAATTCGTAAGACCAAATCAGGGAGAAAATATAGGGCAAGAGGGGTTGAGGGGGGAGTGCTGGCCCACCTGAAGGACATAGCAGGCTCGCTGCTTGATCCCATTCAGCTTGCTTATGGAGTAAACAGGTTAGTGGATGATGCAGTCAACAAGAGACTGCATTTCGTACTGCAACACCTTGAACACCCAAGGGTCCTGTTTGTTGATTTTATCTGGGCGTTCAACACAATAATTCCAGACATCATCCTACTACTGCACTAGTACACTGTGGCTCCAGCTGATTACCAATTTCCTGACAGTCATTAAGCAGCAGTTGAAGTCAAGTCCCTCATCTTCTTGCATTTTCACAAATGACTGCTACAATGTCTGTCAACCTCCCGAAATAGATGAAGTGACATGAAATTCTGGATGACATGGGAGTTATCTTGGGATGACAGTGAATATGCATATAGAAGGGACATCAACTGGCTTAGTCCCTGATGTAGTCATAACAACCTAGGATTAAATACCCTCAAAATAGTGGAAATGACAGTGGATTTCAAAGGGATCCCACAGCACCATCATCACTTACCATTTTAAACAGCACTGTATCAACCTTTCTGATTTCTGGGGGCCATTATCAGCCAGGACCTGATGTGGAAGATTAACACAATGTCTCAACTGTACTTACTGTAACAATTAATGAAGTACAATCTTCCAGAGGAACTGAATCAATAATTCCTGTGGACAATTGTACTAACTGTGATAATTAACAAAACACAATCTTCCACAAGGACTGTTGATCCAGTTTTAGAGCTACTACTGAGTCTGTCCTGTGCACATCCATCACTGTCTGGTTTGGCTCAGCCACCCAACAACACAAAATCAGGTTACAGTAGATAGTCAAACCCAAACAGAATATCATTGGCACAGACCTGCCCTCTCCTGAGAACCTGTTCTCGACTCAGGAAACAAGCAATAAAATTCATTGCCAATGCCACACATTCTCGACACTCCTTAATTGAACTTCTTCCTGCTGGCAGATGCTACAAATAACTGAGTGTCAATACAGCCAGACAGAAGAACAGCTTCTTTTCAGAAGCCATTAAACACATGAGTAGACATGGGACTTAAATAACATTTTAAAATCAGCAGTACGAAATCATTGTGATCGCCAATGCACCTCATACACCTTCTTTTGCTTCCTCTACTGAGAAATGCAATTAACTATATACATTATTTATGCAATACCTATTTAAAGAATATTTTACTTTGATTTATTGTACATATTTATTGCATTTCCCAATTTGCACTCTTATTCTGGCACATTAGTTACACACTGAAAGGAGATATCTCACTGTTGCCATTGTTTACATGTAACAGTTTACATTGTTAATTTAATGTCCTTATGCACCAAGAAAGCTGTTAAAACATAGAATATATCTTCCAAATTTGGCCTTCTTGCAGAAACAACCGGCATTTATATTGTATTTTTCTTCTTCTTTTTACATCTTTTTCCCACTTCTAGTATGATGGGTCGATGTGGATAGGCTGGCTGAGGCGTGGTACACCCTGAACAGGTCAACCAGTCTATAATGGGGCCATTCACACTCACATTCACACCTATGAGCAATTTAGAGTAGCCAATTAACCTAATCTGAATGTCTTTGTACTGTCGGAAACGAGAGCTGCCAGAGAAAACCCACACAGGCACAAGGAAAACATACAAACTCCACAGAGAAAGTATAGAGTTTGAATGGAGAGAAGTGAAGCCAGATTGGAGCTAATTCCCAGGGAGTCTCTCGCTGACCATTTGTCACAAGTAGGTCTAACTGTGGACATGCAGCATCCTTGCACATTCCACCAGCCTTATTAAACCTTGGGTTAAGGTTAGGATTAGGGTTTGGTTTAGGTTTAACTTTGAGTTAGAAACTTCTGACAGTACTTCTGACTGTTAACACACATTGCCTCAGGGGATGGATCATGTACTGGAGTGGGTGTGTCATGTTGTAGAATGGGTGTGTCTTGTCTGCTGAGAGACTGCAGGTAGACTCTTCTCGTTTGTCTACTGCTTAGCGAAAGGTTCAATTTTGTTGATGTCAGGCAACATAAAGCGACGGGTAGCTGCGCCCCAAAAAGTCATCTGGCTCACTCTCTGAAATATGAATTTAACATCTTTTTTGGACTCCTTAAGGGGCCATACCACTGATGGCCGAATAGGTTTTTCAGATTTTCCTGAGAGCTTATTATCCAAGCAATGCGACCAGATGTCACATGTTTGTGACATCATTTTCTGCATACCTGGAGAAAAATGTGATTTAAAGTGATTTATAAAGTTATGGAGTCGGTCATACAGTGTTGTGTTTCTCTAGAAAATAACAACAGTCATATAAAGGGACAGAACGATTCAGAACTACAGTAGTTTGATGTGACAAAAGCAGAAAATGAATAGAAGTCAATGGAAGGCTAAAACAAACTGAGCCTCTCACGCCCTCATGGGGGATATCCGTTATAGATGCTTGATTACCCCCTTGGTATTAGCCTTACTGTGGCATTAATTTATTTATATTAAATTAAAACTTAATTTGGTCACACATTTGTCTTTATGCATATAATATCCTCATCTTGCTGGCCTTTGCATTATTACAATATAACAACGATAACGATGATGTTGCTTGCAACGTCATTGCACAAGATGGTACGTTCTTACTTCCGGGGACGAGTGCGTGTCTCTCTGAGTGCGTGTGTATTACAACTTCCGGTCTAGCACCGCTTACTGAGAAGTTTGTTATTATGCGGTTTACTGAGCACATTATAGTTTTGTTGCCAGAATGAGCCTTTTTGGCGTTAAAAAGAAAAAGATGACTTACCAACGCCGGGAAAAAAAGAATTCACTGCATTGCTGTGTGCATGAATGCTCTAATTCTGCGAGGTATAATTCAAAAATAAGCTTTCATATGTTTCCTGTCGATTCTACGTTGCGGGCTCGTTGGGTAGCTATGATCAGAAGGGACAATTTCATTCCGACAAATAATACGCGAGTTTGTAGTAGACATTTTCAAAAAAGTGATTTTGCTGTGCGTTCGGCTGGGGGATTGCGGAGGCTCAAGAAGGGAGCTGTGCCTTTACTCTTCGCCTGGAATGACTACTCTGCACCCACACCGAGTGTTTTGCACAGCCGGCGAACATGTCCTTCGCCAAAGTGGGAAATCAAGATGGAGTGTGATGAGAAAGCAACGATTCACGAGCCCGATTACTGCGGAGCTCCAACAACCTCCTCGAGTCTAACTGCTGACCAGACAAGCGAAAATAAAGCCTTGAAGGGGAAAATAGAGGAGCTGGGGACAAAACTGGAAAGTTTTCAGTTGCAAGCTGGTTTCACAGGATCAGAAACGGATATTACATTTCACACAAGGTAAGTTAGTGGAAAAGGTAAAGGTGTTTGTTCAAGGCAGCACAGCAGTGCATCTCCAGGTTCCTGAACTCGGGTTACTGCCTGTGTGGAGTTATTACCTGGGTTTCCATTGGGGGTTTCCAGTTTCCCATCGTCTCCCAAAAAAACAGGTGGATTGGCTAGCGCGCGCGCGTGTGTGTGTGCGCGGGCATGGTGAATCATGTGTACAGGTTGTAATCTGTAATCAGGATAAAGCGGTTACTGAAGATGGATGTGTAAATTTGTGGTACATCCTGATAGACAGATGGGAAATGACAGAGAGACTGGGATAGAGGGACTAACATGCTAAAAACTACAAGAACTTAACATTATAATAATATTCAGTCAGCTTTCTGCATGTGGCCACTTGATTTCCAGCAGGTCAGCTGCACTGCTGTATCATCTACAAAGGTAGAGAAATACATCTAAAAATTCTTCACGAAGATATCCCTGTCATTCTCGTTTGTCATAATTTACAGACTCTAATGTTTTGTGTGCATTTTGTAAGGAGGAAAGTGATTCAGTGTTAAACACGTTTTATAATTGTATAATTCAGCTAAGTGCAGACCTTCTTCCATCTATTTTCTGGTCCCATCAAAGTTTCTTTCTTTTCTGTCTTGTGAATCAGGATCATACATTTTTTTGCTAGGAATCTTTTATCTTTTCTACATCTGCTATGAATCTACAGATAGGATTTGATACTACACAATTACTACACAATTACTACACAATTACTACAGGGTGCAGTGGTTAGCACTGTCGCCTCACAGCAAGAAGGTCCTGGGTTCGATCCCCGGGTCACCCAGGGTGCCTTTCT
>JAQMYM010000008.1:7401650-7418196 GCA_030014255.1 Parauchenoglanis ngamensis | reverse complement strand
ACGATGATTTTTGCACTGTTGCTCATCACTAGTCAGTCCAACACTACTGTCTTTTTTCATGTAGATATAATAATAATAATAATAATAATAATAATAATAATAATAGTAGTAGTAGTATTTTGCTATTACAACATTCAGTATGTGTTTATTTTCGTGTTCGTTGCTGTAATCTGTTTTAAATGACTACGTTTTCTCTATCTATCTATCTATATCTTTTTTATCATTATTAAAAAAATATTGATTTTAGAGAGTGTTTGGCTGGTCACTTGAGGTCTTACATAATATTCTACATCATACTTGACTGAAAACTGTTGGTTTTCTGGGGTCCACGTATGTGCGTGCGTGCGTGTGCGTGTGTGTCTATACGACAGGAGAATGTTAGGAATGGCCCCATCTAGTGGTCGAAAGCTGAATGATCGGTCTCGCTGATGATCCTGTGACTCCGTACCATATGATTTATCTGTGGTTGTTGTTTAATGATGTCCACCTCAAACAAACAAACAAAAAACATCACCGACAACAAAAAACAACTTTTGTGTCAGTAATCATGGCCTTATATTGACTCCATGTCCTTGTGTGTTATGTATTTTTGACCAACAGAGCAGACAGGAGAGGGATACCACACACGTGTCCCATTATTACAGTACCTATATTTACAGCTGTCACAAGCTTTTCAAAGGGAATCCAGCAAAGCAAGTCACACAAAACAGCTTCACTGTTTTGTTGCTGCAAAGACAGCATGAGCTCCATGACCTTCAGTTGCATTCTTCCACATTTACATTTAAAAGGCTTTTCTCTAAAGCAACAAAAATGTGAGTCAGAATCTATTTCAGGCAGAATCTATTTGAGGAAAATAAGCAGTTCAGGGTTAGTCTGAGGTAACAACATATTTGTTCTGTGGTTTAAAGTCCAAAGTTATAGGCTACCTTCCATCAGTTACAGCACATCCTCTAAGTAAATGGCCAAAAGATGCAGCTCTGACTGAAGCACCCTAAGTGTACATACCCTGAAAGATAGAATTCAGAACCTGCTTTTTAGCTTGAGATTTCAGAGACGCTGATCTACCTTATCAAACTGTCAGTCCAGGTCAAACTGTTAAAGGCCAAACTGTTAAATTTCCCAGTAGCATGATATAGTATAGATCAGCTTATCTTTCTGTTGTAATTTTTTTTTTAAAGAAATCGAAACTGGTCAGGTAATAAGCAATTCAATCCAATTAATTTTCATTTCTATTCAATGGCCATTTTTATTTATAAATAGAAATTGCTCGAAGGGAGCTTTTTAGGAATTTTGATGTAGATCCCTAATCAGCACACAAGAAGCTACAGTGATAAGAAAAAGCTCCCCGAGACAGCAGGAGGAAGAAACCTTGAGGGGAACCAGACTCAAAATGGGAATTAATTTATTCACAGGATACTGGGATTGTTGTTATTATTATTATTATTATTATTATTATTATTATTATTATTATTATTATAAATCATTACACTTTTTACAGCTGTATACTATAAAGTCAAATAGTACTGAGTGTGCTGACAGGATCTTCAGTATAGATATGGTTTTCAATCTGTTTTCTTATGATTACACAACAGTTCTTAGATACAAGTGAGATTATCCACGTAAGACAAATTATTTTGGGCAAGGGCAGTCTTTAATCATGTGGAACCATGCACAGCATTCCATAACATCAACGAGGTGTTTTATTGTGAATTTGAGCACCTCGAAAAGCCCGCCCTAATGACAGCTGTCAATCAAGCACAACTTCAGCACCACAGACAGCGCCTACTATGCTCCCAGAAATAAAGATTGCAAACTGTATTTCCCTTCTCGCTGGAGTGTTACAATTAAGAGGATATTTATTTATTTGTTTGTTTGCTTGTGTGTATGTATGAATATTTATTTAATCGTTAGCATGTTACTTTTCCTCAGGGAAGATGCATGTACTGTACATTTAGTTAGCTTTTTGAGTAAAACATTTAAGGTGGTCTTTAAGATCTACTTTTGTACATTATAAGATGTAGCCTTCGTGGTACCATTTCTCAAAGTGTACATTTATCCATTTGGGAGAGGTTTTTATATCTAATGCGACTTACAAGCCAATAAAAGACTATAGCATGAGAACAAGAGCTGAGTAGTTGAGGTTAAGGGTTACACATAGACTCTGTAGCAGTGCTCACAGCTCTCCGCCATTGACACTAACCTTAACCTCTGAGCTACCCCTGCCTCCATCTACTAGTTATAGATGTTATATAACGACTTACACTTTGAACAGCGGTCATCTATGTTGTCTCTCTTCCATATGGCATGATAAGAATAAAACGATGTCATGTTGTGTCGCAGAGTCAGCTGGTGAATGGCAAGACCTTTGAACTAACCCTCATTTTTCAAAATATTGTACGTCGCATGTGTGTGTGTGTGTCTGTGTGCGTGCGTGTGCGTGCGTGCGTGTGTGTGCGTGCGTGTTTGTGTTTGCGAGTGTCACAATAAAGAAATTAATGTTTCTAAATAAGGAAAGGATTTGTGAAGAACGTGAACAACAACAACAACAACAACAACAAAAGAAATATGTACATTTTTGTGCACTTTTAAGGTTTTGTGATGTGCATTCTGTATGATCACTGTGTGCAATTTCTGACAGTTCATAAAGAAATCAATAAACAACACTAATCCCAAAGTACCAATAGGTGTCAATTACTTTTCCTTCCTTTATCGCAATTAAATAACACTTTACACCCTATAAATCCATAATATGCTCAGTTAGGACCGAGTCCGTGCATATATACGGAGTGATGAGAACAGGGAATGTATGATTGGCTGGAAACTGTTTAATAGGTCCACTCTGATTGGTGAATAAGAAGACATTGATGGATGGGTCCCTTAACGATTGGTTCTTCATGAAATGACGTGTCAGTGAGATGGGCATGGCTAAATTTTCGGGGGTGTGGCTAACCTAATGTGAGCTGTCAATCATTCGGACCTTTCACACAAAGGACTTCTCGAGAATTCTTGGCTGTAGCAGAAGAAAGTTTGATACAACATTGTAGCAATTATAAAAACCAGACCAAATACCACATGGCGGTGTTTGAATTCATGAAGTTAGGTTATTTAGAGAATTAATAATTATAATAATACTATAAAATGATTGAATGATCGTGTGAATGAATGAGAGCCAGTTTGATAGGCTATTGGTACCATATGAACGCTAAATTTCCAATTTCTTTAGATATATGCAAAACGTGTTCTATTTAAAGAGAAAGTCAGACGTAAAGATCATTGCACATAGGCTGGTTTTAATGATCCATAGCTTTTGGGGCTGGTTCATATTACGTTATATATGACACAAAATTCTGTAGACGCTGCTAGAGGTAGAAATGAACATTAAGTTACATGTCTGAGCTCGTTGCTTCATTAAATGATTCCATCCGTGAAGCCAGGCGCTTTTCCGTATGGAGCTCCTGCTCTGACAGAGAAGCGCTCTGTCCACGCCAGCGCCATTTTCTCGCCTGGTTCTTGTCAGAAGCAAAGGGCGCCTGGCAGCCTCGCGCTCGCGCACAGATCTCGAGAAGCACATGGCGCGCGAGGGCCTCCCCGCCAGCCTCGCGTGCCACACGGTCATTTCAAATAAACACGCGGGCGCGCTTGGCACTGCTCGAGCCGCCATCTGCCCAAACACAGCGCGGGAAATAAATGGCACAGCCATGCTAAACAAATAAGCCCGAGCGCAACTGTAGGCCTCGGGCTCAGCACAGTTTAGGAGGGAGATGGGAGCAAAGGAGCGGGGCAAAGGAGGACGATTTATCCTCGCGAAGAGTAAACATGGCGACAGGTCCCAGAAAATAATGTGAAGGTGGAGTGCCGAGGTTTTACATAATATATCGAGAACAGGAAAGTAATCAGGGCGAGCGGAGTTGAAGTCGTTTGGGGGAAATAAATGATTCCAGCACGCAATGGTGATTATTTTTATACTCGCAAGCGACCTCTAAAATCTAGACTAGTCTGATCTGAATTGAGTCTGACCTGAGCCTCTGAAAATTTGGAAAACAAAACAAAATAAAATAAAATAAAATAAAATAAAATAATGTTTTTCTCATTAAGGTGTAGGCTATGATATACAACACAATACATTAAGCTGCATAACTATGACGGAGTTATTAAATTGTACATATGAGTATGCATACACCTATTATTATTATTATTATTATTATTATTATTATTTTATTTATTAATTATTATTTTTATTAGACAATTCCCTGCCACAGAGTAGCAATACTGCTGCTACTACTACTATACAAATCCTTATAATCCTACAATCCTTATAACTACTACTTATAATAATAATAATAATAATAATAACAATAAGAAGAAGAAGAAGAAAAGTAAAATAAATAATGTATTATTATTATTAGTAGTAGTAGTAGAAGTAGTAGTAGTAGTAGTAGTGATATTTTTATTACTGTTGAAAATGGAAAACAAAAGATGTTTCAATGTGAAAACATTGAAATATTAAAATTTCCTGCTATTGTAGGCCTACATTTTATTAGCTTATTATTCTTAGTAATAATTATTAATAATATCACTAACGTTTATAACAACACATTTCCCTATTTATTGCATGATTAAATTTATAGTTTTTGCAATTTATATTTTTTATATTATATTTTGATTTTGGCAGGAAATAACTCTCCAATACTGCTTTTCCGTGGCAGTGGACTACAGCTTACTGCAGAGACAGAGCACAGTGCTGCACAGGGCCACTGCAAGTGCTGTCAGTTTAATGTATTATTTTACCAGCAGAGGGCGAGCGAGGATTAATATGGAGTTAAAATATCCCAAGTATAAGAAGCATAACGCAGATCACTACGATTTACAGCATTGTAGGTCAGTTATATCAGTGTTTGCAATCCTGATATAACTACACAGTTCTAATATTCATTATATTCATAATCTTGCACGCATATTAGTGGAGTCAGGTGTGTTTTGTGCAAGTCCAAGATTTAGAAACACTGGCCTAAATTATGGTTATATTGTATTTACATTTATATTGAATCATTATTCTTGAGTAAAATCAATTTTTTTGGAAGAAAGTACAAGACTGCAATTTTTAGTACCATGAAATACCATAATCTTGGAGCAGATATCAGTTCTGCAGTAAAAGGAATAATTTGATTTCACTACACAGATTGGTAAAAATGTGGTAGCATCATTTCTCACTATACTGAATTCAAGTTTGCAAATCCATTAGTCTTACATCATGCAACATTTTTTAAAAATAAACCTTTAAGCTGTGAAATTTAACTTTGACCTTTTTAATGTGTATGACTAATTGCTGTTATCATGTACACAGCAAATATAACAGTAAAAAAATATCTGCATGATTAAATATGTAAATATTCATCTACAAATACTTTATCTGAAGCTTTATTCGAACCACAGATATCGTATTTCAGCCTTATATCATGCAACAGTATGTTTTAATACACTTCAAACTGTCTTAATTTTAAATTTGCTAAATATCATTTATAAAATTACGAATCATTGATATTCACATAGCAAAAGTAAAAAAAGTCAGCCTGATTAAATATGCAGTAAAGTTACAAATCTGAAGCTTGAGATTCATGTATATGTAAATTCTCTCTCTCTCTCTCTCTCTCTCTCTTTCTCTCTCTCTTTCTCTCTCTCTCTGTCTGGGTGGTGAATGACTCGATTGGTTGTTTCAGCGTTGTCACACAAGAGGTGGAGCTTGTGCCTGGACTTGTCCCTTTTGGGCTGTAATTGAGGCAGACAGGATGGCATGCGTGGGTGTGATAGGGCGATTGTGCCACAAAAAGTGAGACTGACAGTAGTGACAGCTCCATTCATTGGCTGTTAGGGTCTAGTCAGCATTAAGGGCATTCAGGGCCACTGGCTGCCTCTGTTGTTGGCCTGTGCAGTCAACGCCTGGTGAGTAAGCATTCAATGAATAGGCTGCAGAGTGACCCTCCATAGTGCAAAGTGTTAGGGAAATATCTGTGTCAGGACTGAATCTAATCTCTGATGGCAATCTTAAACTGTGGGCCAAACACACACACATACACGTGCACATACACACACACACACACACACACACACACCACGGCAAATGTTTTTCTCGTAATTGTGACCACTAAACCATACACAACCTTCTTTTCCCATCAAACTAAATACACACTAAATACCACACTATGCCTCTACATCAGTATTATAGAACCACTGGTAGTATTTATGTTAAGTAAATGCTTCAAGCGGTTGTTTTTGCTTACCCATTCTATCCATTACATTTTTACAATCACTTACCCAAATCACTTGCCCAAAGCCAAACATTCAGCCTCCACTTCCCATATCCACACCTGAGTGTTGCTGAAAGTGTTGTCTTTGATTATTGCTTTTTATTATAATACTAAACACACAATTATCGCAGATTGTGACAATGGGAACCACACCTACTGTATTGAACACCGCTGAATTTCATTAAAATGTTAATGAGCATATGTATGTATGTTATCAGAATGAATACTTTTATCATTTTAGCCTATTGGTGTACATACAACGCCTCCAGAAAGCATTCATTCCCTGTGATTATTTCTCTTTTTTCTGTATTGCAACATCAAATTAATGTATATTAGAATGGGATATTTTTCTGCTCATTTTTTAAGTGACTCTACTTAAAAACAGAAATAAACTGACATAAAGTACTTAGATGTGCTCAGAATAAAACAAAAGGAACAGTCTAAAAACTGGTTAATTAATAAGTATTCATACCCCTTTCTTTAAGCAATCTAAATTAGGACTAGTATTGAGTATCTCAAACTTTGGAAGGTCTCACAGCTAAAATGGGAAATCAGATTAGTTAAGCTGCCATGAAGCTTTGAGATGAAGTTGTTAAGAGGAAAAACATGTTTTTAAAACATCACCAAAACTTTGAACCTTCTTAGAAGCACTGTGAAATCCTTTAAAGCAAAGTGGAAAAATTATGACACAACCCAGACGCTACCACGATCGGACCAAACTGAGACCTCATGCAAAAAGGCTAATTGTCAAAGAAGAGTCCAGCTACAACACTGAATGGGTTACAGAGCTCACTGGCTGAAATAGAAGAGCCTATGCAGACTTCAAAAATATCATCAGCTCACCACAGACTCGGCCTTTATGGGAGGATGGCCAGAAGGAAGCCACGTCTGAGAAAGGCCATTTTAGAAAATCTGAGAACTTTTGGTCTAAACGCAAATAATAATGTTGGTGCAAACCAAATACAGCCCAACAGCCATGTAACCATTCCTGAGATAAAGCATGTTGGTGGTATCATTATGCTCTATGGTTGCTGCTCAGCAGGAGAAACTGGAAAGCGTGTTGCCATTCCAGGAAACATGGATGATATGGGCCAAACATAAACAAATTGTTGAGAAGAACCTGTTCCAGTCAGCCAGACATCTACATTTAGGGTAAAAATATTTGTTCCAAAGGGACAGTAGATGGGTTGCCCTTGTAGTTTTGCAAAAAATAGAAGCAATATTTAAAAGATTTTGATAAAATAATTGTGAGTGGTCTGTTTTTCTGTTAGCTCATTTATAGTGTGCTCTTTTACAGAAAGGTTGCATTTCCATTTGCTCTTCGTATCAGGTCATGTGCTTAAATGTGTAAAATGTGTTTCCATTTAAATTTAGCAAAATATTGCTTTATCAAATCTTCTGAAAAAGCATCTCATGCAAGCGGGAAAATGTTTTTGTGATATTTGAGAGTTTTTTTGAAATTCACGTGTTTCCATTACTTGTTTTTTAGTTCACAGTTTCAAATTACACATTAAACAGGGTAATGGAAACACAGCTAATGAACTGAAGCAGGGCAAAAACTACAAAAAAATGGTTTGAAATGAAAGAGTTTGTATTTTGGAATGGCTGTGTAAAAGCCCTGACTTAAATCCAATTAAAAATCTGCGATGTGACATGAAAATTGCTGTCCACCATCATTCTCTATCTAATTTGGCAAATTTCGCAGTTGGAGAACATTATGCCTAAATTTGATGTTGCAATGCAGCAAAAAGAGAAACAATCACTATATACTTTCTAGAGGCACTGTAGTAAGTTCGTTCAGGTCTTGTTGATACTAGATTATAGCTTAAAGCAAAAGTCGAGGTATGATAGCCTCTCAAATTAATTTTGTTTAAAGCTATGTTGTTATTAATGCTGTCTTGCTTATTCAAAATCTGTTGTCTCTAGCCACTCCCACTCAAATATGTGTGTAAAATCTATATTGCTTGAACTGTGTGTCTCAAAAAGATATTTACCTTGCTGTTCGAAACATGAACGTAAGAATAAAGTGGTTAATTCACAAGATTAGCTCTTTAAAAAGTGGTGGTCCTAGCAGTGAGTGTCTGAAAGGACAAAAATGATTCTAATTATTTGGATCTCTTTCAAATAGTGTAATATGGACATCCTTCAGGCAAGGTAGAATGAATAACAATTTGAACGCCATTAAGGCAGAACCAAGAGCCAATTCAAAGAAATGTCCTCAAGTGCAAAAGCAGCAAAAGCAGCCAGGGAAAGTAGCTAATAAAGTAAATCTGTCATGCTCAGCAAATCACTTAATAAGGCACATAATCATATGGAGGGGTTGAGACCTGGGATGATAGTAAATCAATTGGTAGACGGTGCTTCCTCGAGCGGGCTGCCGCTCTTAAGCTCTGAGTTATGACTTGCAGGGGTGCCCCAGGTCTCGATACTCAGCCCGTTCGCACTGCTCACTGTCCAAACTTTCCCCCCATGATTCAATTAATTCTTACCCCAGTGGATCTGACAGGTAGTGTGTTACTTAGCACTTCTCTAGCTGGGCTTTGGTGGTGATTAAGGATGATAGAGGAGGATCAATGGGGAGAATGCAGTAATGGCAGACAATGGCTTATTCTTAACTTCAATGGAAAGGATGGAAGATCACGGTGCTGATTATTCTTGCCTTGGGCAGAGATTGACACAGCATCGTGTGTTAGCAATGTGCATCAGAAGACTTCCTGCAGGGTGTTTATTTGATTTATTGAGATGTATTTTTAATGTTGTTTGATGTGGAGATCTAAATCATGGCACTGGCATAATTAAAGCTCTTGGTATATTTTCCTCAGTCTGGCTTCTTTATAGTTTCCTTTATATATCCAGCATAGTAAGCAGATGTCAGTCGCCTATGGGCTGGACAAGAAGATGCCTCATTGGTAATCATCAGACAATGCAAAATTTGCCATTTTCTTCACCGCAAAGGACACTTTGTCCCTGTCACCTCTCTCTTTTCAAAACAATTTCACCCATGCATTTTTCTCCTGTGACACTGCTCATCACGACCCACAACAAAACTCCTTCTTGCATGAGAAACACCAGTGGACGTTTTTGCAGCTAGTTGACCACATACTCCTGCTAATCAAGAGTCATTGCACAATAACGATAAATCTCCCACGTTGACGTGTGGCGTAAATAAAGAAAACAGGCCGTGGTTTGATTATCCAGGCTCCTTGTAAGCAGACAGGCATGAGAAGGGCTCTGCTATTCATCAGCCTGGATCTGCTTTTCTCTCAATCTCTTGGTGCACTCACGAAAAACGCACTCCTTGATTGCATTTAATGTCTAACACATGGCCCGGCCGTGCATTCCCACCACTGGCGAGGAAGGCGTCTGGGTTGATCAGGAGACCACAGTGTGGCCATGGAGGCAGTGTGTTAAATGCAACAGTTGGGGTGTGTGATGACCATGGCATTTCTGATGCAGCTCTTAATCCACTATTGAGAGTGAGAAGATGTTGGAATCCATGCTACTTTTCAGTGAGATAAGGCATATGTATTACATGTCTTTGTGTTTCAACCTGCCCCTTCACAGCACTCTTTCTCCCTTTCATTTCTCTCTCTGTTTCTCTCTCTCCCTCTCTCCTTTCTCCATTCAGCACCTTTTGCAGTTCTGCGAAGGACCCCATTTGATGCAGCCTGGGGTCACATTTAACCTGGAAGTGCTGTGATTGGGCTCAGGGTCACTTCACAGGCCTCCGAACCGCCTTCACCCATCCGTCACTGTCAAACCGTTATTAGTGCTATTATCATCAAAGTCAAACTCTGAATTATTGCACATGCAAAAACCATGCTGCTCAGACTTAACGGTGACCTGCAGCAGGATGACTGCCAATAGGGGTGAGACCTTGCCAATGACATCACTGTAATCCCTTAAAGGCCAAAATGGTTGATGCTGAGCAGAGCACATCTCTGGGTGAGGACACGCAGATTGCTCTGGAAAGTTCTAGAAAATGATAAAGAGCACAAAGCAAGATTTGGACAAGGTTTCATACACCTTTTCATTCGGTTCAGAAAAGTAGTGTAGAATGGATAGGAGAAGATGACATAGCTCTTCTGCAAAAGCAAACAAACAAACAAACAAACAAATAAATAAATAATAGTGCTAAATTAACACCTGCAGTGTTACGTTGATTCTGCATAACCAGTATTCATTTGTGTCATGCTGGGTACATTCAGCACAAGGTACTCAAATATTTTCCTTGTTTTGTCCCTGTAGGATATTTTCGTGTCGCTTTAAATAACTTCAACCACATGAACTTTAAATCACTATTTTATGATACAACAATCCAGATATGTATGAAGTGAAATCACTGTTAAATCAAACTCTACAAAGTTTAAATTCACTAACTAACTGGTTATTTCACCATGCACATGGCCTACTGTGGCAGCATGTCCATGCTGGTGCCCTGGACACGGAATGGCCTGCATTGTCTGGAAGCGAAGTGCCGGCCTTTGCTCTTTCCTTGCCAAGGATTTTGGAAAAGCTTTGTAACTGCAGCTTCTGCATATTCATGAACTCGGTGTGGGGATAAAGCTTTGGCAATAAAAGAAGGCATTGGCATGGCAGGGAGTCTTACTGAGTCACACACTGCTGAGTATGCCTTCAAGCTGTCCATCAACAACGAAGAGATGTGTGTGCGGCGCAAAATACACACACACACATGCACACACACACCCACACCCACACACACACACAGAGGATTCATAGAACTCAACTCATCCCTTCCAAATTCAATTTTTTAACACAGTATATTCCTGCCCAGTCTTTTTTAAATGAAAATGAAATGACTATATATTCATAAAATCACTGACTATTGGTTTTTAAAGCACAAAATGCCAGTGTCAGCCTGGTATGTGTGTGTGTGTGTGTGTGTGTGTGTGTGTGTGTGAGTGAGTGATGTGTGAGTCCTTGCCTTGCTTGGGCCCTAGGAATCATCGTCGCCTGGGTGACTGGCTCTTCTCTTTGTCCCCTAAATGGTTTAAGCTGTCCCTCTTGCTGATGGGATTGGGTCAGAGGTCATCCCTGACAACCTCGTCTGGTCAATCAAAACTCACTCAGTGCCAATGTATGAGCTCTTTTTTGGGTCCTGTCGACTCTTAAACACTGCAGGGAGAAAGAAAGACAGCAACAAGCAGGAAACAAAACCATTTTTCAATAAAATGATGCAAAGTTTCAGTGCCTCTGAAAGGAACAGCTGTGTACATTTTATCATGTAACAAATAAAACATAACAGTGTGTGTGGTTATAGGAAAAATAATCAACAATGGGGTGTCATGATTACCACCCCGAAGTCGACTGAACTTTTATAATAGTACAAATTCCTCTTATACCACAGCAATTTGCCAATGATTCAATTATTTATTTATTGTAGAATGACACTGCATAGTTTTTATCCATTTATAGTTACATTTACGGTTGTGGGCTTTGGAATGTCAACAAAACAGTTTTCAGCTATTTATTTTTTTCAGTATTTATTTATATTCAGTTATCAGCTGCATTATAACAGCTATAAACATTAAATCCATCCTTTTCACTTGAAGTTAATAAGACAGAAAAAAATGCAGTTTGTAACAGAATAAGTGCCAAGTTATCCATGCTGAAGACTCTCTTATGTCAGAAAGCATCATGCAACAGCTTTACCTCTGACTATTATCAATTACTGACACTGGAGACTCCTTCCATAATTGTTAAATATTTTATAAATATTTTACGGAAAGCTTCATCATATCATACAGGCTTATGATTATATGGAGCAACTGTCACACAAGTCTCTATTAGTTAGTTGGTAGAAAATAGTAGAATAATTACGTGCATTAAAAAATAAACCTATGATTTACCCTGTAGTCTGCACTACACTCAGAGCTGTTATTACAGAAAAATAATCAACACTATCTGACCACACAAATTAGAAAATTCGACAGCAATGTGGTACAAATCCAGATAAACACCATTTCAAATTTCCTTATATCCTAGCATTATTTCTCTTTCTCTAGCTATTGATGGACAGACATGAAAACAAGCCCAGAGTTTTTGTTGGTTGTATATGTTCCAGCATGTACATGGATAAATTAATAGTCTCTTTAGGATACTAGATTTAACCTTTTTTTCTGAAAGTGCATTATGGCACGTAAAAGAAGCTCAATGAGAAAAGACATGAAGAGAAAGGAGAACAGGATGGTATTACAATCATTTATCCTTCACTAATTAGTCTCTGTGCTAATGCTTCAACATGTCTAAAAAACATCACATTCTAGTTAAAATGTTTGATATTATTTGAACCTATAGAATACGGTTTCTGTTTCAATAAAGCCAATGTTACATACCATTACAGAAAAGGCTCATGAACTTCAGATGTGAAATGTACACATGTGGTTTTAGACACTTCATACAAGCTGTATTTCACACACTTGTACATGCAGTGTTTCTATTTTCACTTTTTATTTTAAATTTGTTTTCACATGTAGGGCATGTGTTTTCATTTTTCAGATCAGATGTTTGTCACATGATTCATTTTCTTTTAATTATTTAATTATTTCAGGCCACAAGTTGAAATGTTTTTCCACACGTGATCAAATTATTCTAATAAAAAAAAGTTTCTGTAAGCTTTCTATGGTGTACCTTAATGAAATAAAACTGAATTCCAATCTTGTATATGACAAGGAAATGAGCATTATACACAATGGTCAGTATTCCTTCAGGCTGTACAGCATCTGTTCCTCTAACCAAAGATCTACTCGAAGGCAAGCAGACACTTTATTAGCCTTTGACTCCTAGTTCTGTGAACATAGGATGTGTTAATGACTGCTCAACTCCCCTGCAACAATGACCCCCCCTCTTCCTTAATCCCTCCGGATTTCCCCTAGGAATCGCTGCTCAGTCTCCACTTCCAGAACCTCAGGTGTTTCCGGACACATTTAGTATTCCCCCTGGGTCACCTGGAACTAGAGAGGGTCAACTTTTGTTCAGCCTTTCTCCAGCATCTGTGCACACACAACCAAAATAATAAGTTACTCATATTGCTGCAAGGTGAGAACTGTGGTTTCTTGAAGATAAATTAGTGTGAAATTTCGGACACGGTGAAGATAAAGTACAAATGAAAAAAAGCAATATTTACTCCTTAAAGTCTCAGCCTATAACTTTTTTGTAATAAGGGGTTAACAGACATCAATTTCATGTGTTATGTTAGAAATAAGTATCTTATTATTGAAAATCTGACACAATTATAAACTGAAAAAAAATAAAACTTGGATCATAGTAAAAGAAAAAAACTGATTAAAGGTATTTTTTCTCAAATAAAAAAAAAGGATTTATATGTGTAACATTTTTTTGTCAACTGAGAAAAACTTCTCAAAAAATATGTGTTGGCTATTTTTTTTTATTACGATCTATGGTTCATTTTTTCAGCAAAAACAATTTTCATTATTAGCAATAACTTGAGTGAAACGTTATATAATTTTAGAATGTTTACATGTAATTCTCGTATTTATATTTCTTGTATACATGAAGTTCTAAATATTTGGTACGTTCTCAATTTGCTTTAATGCCAGCGCACATTCAAGCTGCCATGGACTCCCCTGGTTTGTTTAAAACCTGATAATCCATGTCAGATCAAATCTATTAGGGTGTCATCAGAATATATGCATCAGTGAAATGGACAAGACTCAAGTTACCATGGTCACTATCACAAAAATGCTTACATTTATATAAAATTCAGTCTTGAATTTGAGCATGAATATACAGGGTGGGCCAAAAAGTATACAGTACTGATCGGGTCGTGTTTAGTCTCTTAGACGCGCAAAATGTCCTCCATTATTCCTGGAACCTGTACGTGACACTGTGACAAACAGTAACACATAAATCCTGGTTACCATCAATGTCTATAAATGCTTGCAAGATGAGCTCCTTTGAGTCACCCACTGTGTCCTCTCAAAATCCTTCTCCTTTACTACGCCCCCCAAAAAATCTTTCTCAATGCCCGTAAAATAAAAAGAAATAATGAATAAATAAAAAAGTAAAATAAAAATAAAATAAAAATGTGTAATTAGTACCATATACCTACTTTTGGCTATGCTTTGTGTATATAACTTTTGTTTGTGATAAAGATTTTAAAATTCTTAAACTTTCAGTTTCAGAATTCAGATTCTTATTGTGCTATCAGACTATTGGACACCACTGTAAATGATTTATATTTGTTATACTGCTTACACCTATTGGAAGGCATTTAAGAATGTCTTGTCAGTGTTCACATTTATACATGTAAACCACCTTATTAGTAGAGAAAAAATGAGCAAGGATGGAAACTGAGAAAGCAGCTGCAGTTAATATGTCATTGCGAACTCTCACGGCGGATGTAAACATTACCCATTTGGCTAATTAGCTTGTGTGGTGGCCACCCAAGGGAAAGCTCCAAGTTCATGTTATCTGGTTAATGAAGCCAACTGTCTTGCAGTCTACTAGGTGATGTTGATCCTCTGATGCTGATAACCAGGATCTGGTTTCTCTCACTGTAATAACAACAGCCTGTTGAAATGAATTCTCTCACTGCAGATCCATCAGTGTTAGAACAACTACATTGGCTTATTGTGCTCTTTATCAAGGATATGTCTTATTTATCTTCACTTTCACTAAACGTTTGGTGTAAACTTCAGATGTGGATTACATTTTAATCTCATTTAATTCTAAACACCTTTATTGGTGTGATAGTATTGATGTCTAACCATGATACAAAAACGGTTGGTCCTGCAATCAGTAAAAATTATTTATTATAATATTCATCTCTACTTACATGATTTGATCTTTTGATATAAATGTTTTTATATACGTATATTATCTGTATCTGTTTATATGGTGTACATATTTCTTTTCTGTTCAACATATTTTTGAAGTTGATAGGCATTTGGGGTAAAAATCAAAAGAGGGAACTGAATGTCTTAGGCTATCACGACTACAATCTGTTTTAGAGACTGAAATCAATAAACTGTTCCGTTCGTGAGATTGCCACCATATAAAAGTGAGACATTGTAGCCCTGTGTCCGTATCTGTGTATAGAGTGCTTGTGTGTTGTTGTGCTGTATTGCCATACCAGTAATGCTATTATTACAGGTTAGATAATCTCCAAACCTGCTCAAGGGTAAAAGTTATCACCACGATGCTGAGCACAGAGACAAATGGACTGCCTTAAGGAAGAAATCAGCTCTCACTGAGAATTCTCATTCAGGTATTGGCTGGCTGTCAGTGGGATCAATGAGCAAAAATGGTGGTGTAAAATAAATATCACATAATGATTCAAGATTGAACCATTCCAATCACAAAGAATTGGAGAAATAACTGGGGTGGTACCCTCAAGCATACACTTTTGTACCGTATGTACTGTATACTTTACCTATAGGTGCATGAAGTGTACCTTTAAAGCTTTCCTTTAATTAAGTAATTATGGCACCTTAAATCATTTTTAAAGGTACACTACCAAGTTTCCAAATGAAACATAGATATTAAATGTACAAAAGAGGTACCTAGGGTACCACCCCAGCAACAAGGTATAATTTAGTACAATTTTTCGGAGAGTGCAGAAGCTTTACTGTTGCTATTGTTGCCTCTACCCATGTCTTGTTCCCTTAGGGTATAATTATTAAATTGCACACATATGAAATCCCTTTGGTTTTCCAACAAACCTTTCAACACAGAAGAGACCTAAGCAAGTCAGATAATGGATATACAAAACCATAAGCAGTTGAAAATTAAGTACAACCAGAGCCATTATAACAAATGTTTAAAAGTGTGTAACAGATGATAGTTTCCCAAGAAGTGCAGTGAGTAAGGATTGTACAGTTTTGTTGATTGTACAGGTTTTACATTTCAAAATCAGTGGTAGTTCAAGATTTTGGGCTGCTGATTGGAAAGTTGTGAGCCCAAATCCCAGCAGAACCAAGCTACCACTGCTGTGCCTTTGAGAAAAGCCTATAACCTTCAGCTGCCAACTAAGTATAAAAAAATCTTCCAAATTGCCTAAAAAAATTACACGTCAAACAAAGTGTTGGAAGGTGTGTGCTAAAGAAGCCATGAGAGAAACCTAAAAAGTGCAGCACCTAAACTTCTCCAAGTGTCATATTCATTACAATTGGAAATAAATGACGTGACCAGATGAGACCAATTTTTTTTTTTTTTTTGTGTGTGTGTGTGTGTGTGTGTGTGTGTGTGTGTGTGTGTGT
>JAQMYM010000008.1:7372546-7396362 GCA_030014255.1 Parauchenoglanis ngamensis | reverse complement strand
GGGAGGGAATGAGAGAGAGAGAGAGAGAGAGAGAGAGAGAGAGAGAGAGAAAGAGAGAGAGAGAGAGAGAGAGATCCAATAAGAATAGAGAAAAGTACCTTTTTATCCAATCAGTGAGGAGAGAGAGAGACAGAGAGAGAGAGAGAGAGAGAGAGAGAGACAGAGAGAGCAATCACGTGAGAGAAAATAGAGAGAGACAGAATGAGCAAAAGAGGTGGAGATTCAAATGAAGGCTGTCTGACTTCACTTGATTTTTATATATACAATCAATTGAAATCAGACAACTGAAATGTTGAAGTATAACAGTATGTTATTTTAGCGTCTGCATTTACGCAAAAATAAATTCAGCTTATCTTTTACCACCCATGTACTGTATTTGTGCCTTGTTTAATAGGTCAACAATAGCAATGTAAATAAAATCTCTAGGCATTTTTATTTACCCCCTTCAGGTAAATTTATGTGACCATAATGGTATAATGATATACTGATTGACAATCACTGGGGTGTCCGGGTGTATAATTTTTCACCACATAGTAATTATGCCTGTGTGACTGCATACATTATGAATCATAAATATATGATGGTTTTTTGACTGGCTGTAAACTGCTTTTATAAACAAGAGCACATCATTAAAAGGAGATACTTGCTAATCATTGATATTCGCATGAGTAATGTTTATCAGAATAGTCGTTACATGTGAATTATTTATTTTTGGACCAGTGTTATTAACTCCTTAGTCTCCCAGGAGCTTTCAGTGAGTCTGAAATTACATTCCTTATTTTTGTAGCTACATACTTTTGCTGTTAGTTTCAATGAAGTTACTGAATAATTAATAATAGCTATTGAATAATATGTTTAAAGATGAATAAGTAAATAATAATGTGAAAGTTTAAGGAGTTGACTGAACAATAATTGTATTTCTATCTAGCTCTGTCTCTGTGCCAGCAAGAATATTAACATATGAAGACATGATGTATAAATTTGAGCAATGTGAAAATCTTTAAAGAAGGAAGTCAAGGACTAGGCAAGAGAGCAGAATTGTTAAAACGTAAGCAAAACATATACTAATATATGAATATATGTATTTGATTCTGTTTTTCAGGTCAGGCAGTGGTGACTAAGAGGTTTTTATTCTCATGCATTTTGATTATGTAGAAAGAGACAGAAATAGGTAGAAAGAGAGAGAAAGAGGTAGAGAGAGAGGCACAAAGAGGTAGAGAGAGAGGGGTAAAGAGAGAGGTAGAGGGGTAGAGGTTGATACAGAAAGGTAGTGAGAGAGCAACCTTGCTCCAGCTGAAAGCAGTCTGATTAGGTTTGGGAAGAGGAACATATGTAGAAGAGCCGCAGGGGCCGTGGGGATGTTTGATCCCGTGGCGCCGCTCCTCTCTCCTGCCTCCAAATAGAAGCGTAAATTGAGTTGGTGGGGCTGGGCAAATTGAATTTACCCTGGGAGGGCCCCCCGCCATTACCGGCCCCATCCAGCCTTTAGGGTCATCTGTTTTAGTCGGTAAATTGATTTTTGCATTTTGGTCCTTGTCCTATGCCATCCCCTCTCTCATTCCATTTTTTTCTTTCTCCCTCTCTCTCTGCATCTTTCATGTACATATCAGTAACAGCGGTCAATGAAAATAATTGACTTTATTTGCGCTCTAATAAGCAAACTGCTTAAACGCAAAGCAGGGTGTTAAACAGCCTTCCTCTTCTGCTTTTCACTACTGCAATGTGTGGGTTTTAATTTGTGTTATGATGACAGCAGCATGATTGCACTCAGGTTTGGTCTTCATTTACTACTTACATTGCATATTAAATATTAAATGACAGTTTGGTTGACCACAGCCTTTCGCTCGATCTGTCTGTGTGTGGTATGGAGGAGGTGGGGGTTTGTGTTAAAGATTGTGCTGGAATAAAACGAACATTTTTTCTTTTAATTACAACAAATTAATTATCCTCTTCATCATGCCAGAGCATATTCCTACTCACAACATTTCTCTCTCTCTCACTCTCTCGCTCTCTCTCTCTGTCTCTCTTTCCTCACATACTTTACTATGACACAGATGCTTCCATCATTTTTACTATACATTTAGTAAATAAATTTGACAGGTGCAGTGTCATATTGAAGATAGATTATCCCAGCCTTGGGACATCAAACGCCAGTGTGTTTTTTTTATCAAGTGTAAGTACATGAAATGATACTAATAAGGACTTATACTCATGTTTGACAGAGTCTGAGAACTTTTTCACTTCAAGAAAATCATCTTCGATCATCTCTGATCATCTCAAATCTTTCTTCCATGCACACAAGCTTGTCTCTCCTACTTGTCACTCCTAGATATTTTCCTCTCTCTCTCTCTCTCTCTCTCTCTCTCACACACACACACACACACACACACACACACACACAGTGTGCGTCCTCAGTGCCAGGGCTTCACTGTCAGCATGTGTGTGTTTGTGTGTGTGTGTGTGTGTGTGTGTGTGTGTGTGTGTGTCATCCTCCTGCTGTGTATAATAGCAGGGTCTCTTCCTTGCCCTTGTGTGTATGGAGCTGCGGTTTGTCTGTGCCTAAGGGCTGGGCCCCTCTACTGTGGCTTTGAGTGAGATTGATGAGGGTCGAGACCCCCCCCACCACCACCCTGGCCTGCCACATACCCCTGAGGGCAAACACTGCTTTACACCCCCCACCACCTCCACCCCTAAAACCCTCTCCCACTCTCCAGAACCTTTCGCATGTATAGGACAGTCCAGCTGCAACCTTTTCTCTTCATCTCTTGCTCTCCATAAATCTCCATCTCTCTACAAATCTTGTGGTGTAGCTCTCAGCCCTTCCTAGTAGTTCATGAAGGTCCACAGTGATATTTTCTGTCCTGAGTAAACAAAAAATGGTGAATTTAAAAAGATGGGTTCAAAAATAAAACTTGCCCTAGTTTTGTTGTTAATAATGTATTACCAAGTAAGTGCATCTGATGCAATAAACAGCTGAAGGAAGAAACATGTTGAATGGTGTAATTTTCTTCACGGCTCTCACATTCCACTATTTGTGATCACTTGAACCTCAAGATTGTCTGCATGCCAAACATCACAAATGTAGAATACAAAATCAGACATGCCTTTTTTGGGCATATTTGCTGTATTTTTTTTCTTACATTTGTGTAAATGTAAAAAAATTTAATTTTCTTAAATTTTTTTACACACAGGTGAATCAAGTAACTTTATATCATGACAAAACTCCGACATTTGCAGTGCTCCATGTTGTGGCATTCATCACATGTTAGGGTTAATGTTGAGTGGAGGAATGTGTTTCCAAACCTCCACAAGGCTAGTTTCATTATTCCTCATTACGAAAGTCCCTTCTGGCTGTAGATGTTACATTTGGCTTGATTAAACGTTTGTCAGTAACACTTTAACCAACAAACTCTGTCACTGTGCAATTCTAAAAGCAGAAAGGGAACATGGCAGCTGTCATAAGCGTTGCTGTTGGTTTATGTCCACTCATGATGAATGACTTTTATCAAATGACCAATCAAAAGTCTGAGAGCTCGTTGAGGCGGGGTGAAGTCAAGCGTAACAAACTTCATAGGCGAGCAGTTAATACTTCATAGCAGTTGTCACAGTTGTCATTTTCTGATTTTATTATGTGTGTCATTGAGGTGGTGAGTGTTAGTATTAGGCAAATCAAGAAACATTTAAACGATTGGTTCAGCTCCTCTAAAACCTTTTTTTGTTTTACATTAGTTCTTCACTAACACACTCATTGCTGTAATATAAAATACAATTCATTTTAAATGTGGACATGTTTGTCGGTGTTAAAGATTAGCATTATGTGAGTAGTAAATACATAGTCATTATGTCTTAACAGTATGTGACAGCTGAAGTAAAATATGTTAATTTACTGCTTTACAAAGTTTTATCAATCTCTCAACACACTGTACACCTAGACCACAAATCCGCTCCACTTTCCAGGTTGTTCCATATGAATCCATCCCAAACCTGTCTAATGCCCTTGTGAAAATAAGCTGTACTTCCTCCTCTCATCACCACCCTGTGTGTTTCCAAACAAACCTTAATCAGCCAGCCGAGTGCGATTCATTACGATCGCCTTAATCCCGGAGCTGGATGAGGAGAAGACAACTTCCAGCTTTGTCTAATGATCGCTCACTGCTGGGAGCATGGGAGGCCTTACTTAATCCTAATTTGTCATAGTATGTGTCACAGCAGAGACACAAGCGTTTATATGGTTTAAAAAGGGCCTTTCTCTCCTGGTCTGCTGCCTTTTCTTTTGCTCTCTCTCTCCTTTTTTGTGCCATTTTTCCATCTCAGAGAAGTATTATGCAGTTCATCTCCAGATGAAATGAAATCATGGGGGACATCTGTCTTGCCTGGCAGATCTCTGACCCTTGCCTGGTCCCGAACTGGTCACTGCAGTGGCTACACACACATGATACACACACACACACACACACACACACACACACACACACAAAAATGATATTACACAATCCTTCAGCAGGAACATGAAAGTATATTAAACACAACTGGAATTTATACTCTGATAATATGACAGCCTAATAAGCAAAACAGGAATTTACAGGAGTTTCCAATTTCCATGTATAAATTTATGTTCAGCTTTACACCATGGCTAGGTTTGTCATTACACTGTAATCATTTTACACAATGCAATAAAATGACATAATTGCAAAAGCTGCATAATCAATGGACCATCATTCACTTTTTTATGCAATATCAATACACTACATGCTTATTCCCAATTTAGTTGAGCTACTCCAGTATATTTTAGAGTGTGAAATAAGAACATTGTCATAAAAACCGATAATAATTAATTTCCAGGATATTAATTTGCTTTTTTTAAGGACTAAATCTATGATTGTGCATATATTTGGCCTACAATGCAGAGTACATGTAACAGGAAACTGTAACTGCAAACTGTAAAGCCTCGTGCTGCTTTTACTCTACATTCCCTACCTTTAAACACAAGAAATTCTCTGCAGCTTCCTTAAGCAATTGATTGCCAGTGACAAAGGAACCCTTTATGTGAATAAATCCATAGAGATGCATACTTACAGCTTCTAATGAGTCTAAAAAGCATCAATGGCCTATCAATAAAAACATCAATACACAAAACCTTAATTTGGTTATAAAAACATTATTCTGACAAACATCAATAAAAAAAGTATCAATACTTTTTGGTCAGACGTCCATCTGTGAGAGATTTATCTACTATAGCAACCCAGGATTCTAAGTAGTTCTTAAGAAATGTAATGGAAAATGGTTGTTATTTTAAAAAACAGAGCCTTTAATATGGATTTTAGAAGAAAAATATATGATTTCATGACAGAACAACATCTCTGATTTTTATATGTCAGGATGTTGTGCTTCACTTTGCCTTTATTTGTGTTCTGTCGCGTCTTAAGTGAGTTCTTATGCTTACTCTTATCACTACTTCTTTCTATGTGAGTGAGTACAGAAATAAATTGTCTTGCCAACTTGCATGTGTACACACAAAAACATGCACGTGCACACAAATGTATTTTCTCTCAGATTCCCTGTTTTGCTTCCCTGATCCCTCTTTCTCTCTCTCTCTCTCTCTCTCTCTCTCTCTCTCTGCAGGAGAAGAGCTGTGCTGTGCTGTAGAGGAGAGATAATGGCCTCTGGCTCCTCAATCTCTCCTCTGTAATGTGTTTCTGACGCAGACTCGCGCCTGCAGCCCCCCGGGAGGCGCAGGGACGACATCATGATGGAGTGTCAGGTGCTTCTGCGTGTGTGTGTGTGTATGTGTGTGTATGTGTGTGTAAGAGAGAGCATGGGGAGCCTGAGCATGTCAGTATGCATATCAAACAGTTCCATAATGATATCTATTTTCCTGGCAAGTACTATGGACTGCTGGGACCATCTTTGCCTTCTCAATGCAAATTGCACGCATGCTCACACATACGCACACACAAAGACTCACACACACACACACACACTTACACACATATGCTCACACACATCCTTCGATTTATAGCGAGCAACTACACAAACCAGTGCTTTGCTTAAAATAAAACACTGATTTTCAGGATTTCAAATCCTCCTATAGCTTTATCACCTTCTGCTTTGATGGGTTTTTTTCTGATCCAGCTCTTGTTTACATCAGCACTGATTCCAATTGGCCACCAAAATGGCATTGTGATGGTAGTCATAGCAACATGCTTGCAGTGCTGATGATGCAGATGCCCAGCTTGGTACAACTAAAGTCTAAATCACCAGAACATGTATCAAAGGAATACTCTAGCATTTCACAACATAATCTCTGTCCACTACATCTGTAGTGTACATTGCGATTACCACAGACAAATATTTTACATTTGCTTGTAGGATAAAACCTCCACATATGTTTAATGGTATCCATACATGATTATGTTTACACTGGCAAAACATAGCCACAAATAATTCCCTCTCTGAATGGATGAATTATTAAAGCAATATACCATGACAGGATGTGAGTTACACTGATTTTTGTCATGGGTAAGGGCGCAATGCGAAATGGAGTGCCTAAAATCCCCTTACAACCCTCGAATGACTTATTGCTTTTTACAAACACAATATGATAAAATACAGTGTTCAATAAATAATTGAATTTATTATTACAAATATTCCGAGTAAACAATTCTTCCACCATGCAATGTAGTCTGCTAACGGTAAGCTTTGGTTGCTAAGCAACATAACAGCCAAACATTAGGGCGTGGACAGAACAATGGCTGTAGTGTAATGGTTTTGTTGATTTCCAACCTGGTGCATTTATACAGAATTTACTTGCGATATGGTTGTAGGTGTGTGTACCTGGAGAATTTTACAACAGCTGTGAACGTCATAGTCAATCTGCCTTAAGAAAAAGAAATAATCCATTTTTTTGATCCGTGTGTTTTGTGTAAATATTTATAGGGTTTTAAAACTGCCCTTAGACTTCCTTTATAAGTAAGTTTGGAGTAATCAGGTTTCTGCTTTTTTCTCATTATAGGGAATTATGTCAAAATGATGGTCTTTTCTGCACTCTGAATATAGTAGATTAAGTTAAAAATATGCAATAATGGTCCTTTAGCATTGACTTTAACAAGACCTTTCATGCTACCTCATGCTAACTAAGTTTCTGTAAATAATCACAATATATACAAACCTATATTCAACCAAGAATGTGATATTAAATTCCTATTATAGGCTGCTACATTAGATTACTAGCTAGCACACACTAGCTGGCACAGTCATCATTAGTGAACTGAAAGCATTGTCCCATTGTTGTCCACTTCTAATTAAACGTCATGCGTCCATCACAGAGTCAGCTGGTAAACACAAAGACCTTTGAACCGTTCCTCATATTTCAATTTCTTGGCTGGTAATGTGTTGCAGTCAAGATAATTTTCATATTCATATCTTTTTTATTATACGCATGGGCACACGTGTATGTGTGTGAGAGCCTGCTTGCGTGTGTCATTCAGAGGGAGTGCAGTCGATGTTTTATGGCGATGGGGTCAGGCCCTTCGGAGTAGCGAAGAGAAAGGGAGTGCTTTTCAAACACAGATCATTCACACGCAGATACAGAGAAAGCTCACAAAGAGCGAATTGAACCGGCCTGCGATATGCAGCCGCCAGGCCAACGGCAACTCGGAAAGGCCATAATTCAGTGGCGTGATTGACGGCAGAGATGAAGAGCTGAAAGGCACGCTGAAGATGTCTATGGAAATTGCTTGTTGGAATGTGAGAGCGTCTGACTATTGTCTGAGCTGGAAAGGCTGATCTGTGTGACTACGGAAAAAAGAGATGTGTGTGTGTTTGTGTGTGTGTGTAAGATTACTCTGACAACAGGGCATTTGGACTTGGCTGAAACACTGTCAGGCCTTACACACAGATTAGAAACTAAAGACTACAAAGTCAAAAACAGAGAGTGTGTGTATGTGTAAAAAGGAATTTTGCTATCTGATAACACAAGGGCAAAAGTGCTGTTTGTCTGACACTAAGGTTACGGCAATTACAGCTTACTCACAAACACACACGCACACATGCATGCACACACATCCATACCCAGTCCTGTCATTTATATCACTGTCAAACGCCCCTTCTGAATTTACAACAGTATCATCAAACGGCCCACATATCGCTGTCTGCTCCCCTCACCCTACCTGACACCTGATACAACATGCACACACGCACACACACACACACACACACACACACACACACACAATCATCACTGATACTTTTGTGTAAGCTGAACACAATACAAATAGATTCTCACTTAAAATCTATCATCACTCAAAATCTGAACAATCCTGACTCTATTTTTACTCAAAACTCAAACATCCATTATTCATCAAGTAAAAAAAACAATCAAACATGGAGAATGTGGAAGAGAAAGGCTTAAACAGTCATCTAAATGTAACACAGTGTGTTTTGTACATCAGTGCTACAGCCCAGGAGATAAATTATTGCTTGTTCGGAAAAAGAAATCTATCACAGGATGCTGTTTTGGTTGTATTACTAAAATGTTATTTAATGACAAACTTGTGTATTCTGTATGTTTTAATTATTCTTTTGAATGTAAGTGATTCAGATTTTTTTCATTATATACAATCATCCTGCAAATAATAGTAAGTTTAAATGATTCATTTATTACTAATAATAGCATTTATTAAAGCCTATATCACTGCACAGTGCTTGTCTTTTAAACTGTGTATTCCAATGGTTGGATTTATCTCTTATTTATCTCTTATTTGTTTATTTTATAGACTTGGTTTTATACGTTTGCTGCATGTGAAACTTGCTCAACTTCTGAAGTCCTTCATCAACAGTGATCCTTTTAGACCAACAAATTTATGTTTTTCATAAAGCCTTATAATGTGCACTGTAAAAGAAAACCTCTTGCAATGTTACAGAGTTAAGAGTTACCAAGAGAAAACCAATAACTGTACAAATGACATAAGCCTTTACTTCTCTAAACACAATTGCAATGAGAATTTTTACATAAACCATTATTTGCAAGCTTCAAGATTCAATAGATTTCCAATTTAGTACTTCTTTAATGATATTTCACTAGCTATGGCAAAAAATTAAAATGGTATTGTTTGTTTTAAAATGGTAAATTGCTAGGCTAGAATCCATACACAATAAATACTTTTTAAAGTTTTTTATCAAGACAACTTTACCATATATTTTTTTACAGCATAGAGTTTAAACATTGTAGGCATCTTTACCAACAAATTCCCTCTTAGTCCTAGCTGACGTTATACACTCATGCCCGCTCTATTCAAATCCCAGTCCATGCTGTGTCTGTGAATGCATGCATTTCATCATACAAATATAGCATGTAATTACATTAGCCACTAATGCTAATGAATGTGATAGATTGTAATCGTGTTTTTTAGCATTAGACAGTAATGTTCTTTGAGGGAAAGGCCACCCAGCAAGCTGTTCCAGCTCTGTGCCCCAAACTCTTGGCAGCTCCGACCTTTGACCATGCCGCAACGTCCCCTTCCAGGCATGGTGAAATGGACACTGCTCAGCAAAAAAGCATAAGGCTGCTCTGTTCCACGCGCCTGGGTTTCGGTGAGCAGGAACGTTTTCCGCTAGACTGCTGAAGGAAGGACGGCAGACGTTGGTTTACTCTGTGCTCTTCCGCTGCTGGGGCCTGAGGGATAAAATCTGAGGGAAAAGGCGTGATTTGTGTGTGTGTGTGTGTGTGTGTGTGTGTTTATGTGTGTGTGTTTTACTTACAACCAAATGACAGTATTCTCTTTTGACATTCTCTTCTAATGACAGGTATTGCAACTACACTTCCAATATCAAGTCATTTGAAACACATAAACTATTTAAGTGATTAAAAATTATGTGCAAAAACTGACAGATTAGTCCGTATATGTGTTGTGTGTGTATGTGTGTGTGGGTTGTGGAAATGTTGGACAGATTGAAAGGGCAAGAGAATTCCACCCTAGCTGCCACTCTCCAGATGCTGTCTCCATGGCTACCCTATGCTGGGAACCTGACCTCTGACCTTTCAGAGGGCTGCTGAGTGACCCCTGCTGTTTGTACAGAAAGTCCTGCTGGCGACAAGAGACTGGAAAAGACATCTGGCAGTTGCTCTTTGCGTGTTTGTGTGTCTGCTTGCGTGGGTGTTTGTATGCATGTAGAGTGTTATCGTCATTAAAAAGCAACACGAGTCAAATGAGTAAAATATGTGATAAAACACGGTCTGTATTTATTATTATTCATGGTGTTTTCATATCATTTGCATTAGATAATCATCTCTGTATTTCAGAAGGTAGTGTTTTGCAGCGGTATTAGATTGAAATCATGTGTTGATCAATGAAATAAGTAAGAAAAAAAAAAAAAAAAGGCATGCCAGGAACAAGTTAGTGGGCTGAAACAAATAGCGAGACTCATGTCTCATGGGTGTAGTGCTTCGTAGGTGCCCGGCCGTGAAACGACTATTATTCCCAAAACATCTATTAATGATTATTGCATGTTACAAGGAAGACAATTTACCATCAAGCAACACACTTTACGAACTTACTAACCCTAGGCCCATGAATGACATTATTGGTCCAATTCTTTTTTTTCCTGGTCCACTTGATTTGCCTCAAAATATCTTTCTTGGTCTATATGAACTTTGATGAAGCTTGGATGTAACCATAGTAGTTTCACTCCTGTTAAATTTCCATGCATTAAATGTTTCTATGCTAACTGAGTTTGCATATGAGATGAGATTTACAAAGTCTTTGCTTACATTTGGAACCGTGCCTTCCATATACTCAACTCAGATAGCTCAATTCAGAGCAGCAAACAGTTAATACAAATTTATTTTATACTCAAATATCATTTTTTCATTAGCATTTTTAGGCAGCAGTTTTGTTGTTTATGCCTAGGTTGTAGCTAAGTCTGGCTAGCTCATTACTAGCATGCTGCATAGGTGCCTAGTTCAGTTAACGACTATCTAGCTGTTCTGTGGTGTACACTTTGTTAAGAGAAAAGCAGCTGAATGCGAATGAGTCTTTTAAGTCTTTTTCCCTCCGTAATTAAATTGTTCTCGAAAAGTACCCATGATAAAGCATGCCAGTGTGAACCTTCTCCCCAGGCTAAAAGCTATTATCTACTAAAGACTCAGAATAAATGTTAAGTCATGCCTGGGGTTTTTATTTCTGCCTTGTTTTAGATGTCGTTTGAAAAATCCATTGTATTAGTTGCTTGTAGTTGTAACTTTATAGAACATCATCATTTTTGTCCCCCAGAAAAAAAGAAGAGAAAACAGAGAGTGAAAAGCTGGCTTACTTTCATTTCTGAAATCACACTGCAGTAATATGACTGATTTGACTTCATCGCTGATAAGGAAATAGATGACTCTAGCTCAAAAAAGTCAATGTCACTTTTATTCATTGTATTTGCTTGCTAATTATGTGGCTAATGGATAGCTAATGAGTATGTTAGTCATGTATTCTGCTGTTAACTCACCACTAAAGAGCAACTAACCAAATCTAGCTTAGCATCTGAAACTAGCCATGAGTGACACACTTTCTGCCTCTACATCATGTGTGACATTTTTTATTTTAGCTAGATCAGCTGCTATCTTCATTTAGATGCAGGAGTGACATTTTACTCACACACTACACAGGAAGAGAGGAATGTCACACCTGGAAAATAAGACACAAAACAATGTCTGCTCTAAGATATTTAACTAAGTAGCTAGCCAGCATGATTAGCTTACAAAGCCTCATTTGCTATTAAAAAATTCGGTAGCATGTACAGCTGAAATCAGTTAAGGACATTACTAATTACTGGGAAATGGAGAACAATGAGGCTAATCAGTATTTGCTAGCTGCCACTGAAGACATTTAACACTAAACAACACCACTAAGGCTTTAAATGTTATCCTTAAAATAGATATATACCACAATAATAATATATACCACAACTCTTTTCCATTTTTTAATTGGATTTGTAAGAGATTATTTTCTATAACAGAAGCAAAGACAATAATATCAACTTTAATTTAAACAATGTGGTGTATATGAATGTGCTGATTCTAATACTTTCTTATTGCTGAAGTAATTAGTCATTAACAAGGCATTGTATATCAGACTATCTACATAATGTAGGGCTAATAATAAGCAAATAAAAATGTTACTTAAAAGGTCCAGTATGTAGGATTCAAACAACTGAATGCCCCTCCTTTAACCCTCCTTTTCCAAACATGTATTAGAACGTACGGTAGCTGTCAGGCGCCGGAGCATACTTCCACATACTTACATTCATGCTCCCTTGCTTTTTCTGTGCTAAATAATATGCATGATGTCCTTTTTTTCAAAATCTGGGTTCTTAAATTTGTTAGCCAGCACCAGCAAACACTGATTCCTCTTATTTATTTCTTCTTGTCTTGCTTTTTTCCTTTTCCGAATTCTTGCTGCCACTTGAAGAAATGCAAAAGGTGCTCTCTGGAGGTTTGTCTGTTCTGTGCTACTGTAGTGGCACAACATGGCGGCTCCGTAGAGGTGAACCCACGCCCTATGTAAATATAAAGGGCTCATTCTAATCTTACCAAAACATGAGTCGTAGTTACAGGTAATTATACACTAATGTAAACATACTTATGAATACTATATTCTCTTTCTTCTAATAGATACCCTAAATCCTACATATTGAACTTTTAGCAAAGGAAAATGTGCAATTGACATGATGACATTTTCTGTAAGAAGATAGTTAAGGATGGGGTGTCTGTGTTTTGTAATGGTCAGTGCAAAAAAGTCTTTAGCGCCGAAGGAAGTTTACACTTTGGGGTTTCTCAGTAACATGACTTAACATGAAAAGCTGTTCTTTGATGTCTTTTTGATGTCACACGAGAGAAGAAAAGAAAGTGAACGACTGTTTATAGCTGTTATGCCGTAAGTGATAACGAAACTTGTTTTGCAAACGTTACACAACAATAAATGTAACCAGAAACTGTTAAAAAGCACAATGTGCTATTCATTAATAAATTAAAACCATTAATCCTTGGCAAACTGCTGTGGATATAAGAGGAATAAGACACTTCAGAACATGCTATTTTAATGAAAATAATCCAAGATGGTTTGAATTGTTGTCCCGTCATATTTTATTTCTTACATATTAACCTCTCCTGCGCAATATACATAAAACACTTGTTGAAGAAGCTGCTGACTATTGACTGGAATCTGCAGGGATTAGCTTAAACCTTTATCCTTTTAGCATTATTGCACTGCTGAGACATTGTGATGCTACAAATACAATGATCCAAAAAAATAATAATTTAAAATGCCATAGTTAGCATGCTGGCCTTATAAGCTGGTCGGATTTAACGATGGTAATCAAGGTGAAGGGGCTTACAGAAAAGTGGTTGTTAAGCCATACATCAAAAGAGTCTAAAGAGGAAAAAGATATGGCCATAGGAATATTACTTTGCTGTAACTCTTTAAATATTATTAAGCATGACAATATAAGCTCAAGCAATAGTTAAAACACATCACAGCAATAATTAATAGGATTTTCTTTTTGGCTTGTTGTTTAACCAGAAACCGGCGAATAAAAAAAAAGTGCACGCTCATGATTGAAGAAAGCCCAGGTTCCTGTTCTGGCTGACCAACTCAATCTGTCAGGAGTTTATTTGTCCTCTATGAATCATACACACACTTTCTGCTCTGTGCAATGTCAGTAGTTGCCTGGTTTCTGGCCTGTACTTTCACACAGCCTTTACGACGGACAATTTGACTTCATGTGTGTAATAAATGGAAGTTCCAGGTCAGCAGGCCATGTGTGCTATGTCTCTCACTTCCTTAAAAAACACACACAAACCCACAGCCGCACACACACTCGCAGTGGGATTTGAACATCAATGATTGGCAGGGTTCTGGTAACTGGAAGCAGAAACATGACTCCTAGCAGGATGATTGGAGACAGGATGTAAGTTTGGGCTGAAGTTGTTTCCATGGGGCGAGTCTATGTGTATGTGTATGACAGAATACAGACCAGTCTGCTGTGTGATGGTGTGTATGAGTGCATGACTGGAAAAAAAAAACAAAAAAAAAACTTTTGTTGACAACTTGATCACTGTCATATTCAATCACATCTCGTAGCCGAGCCATAAGGGATGTTGCATTTTAATTAGTCATATTAATGAAGACAGCTGTTAGTGTATCACTTGACTTGATTTCTGAGCCTCTGCCAAGAGATTTCAGATCTCCAGTCATGATGGAACATCATTCCTACTGACTCTCAGAAAAATCACACATAGGGCTGTGTGATATGATGGTGTATATCGTGTGAGAATAGAAAACCATTTATGGGTTCATGATATCTTATGGCAATGTTTTTTGGCATTTCGATGGCTTATTTGGGACGGGCCGCTGCTGTTTTTCTGAATGATGGGCTGCCAGGCACTACTAAGGCCACGTTAGCATGGACTTGGTTATTAGCTGCAGATTAGAGATCAACATTTTCCCCAAACCAGTATTAAGAAATACTATTATCATTATTATTATTACTATTATCATTACAACCATAATGCATGTGTGCATGCATAAGGACTCTCATTATTAGTATTATTATTAATAGCTGTTTTTTTTTAAATGCTGGATGGCTGATGCTAATGATTTTTCCACTGCTATTATCAGCACCCTTATCTAAATATGCACTTATACCAGGATTATGCTCATTATTTAACTCTTTTCTTATGATTTTGATAATCTGAAAATGCTGCATTCCTAATTTTTAGTAAAAATATTTGTAAAAGTTTATTTATGGATTTATTATTTGAATTTACAGAAAAGATCCTATATTGTGATATGACACTGGATCTGGGTATGATCTGGATATGAACTTACCTATATCGGGATATGAGATTTTGGGACAGCCCTAATCACATACATTTCACATGACTGTATATTTTTCACATGTGATTATGTGAGCAAAGTGAGACTACATGTAAAAAACATGCGAAAGACGTTCAGCCCTGAAATTGCATATGTGAATATAATAATAAAAGAAAACTGTCATACATGTGGAAATAAATGAATCATGTAGCAAACACATGTGCAAAAGTAAACTACATGATCTACATGTCAGATGTATGAAACATAACACGGGAAGTGTCTAAAATGTGTAAATGTTATGTGTGAACTCTTCTGTAAGAGCCTTCTGCTTCTACTCTTAGCCTCCAAAGCATCATTTGTGGTATGTGGTTATACTGTAAACATCATTTCTGACATCCATCACATCCTCAAATTAGTCTAGTCTTTCTGTGGTGTTTTTAAAGTAAATCAATTCTCCTAGACGGTTCTTGCATGTCACACACACCGAACTCAGACAAACATCATCCGTCATTCTCATTTATTTCACTTTATTAATCAGAATTTCTCACCCCGAAGTGCTGTTTGAATCCTAAACAGTGAACTGCACTCTTAGTTCATCTCCGAGCTGTCTAAATTGAAATGATTTTCAAAATGTAGAGCATTTGCATCATTTCTTTATATCCTCCCTTGCAAGAGCATGTCCTACCAATATAGCAAGGCAGTTAGGCATTAGCCTATGCATTGTTCAGCAGCTGATGACACCGGGTTTTAATATAAATGAGTGATACCGTGTTTTCATAGCTGTAATAGATCTTGGCCACTTACAGCAGATAGGCCTACCGCAGATAGGACGTTAACCCTGTCACTCTGTGAGCAAATTATTAAATGGCACTGACGAAAGATGAGGGGCAAGGAAAAATCTACACCATTCCTCCTCCTAATGTCTCCTATCTGTCTCGGCATATGAATGCTCCCGCTGAGGCTTATGCAGTACGGCTCATGTCGGAGGTGTGTGTGTGTGGTCCACGCTGTTGTTATTCTATTATGGCTCATCAATAGTTGATATTTGTCTTTCAGAGGGTTTGTAGTCATAGTCATAATGACACACCAGGATCACCTACATCTTATGCCATTAAATAAGCACTAATTAAAAAAAACTACATTTGTACTATATTTGTTGCTCATTGTACTTATAGTACTTACTTATCATACTTCTGCATGTTACTTCAGCCAAATGCGGTAAATGTGAATATAACCATAGTAAATGGTCACTCAAAAAATACAGAGAATCCGTAACAATGTATTGACTTAAACTGCTTTTACGCGAACCTCTCTCCATTACACCAGAAAGTGTAGGATGAGGTACGACTAGCCCTCTCTCGGTTTCGTTCTGGTCTGGTGTGTCACATGATTCATGTGTCCAGCTAAGCGAGGTGGGGTGTGCAGCTGAAGGCGCGCTGATGTATGTGTTTGGCATTATTATGGTAATGGTGTCAGATAGCATGTAATGAATTCATTATTCCGCCTTATTACACACTCATCTGCATACAAACACACTCAAGTGCACTCGAGGGACGTACAGTACATGGACACTGTGCTTGCGGCGTGTAAGTGGATGTGGGCGAAGGAAGTGGGGGTGCAGACGCATGCATGTGGGAGCGACCGTGGTATGCAAGGGACGCTTATGGTAAATGTCAGTGAAATTATAAAGGCTGTGTGGCGATGGTGAATTTTTCTTAGTAGATTATTTTGCTCTTAAATTGCTTTCAAATTGCCTGAAATTGACTTTATATGACCATGAAAATTAAAGTCTCATAAAAAAGATACAGAAATCACATTCACTAGAATCCGATTAAGTCAGGGTATTGGCATCCTTGTTTTCTATGCTCCTCTGTCTGTTTCCATTGTGAAATAAATTGGTGTGCATATTTCAGCGATGAATATCTCAGCAGCGCTGACCAAGGCTTATAGGAAGGATCACAACTTCCAATTGCAGGGGCAAATATGCAGGCCCATAAGGACTGCGGCTCATTCAGAAACACAACCCGTCTTGTTCTATGGACCCCTGAGGACTGATTAAGTCACACTGTAAAGCTAGATGTTGATTTCTGGAATAATGTGAAAGGCTGTACTGCAAGCAGACACCTTACATATCCCAGAGAAAGGGATCTGCTCAGAATGCCAAACAGCTCAGGTGGATTCATCTATGAACATTAAGCCTACAGTTGTCTGTGGTAAAACAAATGACAATGATAATGATGATGACAGTGAGAATGATGAAGCTTGATGGATTGGTGTGAAAGTGCAGATTCAGATGAGACGGAAGCATGGCATTATGCAGAAAGTAGGTAGAGCACTTAACTCACAATCCACTCCCTGATGCCCTCTTTCTCCCTGTCCCATAGTACACACACACACACACACACACACACACACACACGCACACACACACACACACAGTTGTCTTACTATCCTTCCGAGGTACCCTTTTTTCCCTGAGAGTGTAATTAATGCTCTGCTTACACCTAAATCTAACCATGAACTTAACCTAACTAACCAAAATGAAACCTTTAATTAAAAAAAATTAAATCTGCAGTTTTCCTTGTGGGGGCAGCCACATGTCCCCAAAATGTCAAAACTGCCCACCAAGAAATAATAGCATGCCTCCCCCTTCCCTTCCCTTCCCTTCTCTCTCTCTCTCTCTCTCTCTCTCTCTCACACACACACACCTCCACCTTAGTGTGCTCGTAAAGACCTTCCACTGACATAATTATTAATGTACCTAACTTTTTGGTTATTTTATTTTTTCTATATTTTGTTTTAAAAAACAAACAATCCCAAACACTTTCCTTGTGAGGACCATCCAAATATCCTCACAAGGCCAAAATTGTCAGATATTTGAGACATTTGTTCATTTCATAAGGGTGTGAACACACACACACACACACACACACACACACACGTCTCCCAGCCCTTCTTGCTTGCCCTCTCCTCCTCTGCCGTTTCTTTACGGCTTCATATTTCTCCATTACGCCGGTTTTTAAACACCTCTTGCACTCCTATTAAAAAAAAAAAAGTTCTGCACTATTTCCCCCGTCAGGCCATCAATCAGTGCCTCTCGCGCCGGGCCGTGTGGCGCGCGGACTGAGCGCTGCGCGAGCGGCCATTAGTCACGGCGGCCCGCGGGCCACGCCTGCCTGAGTCCGGGGAGAAGCGCGTGAAGAAAGGCGTTATGCAAATGAGCCTCTAATCTGGGGCGGAGCAGAGCGCGCGCCGTCCATTACTCCTCTTTAGGCGCGTTGATTATGATTAAAGTGATGGCTGCCGTTCGGCTTTAACCCTTTTCAGGAGGCAGATCTTGTGAAATGAGCCTGAGGTGCGGTCCGGGCGATTTAGCAAGTTCCTCTAAACAACAGCAAACTTCAGGACAATAAATAACCAGGCAGAGCTGTGGCTCTAATTAGCCTACTCGCTATCCCTTTACTCACTTCTGCTCAAGTCTCTACACACACTTATATGGGCTATTATTCTAGATTATTTTAAGGTACTCTCAGGAAAAAAGGGTAGCCTACCTTTCCTTGTCGCTGAGGTGGTACTCTTTTCTTTTGCACCTTTAAATATGTATCTTTCACCTGGAAATGTACTTATAATGTGCCCTTGAAAGACTTAACGTAGAGTGTCTCAAAGTGGGATCCATGGACCTTCATAAAGCATAACCTTTACATAATGTAGTTACAGCAGTGGAAACCACAGCCTACCATTATCAAAGTTTATATTTATTATCGAGTTCTAATTGTTATTAATCTGTTTGGCTGGTTACTTGAATTGAATGGGTGAAGTCCAAACCTCAATAACATGGGTGATGATAAATAATAACCACCTTGGACTCGGTGTGTTCTGTCTGTGGAAACGTATAAAAAGTAATAAAAAGCAATATGGACCTAAAAAAAAAAGAAAAAAAAAAGAGCGAAATAAATAATAGACCCTAATTACCTTACGTAAATTAAAGCTCCAGGCAACTTTGTACGTAAAACAAAACCATGAAAACTAAAGACAAAAGATGTACACACCCCAGTGGTGCAGTTTAGCACCATTTTTATTCTGAGAGTGTGCCACTGAATTTGAACTGTTAAATATGAACAAATTAAACATTTTGTACTTGCCAAACAAATGAAATGTGGAATTCTGTCCCATCATGCACCATGGAACTGAAGAGGAGGGCTCTAAGCATAGGCTATGACAGACAGCCAAATTAGTTAAAAGAAACCAGACAAAATAGTGCACTAGTTGGTAAGCTGTGAATGAATGCAGAGCCTCTATTTACGTTTTCATTTAAACGAAAAACAAACAGTTTATCTAGCTAACATCAGGAAGCACTGAACCCAATCCAGCACTATTGTTTATGCTATGTACACTTTTAATGTCATGTTTCTTATGTATACATGGTATTCGCAATATTTTCTGTACTAGCTTATTAGATAGTATAAATAATCAATATTTTTTAAGTATACATATTTGAATTCTCAGCTCTGAGAGATCAGCATCATTCAGACACTTGTGGAGTACCATGAGTGTTGTAGATATTCTCCATGCTTTTGCACATAATTGCAAAGCCACATAATGAAACAGCAATGGCTCTGGACACACATATAGAGTTTATCTGCGGAGTAAAGGAATGGGTGGCTTGGTTCTTTCAATGTAAGGTACACAAGATAACATTATTGACTGAACTAATTAGTACAGAAAATGTACTGCTGCTTTTACATTCACCATTATATCCATACTGGATTTAGAGCACCGAACTAATATTTAAGTTGAGCTTATTTTACTACTTAAAAAAACCCTCACTTCTTGGTGTTGCCTGATTTTGGCTTCTTAGATATTTAAAACTATATTTTGAACTAATAAGATCGCAAGTGTATTTCCAGAGATGGTATAGAAGAAAAGCAAAATCCTAAACATGATATTTTAAGCCACACAAAAAATGACATGTCTGTAAAAAGAGGACATTGAATCACCATATTAATATTAATTAGGGTTAGAATATTCTTTTAGAATAATTAGAAAAATTAACCTGAGCATTTATTGTCCAATTTCTTTAATCTCGGTGTCAGTATATGCTCAGCGCTGTGAATTCAAGGGAGGGGAACTCTGTCCACACTGGCAAAAGGCCTGAACAGAGATGTATTGGATTTCAGTTTGACAGATTGACCTGAGAAAATGTAAGTGGTGAGAGGTTTGAAGCAGAGCCTCACAGAGTGGAAAATAGTGGGTTCTCTACTTTCTTTTGGCTGGGCCATATGATATTGTGTTGAAGGACATGTGAGCAAGATTCTATTCTTTCCCATTTTTGAAGGAGATGCAGAAAAGTGAGGTGATGGGGGAGAGGTGAGTGTTTGACAAGGAGAAGTGTTGATTGATGGACACCACCACTGTCAGTCCCTCCTCTGACACACTCCATAACAAGTAGCTACCATGATCATCGAGATTGTGTGTATGACATTTGTTAGTTTGTGAGAAAAATGGTGTAGAAAAAAAAACAAGTTTAGAGAAAGAACCAGAACAAATGGGAAATTTACACAGTATTTTCTTGGATATTCAGCTGTCAGTCTCTTGTAAACCATCACTCATCATTCAGTGTCTTACAGGTTTTTTCCCCCCAAGAATCTGATGTTCTGCTGGTAGACGAAATGCCACCTTGTGGCTGAAAGGAACATCGTGTCAGGAGACCCACTTGTCTTTCACCATAGAGAGAAAACTGCTCTATGGTGTACAGCTTGGGGTAGCCACAAGGTGGCATGCAAACCCTGACAATGCCTGCTCTGATCTTTTCACAGTGCTAATGGTGCTGAATAGCTACATCATTTCTCATTTCCAAATGGAGTAGTATGCCAAAATATGATTAACAACTTGGAAAAGGCAGATGTCTAGGCAGATAAAAAAGTTGCCCTTTATGGGCCATATTTCCCCACCTTATTTTTTTCCTGGCCAGAAGCCGAGTACCAGACCTTAGTGGCCAAACTGCCTTCAGCCTGTGGCTGGTTGTGCAAATCAGCCAGAGAGTTGATGAAACCTTTTAGACTTAGTTTTTCATTCCACTTATTCATGTGGCATATCCAAAGTAACTTACAAGTAATCCAGAATTCAATTCAAGTGTCCAGTGGTGTAGATAATAGACAAAAATGTGTGCTTAAATGTGGCTTTGTGTCTTCTTTGGGATTTGAAGTAGCACATCTCAAAATCCCTACAGCTGAGTTTCCACTTCTCAGCATCTACCCTGATCCCATGAGAAATTTGTACAAACTAACAGTGGCAATGTGCTGAGTTTTGTTTGATTTCATATGAATGAAGTTGTAAGCAAACAAACAAACACTAACCCTGCTCCTAACCCCTTACTTTATCCTTTTTTTGTGCAATTTACAATTTGATTCAGCTGAATAGTTCCAAATTTGCAAGTGTAAGACCACGCTGAAGCATCAGAGGTGGGAAGTAATGCACTAAACTGCAAAGAATATATAAAATATATAAATATAGTTTGCTATATTTACAAATTTCAATAAAAAGGAGTGAAATGTAATCTGCTGGAAACAACAGCTGCCAGCTATTTTCCTTTTTGCAGAATATCCTGTTACATATAGTATTTAATTATGTAATTTAATTTACTCTTGCTTGAGTAGACAGCACTGGTAAAAACAAAAATGCACATTCAGTCATGATCTGACTGATAGCTTTTTTCCACAGGCTAAATAATTGCATTCTATAAGAACTATATGGTAAGAGAAGGTAAGATATCATCCTTATTGATCCTAAAGGAAATACTTGTTCCATTTGAATAAATAAATGAATAAAACATAGACAGACAGACAGACAGATAGATAGATAGATAGATAGATAGATAGATAGATAGATAGACAGCAATAAAAATTAGAAATATGCTTTAAAAACTGTACATGTGCAAGAATTTGTTTAACAGTATATGAATGGAGCAATGAATGGAAGTTAAATAAAATACTTATTTTTAGGAGTAGAAATGTAAAGAAATATTCTTTTAAGAAACTCTACAAAGTATATCATAGTATAGTGAATAGTAAACCATTTGGGAATTGCCCTACCCATGAGTTCAGAAAATAAATAAATAAATAAATTATCTATCTATCTATCTATCTATCTATCTATCTATCTATCTATCTATCTATATATATATATATATATATATATATATAAGTATATGTAGTATAGATATATATCATTATGGATTACTGTCAATAAATAGAAATGAATCTGAAATGTTAAAGTTTTTCATAAAACTACAATATTGCTCTCCAGTATTTGTGGTTTATAAATCAGTGTCTGCTGTCTGTGGTGTCATAACATTATGAGCTAAATAGTAATTTCTATTCCGATATTAGAATGAAATCTTTTAAATAAATGAACTTTGAATGCAAGTTCAAGAACATTTTATGGCTCAAACCTAGACAAGGCTAATGCTAAGCCATTTTAAATAGGTAGCAGTTTGAATCATTTTTGTCTTCATTTATCAAATAGTTTTGATCTCATTACAATGCTAATCACCACTGCTTGTTCTGTACTGCAAAACTGATCTATTTTTATAGCAACATACTCAAATACTCCTACTCCTACAGAAAGTTATTTGGAGGATCACCTTCACTTTATTACTTGCAGTAATAGTGCATTTATATAAGTGAGGATTTTGGCTACTGCTTAGCATTAAACTTAATCATACAGTCATACATATGGGCGCTGCATGAGCTCGGAGGTCTGTTAGCCACTGGCTGCCTAACACTGACTACAATAGAGAAGACCTACTGCTTAATGACTTTACTGTGACCACAGGCACTAGCCGGGTCACTGGTCACTGACCAACTTTACCCCATATGTACTCATGCCAGAGATGTGTGCCAGAACTGGAAACTGTAACTCTGTGTGTGTTGAGCAGGTGGTCTGTGAATAAGAGACTGCCCTCTGCTGGACAGACCTGAAAAAAAGCTACCAACAGAGTTGATCAAATATGGTCTCTATATTGGATTTGGGGAATATAATCAGTGTGGTTGTAAGAACAGATGGAAATGATTTAGTGATTATAGTTCTATGTTAATTCAATGTGGATTAGTATGTGGACTATTGAACATAGACCTGCCCCTGTTCATGTTATACTGATTAAATTAAATGCCCTTGTGCAGATAGAACAGGCATACCGAGTGTAGCTTTAGGTACAGATGTGACTCATTTGGTTTTTGTGTAGTTCTGTCTTCATTTGTTGTCACTATGACCTTATTTACTCAAGCACAAGTAGGAGGAGGGGCCTCCTAGACCTGCTGTCTATAATCGTGTGTGTGTGCGATACAGTGGGAGGAGTGTGCACCTGTTAGTTAAGCTGCACCTGGTTGTCAGAGAGAAAAGTATACACGGAGGCTGCTGACAGAGAATAAGAGAGAGGGGGAGAGGAAGGGGTGAGAAAGAAAGGTTTCAGGTCATCAACACAGGGCAATGATCTCACTCAGTAGATCGGACTGTAAACAGCATCAAGAGGACTAAACTAGAGGCCAGTAACCTCTGGAGGGAAGACAGCAACCACAGCCTCTGTGACGCACTTTTCACTCACACAGGTGAGTGAAACTTTCTACAAGCATCCATCAACGAAGGCCATTCAGCCCAAGATTATTATTGACTCCACTCTCCTTTTTGTGTGTGCACTAAATATACTAGTGTTGCAGTTATAGGCCAGGTATAAATAAATAATAGGTCTGATACTAAATCTCCTTGATATGTAATATATAGTTCTGACATAAGAGCTGGTCTTCTGACGACCTTTGGTTAAAGAGACACCGCGATCACACATTAACCGTCCATAGTAAGTCTTTAACTAACCAGCACAGAACACTAGGACCCATCACTTGTTATAGGCCTGTGTGTCCTGAAATGGTGACCAAGCAAGACTTCTATTCAAAGATGATGTCA
>JAQMYM010000008.1:7354081-7371801 GCA_030014255.1 Parauchenoglanis ngamensis | reverse complement strand
AGCCCAAGATTATTATTGACTCCACTCTCCTTTTTGTGTGTGCACTAAATATAATAGTGTTGCAGTTATAGGCCAGGTATAAATAAATAATAGGTCTGATACTAAATCTCCTTGATATCTAATATATAGTGCTGACATAAGAGCTGGTCTTCTGACGACCTTTGGTCAAAGAGACACCGCGATCACACATTAACTGTCCATAGTAAGTCTTTAACTAACCAGCACAGAACACTGGGACCCATCACTTGTTACAGGCCTGTGTGTCCTGAAATGGTGACCAAGCAAGACTTCTATTCAAAGATGATGTCATTTGAATAGAATTAATAAATTAATTAATGGATATAGATCTGTGTGTGTGTAAACTGAGAACCAAACAATATGGCATCTCAGGCCTGTCCTCCTGTCTACACCATGCCCAGTGGTTTTGAATGGGAAATGAAATCCAAAGCTAGATAGATTTGCTTTTAAATAAATATTATTTGAAAATGTTCTGCTTAATTGTGTATCTGCATTGTTTTGAACCACATCCAGAGTACTCTTCCATAACTATAATTCTAGCTTTGATCAATATTACGCACTTGTTCTCTGATTCTTGGCAGGAATAAATCTGCCAACCTGCTTTAGCCCAGAGTTTCATTCACATCCAGAAACCTAGCCAAAGATTCATATTCAAATAAGAGGTAAATCTCCTCTGGGCCATTATACAGGTCAACAAGACTGCTTTTGATCTCTACACACTAGCTTTTCACTTCAGTACTGAGCAATCTCTTTCTCCTACCCCACGATTAGTAAATATTTAGAGTAGGTATATCTCTCCAGAGATAAGAAGTGAAGGAGAACAGAACAGTCTGTAGGTTTATAGACTTTGTAAAATGGTGACTTTTTCAAAGCTTTAAACCCTTTTGTGATCCCAGATATAGATTTGTTCTTCTTGTTGAGGATTTTTAAATGTAATAATATCTTTCAGGCTAACATGAACCAGCTCTCATTTCACTTTAAATCTCAAGCTCTAGTGAAAGGAAGGCTTATGCTATTCAATACAGAAGAACTTTATCATCCAACATGCAATTTTATATTACCAGCTTTTTATATTACCAAAGACAATATATTTATGACAGCCCACACATTAGAAACACGGAGACGGCATTGAGGTTATACATTATTGCTGGTGCTCATGCTGTGAAGTTGTATGTATAGAGAAGCGCAGGATGGCTGTGCACCCTGAGCAGAGCTGTCTCTATTGGATTTGCATGATTAGCTAGATCAGAAAGTATGATTAGAAGGTGTAATGCCATCGACACTGGAGCACGGAAGCAATTGTCTCTAATTGAAATCTTTTATCAGAACAATTGAATGAAATCACATTTTGTACATGTTTCACCGTCACATTCCAAATTCTTAATCCGAATTAGGCAACAGTAATCTTTACACCTGTCCATGGAGCACAGAAATTATTGCGTTACAGATGCCAAAAACTCACTTTTTCACTTTTGCGTTGCTCATATGGGTACCAGAGCAACTGAACTGCTGACCGAGCAAGGCTCTATGCCTGCATTAATTTAGTATTAAAAGCCCCATTTATTCCAAGGTCAGCATTCTTTTTCTGAGTGAACATACCCCCAGGGTCTGATTGGAAACAAGTAAGGTGTAGAGTGTGGGGGTTTTCTGCATATATATCATATCTTCTTATGTACATTGTGTAGGCCTTGCTTTCTTAATAACACAAACTAAGCAACTGAAACTCCAGCATGAATAAAGGCTTGTGAGACACATTATTCTCAGTAGTGTATCTGCCGTAGGTCTAAATAATCAATAAGCTGATATGCTTCACTTTATATGAATTCAGGTCAGGAGACTGGTTATAATTTAATCCTAGTACCTTTGATAAAGCCTATTTATAACTTCCTGTTGGATCACATTATATATTATGTGTGATCTTTGCAACCGTATCAAGATACAGCAACTATCAAAACTGAATATGCTTCAGTGTGCATATAGTGTTCTCAATGTCCTTTTATTATAATACCATATTCGTATCCAACTTGACATACATAAAAATCCAAATATATATTTTATTTTTGATATCAGCATTGTCCACCAGAAGCCTTAATAAACTTCGTCACTATGACATGATGGACTGTCTCCAATGAATAATTTGAGAGCTAGTATCTAAAAGAAAATGAATAATTTGGAGATATTTTGACTAAGCCAATCATGTAAATGTAAAATAAATAAATAAATAAAAGCCTGATAAGAATCATGAAAATGTATGAAACTGTTGAAATGTCTGACCAAGTGAAATATGAATGATGCAACCTTACGAAATGGGTAATAAACTCCACTGATTCCAACATGCCTGATAACCAAGCGTCACAGACACATTGTCTGTGTAAGCAAATTCGCATGGACTCTTTCATCTTAATTCCCCTTCTGAAAGCATCCTCAGTAGAAATTCTAGTGAGTTTGATGAGATAAAAACAGACCACGTGAGGAAACATAGGGTGATGAAAGCTGATATAACTTGCTCCTGTTTGAAAGAAGTCCACCTTTGGTTTCTGTCTGTCCTCAACATGAAAGGCCAAAAGTCCAAGCCTCCAGAGAGACCATGGATATTAGCATACTGTATGGAAATCACCACTCTGTTGCTGCGCAACCAACCATAGCAAGTCCACTCCTTTTCTTTGAATAGACACAGGTACAATGCTGCAGCTTTATCTCTGTGCGTGTATGTGTGCGAGAGACAAGGTGTGTTTGCTTTTTTTCTGAGCTTTTATTATAGCCTTAACAAACTCCCCAGCAACAGGCCCTCTCTTCTGGTAACATGATTAACCACTGACCCAGCCTGGCCCATGCTCTGCGAAACCTATTCACATAACAAGCAGGCAGAAGAAACCACTACAAAGGACATGATGAGTCAGAGTATAGACCACACATACACCCTGTATTCAGCAATATTCAGTAACCCATCGGGGACTGATTCAGTTTCTGTCTGTTTATCGTCTCACATCTTCACTATAGATATATGAGAACGAGCAGGATGTCTCTATTTTATGTGTGTACATATATATATATATATATATAGTTTGGGTTCAGACATGGAAGAAATTAGTATGCAATGAAATATAGAGAGAAAACTACAGCACTATTCTTAGGTTAAAGGGCTAGGCTAGTACAGGTTACAGTATGGGCCACCAAGCACATATACATCAATCCATTTAGCATTAGCCTGTCTTTAACATGTAGCTATGAAATCTGAGTCCTGTAACTGGAGATCTCCTGATACCATAGTGCTGCCATATGGCACCGATTGAATTGCAATGAAAAATTCAACAGCACCTTCACCCACATGAGCTTCAGCTTCTGAGATCTCAGCTTACATGACAGCTTTGCACGCCACCACAGTTTCCTTATAGCTAACTTCCATAAGCTTTTGCAGGTTTGAGCTTGGAACTCGGTACAACGTCAGAAGTGGGTCATATGAGAACAGAATTGCCTGTAGAGGTATGAAGAAAAAGTAATATCATCCAAAAGGCCCTGTCTGTTCACTGAGGAGCTCTGTTTTTAGCAACACTGTTAAGTATAATTGCTGCTACCACCGTCGTAGTTATTAGTACATTTTTTTCCAATTAAAAAAAATATATATTTGGTGAAAACTCAGAATCATCAGAATTTGATGATTCTCACCCACAAGCTAGCGCTCCCCGATCACACAGCAGCTCCCAGAGAGCGTCTGAGACATGCACGGCTAACTGGCACATCTTATTAAACTACTTCTCATGCTACATCACATGACAGCAATGGAAGGCACTATCCACCTTCTTTACCACGTATATGAACTCACTTGTTACTGTGATTGACATGGGAGAAAGGATACCACTGTTGCACCATCAGGACTCTCCATGGTATTACAGTTTTTTATGAAAACACTAAGGAAATTCCAGTCACCTCTCATGAACACTTCTGTCTACTATGTGACAGACCCACAAATAAGAACGCATTAAAGTTTCCCTAAACTTCATTAAATGATATATTTTTAATTATAATCCCTGGGGAATCCTGTGAGTGCACATATGAGTCAGAATGGGAGCAATTTCACTGCTGCGTTTGCTGAAAATCCCAATATTGGATATGTGATGAGCAAGTGTTTTTACATCATAAAACACTTGAGCCTATCATGTTCCAGTATGGAAATCCTGGCCATGTAACAGATGCTAACAAGGAAGAAGGCTGGATTTCATGTAAAGGTTTAGGTTCTTCCCTGCCTTCTCTCCATTCCCTGTAGCGCTAATGACATTAGTGTTTTTGTGCAAGCAACCACCAGATCATTCAAAAATAAATAAATAAAAAAAACATGATCTTTAAAGCAACTTTCCTCAATTCATCCACTGACTGAGAGAGTAAAGAAAAACAGCTCTGACTTCCTCTCTCTCACTGCATTGCTCCACATTTCTTTTCTTCCCCACAGGGCTCATCTCTCCTAGGCCATGGCGACGGCTGAGCCAGCCCCTGCCTGGTGGAAGCTGACTTTCCTCCGCAAGAAGAAATCCGAGGACAAGGAGTTGTATGAGGTACCTGCGGAGTACAGTAATAATGCTGAGACCGCACCCGGGACGAGCAGTACGACCGGGACACCCGACGACAGCCAGTTCAATGCTCGCCTTGAACGCATTGTGGACAAAACAGCCACAAAAGGACGACACGTTAAAGTGTCCCACTCAGGCCGCTTCAAGGAGAAAAAGCGCATCCGGTCAACATTAGCCGAAAACCCGGAGCTGTTCCCCAGCCAAGACACTTGCAATGAGAACGAGGGCACAGGGAACTGAAGGCTGGGACGTCAGTCTGTGCACCTTACATTCATCGACATACATATGCAAATAAATTTTAAATTCATCATTTTTTGAACCCTGCGTTAATTTAGACATCAACTAAATCAATCAAAACATGTTACTGTGTTTTTAGTAGGTGTCTGCTTAGGTAGTCTTGCTTGCATTTATCCAAAGAGGACAAAATCTGTTTTCTCAAATAGAAGTGAAATAGAACTGGTACTGGATTTTTTTTTTTTACTCATCAATACAGCATCATCGCATCTGCAAATGTGTCTGATGCTGCTAAGGTCCTCATATCTCTTTCTGTTCAGTTGTATTTGGACCTTCAGCTGTTCCACCTAAGAAAGCTGGCTACTTTCTGACAAAGTGATTTTTAGAGTATGTCCTGCATCATGTGCATTTGGGTTTATTGTTAAAATCTATATGTTTGAATTTTGTAATCTTGTTGACTGTTGGATGGTTTTTTTCAGTGGTGTTGAGATTCAGTACTAGCCAGCAGCTGGAAATCATTTGCTAAGAGTTTACTGAACAAGAATTAACAATTCAGTTCATTCTCACATTTCTGACTCAATTTTTGACCTCTGGTCTCTAATAATACAGAGTGGAGTATTTGCAATTTTATCAGCGCACACAAACATGCAAAGAGAAATAAGCAGTTTGCACGATGTAATTATTTCTATCCACATACATTTATTCCAGATAACATATAATGTGTGTTTTCCTTGTCTTATTGGCTTTTTTATTTTATTTTATTTTAATAGTCTTTTTTAAACATTTTTTTAAAGTGCAGGTATAATAATCTCAGTGCCTTATGATCAGAGTTACATCTCTTCCTTCCCTGTACATCACCTATCACTTTGTTGAATATCTTTCTGTTTAAACTGTATTTGTTTACTGAACGTTCCTATGAAAATTATACTATATGTTCCTCATATGTTTTAATGAAACTGTAAAAATGTTTTACAGCAAACTAAGATTTTATTTGATTTGAGTATAATACTATTTTAAGATATATCCAAAAAGAAAAATGTTTTAATATAGTATTTAATAATAAAAAAAACATTTTCCAATATTTTGTGTTCCTTTGTACTCTCTCTCTCTCTCTCTTTTTCTCTCCCTGTGTGTGTGTGAGTGTGTGTGTGTGTGCGCGTGTGTGTGAGTGAGTGAGAGAGTGTGTGTGTGTGTGTGTGTGTGTGTGTGTGTGTGTGTGTGTGTGTGTGTGAGAGAGAGAGAGAGAGAGAGAGAGAGAGAGAAATGAAATGTCTTCACAATCACCCAGGTCTTACACAAAACATATTTGATTTTTATTTCAAAACAAATAATAAACATATACATTATAATAATTATTAAGATAATAATTGGCATAAAATTGGCATAAAACTGGGATGTTTCTGATATTTCACCTAACCTAACATTTTATTTTTATTATGGAAGTAAACTTGAGTGTGAGCAATTTATATTTTTTACAATATGGGTATGAAGAGCTGGTTGTATTTATTTGTGTATGTGTATGTAAATAATTTGAAGTACATTTGAATGAAGTGCATTCAGAATAAAAGAAAAAGGTAAATAAGCTTGCTAAAATGAGTGGGAATGTATTTATATTTTAATTAAATTATCGTTGAATAAATCTTTTAAGGCATTTATTGTATCCAAAAACCCATACGATTCAATTCAAAATGATAGTATCGACAGCGCCATAGCTGTAGTGACACGGACTGACCACAAGAGGGCAGGGTTGTATGTATAATTGTTACTCACGTGACCGTCCATCAGCTGGGAAAGGGCAAAGGCTAAACAATGCAGAAATGCTTTAGGCTGAGGTGTTACATATAAAACTCAGTCATGTTTTTAATTTTATTGATTTTATAAGAAAAGCATTCAGCAATATCATTTCAACTTACAGCATTTCTGCATTGTTTAATTTTGTCCTTTCTTTCTCCAGCAGTGGAAGAATGGAAAAAGACCACGCACAGTTCCAATTCTCAAAGCTAGGATAAGCAATTTATTTTAAAAGCATATATATACATATCTATCTATCTATCTATCTATCTATCTATTTATATATATCTATATATGTGTGTGTGTGTGTGTGTGTGTGTGTGTGTGTGTGTGTGTGTGTGTGTGTGTGTGTGTGTGTGTGTGTGTGTGTGTTTGTAGGTGTGTTTGTATGTATGTATGTATGTATGTATGTATGTATGTACGTATGTATATAGACTCTTTCCTAGGGCTTGCTGTTATAGTAAAGTGAGGCTCTGGAGACTGCCAAAAAAAGACTCACAGCTCTGGCCACAAGACTGAAGAGATACACCAGGGAAGCATTATTATTATTAGCATCTTATTTAATGTTCCAGTTCATCAGGCGCTACTTCACACAGAGTAACAGGGTATTTTTTTCCCTTACTAGTAAATAAACTAACATTTGAAGTACTGTCTATCGCGAGAGTGTCACCATTTTAGTCGAGATTGTGCGAGATTACCCGTACGCACATAGCGCATGCTCACCTGTCTGCGCGTGCGGGTTTAAGCTTAACGTGTCAACTTTTCACAGCGTCAGTAATTTCCGGTACACTGGTAACGCTTCTGTACGCTGGCTGGAGGAATGGCCGTGTAAATGTTTTGAGCTTTAGCTAAAAACAGCAAACTCGAACCGAGGGCAACTACGGGTAGCACTAGCGTACTATATATACACAGCAAGATGGTGTAAGTATACTTTAGTATTTAATTTATTATTTTATGTTTTAAAAGTTTGAAAAGTAATTTAGGTTGTTAATGTTATGTTGCCGAGAAGCAGGCCCTGGTTAGTTAGCAGTCTTGCTAGCTGTGTATATTTCCTCGGTTTGCTCCGGAATAATTCATAGATTTCTTAATATTAAGTGTTTATATATTATTGTTTCAAATATTTATCGAGCAGCAGTACATATGAATATTTATATTACGAATTTCTTAAAGTGAAAGATTTGTAACGTCACTAGGTTAGCAAGCTAGCTCAGTTAGCCGGGTTTTAACCCGCGTTTCGATTCTGAATCAGTTCCTCTTCATGGGATATGGACACTGCTAACGCTTTCAGTAATGTTTCACATGGCTCTTCGTGCACCATCTTGTAGCACTGACAGGCTTTATGACTTGGGGAGAGGGAAACTTCTGGATAAGTTTTCAGAAACAATATTATGATGCTATAAACGACACAGTTTATGTTGTAGCCTTCATGTCCGCCACTGACACCGCAGCGAAAGTACACAAACCCGAGGACTGCGTTTCCATCGAAATAATCAGAGGACCACCGTGAATCCGGCGGTCATTTATCTAGACATTTCACCATCGAAACGCCTTAATTTACCTCTTATTTAGACAACACTGGAAGCAACAACCTGTATTTGGTTTGAAACAGAAGTTGGTGTGAACACGGGTTGTGTTTTAAACGCTTTACTCAGTACACAACTCGTTCTGATCTGTGTGTGTGTGTGTGTGTGTGTGTGTGAACGCCATACACTTACCACATATACCAAAGCTATGGCAAGATGACGTGTACTCTGGCACATTTTCAAAAATACAACCAGAGATGTCTTCATGGTGTACTCCATCCCACAGTACTGTGAACACATTGTGCAAGACTAAAAAGCTTTTCATTAGTGGCGTGCAATCTGAAAAGCTTTCGCTTCATTGTTCTGTCCTTGGTTCACTCTTGGTTAAAAAATAATAATAATTAAACGCTGACCGTGTCAGAAGTGAACGTCATTCTGCGTTTCACTGCAACTCGCTTTCATCACTGTGACACTGAAATGCAGTCCCTGTCCAATCACAGTTTCTTATCGAAGAAGGAGGAAGTGACAGAAAGCATCAGTTTCCAGGATTCATATAAATGAACTTCCCTTTGATTTCGTTTTTTTGTTCCTTCAGTACTGAATTGTTAGCTTGAACTGTTATCAAGCTTTTAGGAGTTGCATCTAAAACGAAAAGCAACATAAGAACAATGCAGTGAAGGTTTTGCTTTCATGCTGGCATGTTTCTCGTGTGTCACAAATGAAAAGCAACACAATTTACATGCTGTTTTTCAGGTGTAATTGCTTTTGGGTGACTGTTACTGAAAACTGTAAATGTATGACTGACAGGTTGTATACAATGGAGTTTGTAATTGTGTATTTGAAACTATGTGTATATCTTTCACAGGCTGGACCGCCGAAACCCTGCCTCAGGCAAACTTAAACCTCGTATGTCAAATAAGGAACGTTTTCACTGCGTCAATCCAGAGATTAACCTCCCACTGTACCCAGCATTAAAAGTAAGTCCTACTATTAGAATGTAAGTTGTTGTTTCTGAGAAACCATACACAAAGTTGGTCTGACCAAGAGATGGAATGTTGAATGTATGTAGCTAATGATGTTTGTCTTCATTTAGGACTGGCTTCCATGTAATCATGAATATCACGTCTGTGACTACAAGACCATACGGCAGACTCAGGACCATGTTGATTTTTCTGCCACGCTAAGAATGACTATATCTACTATTGAAGAAGTACAACAGTGGGTGAAAGACTCAACCATCACCTGGAGGATTGATCGAACCAGACCACCTAAGGGACAAAGAGTTATTTTTAAGGTGTGTTTGCCTTATGTTGTAATGCTAAGAGTATTGCTGGGCCAGCCAAGAACCCATCTTGATTTGTATTGCTAGAAGGCTTTCATGATAATGGTAAGCTGAGGGTAGTTGGAGGCCTGAAAGCCATAGTGAAGTTGAAGGTGGGTCATCTGCACTTGACCACTTGTTCCAGAGAAAGGCCAGATGAAGTACAGTCAAGCCCAAAATGCAAAATGTGCCACCATCCATTGCCAATAGAGTCTGTAAACATAGCCAGTTTGTTTCACCTTTAAAAAAAAAATACCACCCAGTTGAATATACACAGAGTATAAAAATGTGTTTGTTGTTAGCCAGCCACCAAGCATTGGAGTTTAAAAGAAACAGTTGAATGCGTTAACTTTTTCTGTCATTACCATGTGCAAAAATAAGGCCCCAGGAGACAACACAAGCTGCATGTAGGGTTGTAACCCGTCCCTTATTATGTGGGTTCATCTCCTATTAAAAGTAGAATTAAGTTCATCCTTTTTTTCATAAACATCATTTCAAACATGCACTGAGTATTCACAGTAGCAAGAATAACATGATAGTGAATAAACACAAAGCAGTTGCACAAGAAAGAGCGGAGAATTTCAGAATCAGTGTTTTGGGGCAGAGAATAACGGGCCTGCTGTGTGTGAGCTTACACATCAGCGTCATCATTCTCCTGCTTACACAAGCCCAGATGCATGGTTCTTCCAACATAAGTTTGCCCAAGAAACATGAGTGTTAAAGTAGGTCTAAATGTAGTCAGAGTTACGGTCCTGAATGTGAATATGATGGGCTGGCAGGGGCGCTATTAAGCTAGCTAGCGTTAGGCTTAATATTATATTGTGTAAATTAGTAGCTAGGTTTGCTAAAAGTATCAAGGGAACTCTTAAAGTAACTTTTATATTAGGTTATACAATTGGGCTTGATCAGTTGAGTGTGAATGATCATAATTGTATTCCGTCCATTCACGGACATTTGTTAAAGGCTAAAGTGTAAGATTACCTTTTTTTTTTTTAAATTTTTTTTTAATAATTTTAACTAGTCTAAATCAATGACCCTACCAGTCTGCCTGTATATTGTAATTTTTTTACTTGAAACAAAACAGGGTCAACCTGTCCTTTTCTATTTAATAATCCATATTGTCAAATCATTGTTCTTCTTTGATGCTAGATGTTGTGGAAATAATACCATGATAAATCAATAGAAGCAGGAAAATAGGTTAAAGCGGCAGTATTTTGGGGTTGTTCCTTCAAAGGTAATATGTGTGCCTGTAATTGATTTGATTTTTTGACTAAAGACGTTTTACCACCAAGTACAGTGGACAAAGATGGGTTATTCCATGTAGAGTTGAAGGTTTTCTATGCAGTGCGGATGTATGTTATGTTCTGATCCAAAAAGATTTTAAACAGTAATAAACCTTTGCTTTATTCATTTTGTATTATTTAGAGACATATTCTTTAAAAGCTGTGACAATATTATGAAATGTTGTTTTGTGGTAGATCTAGACAAGTTTATCATGGTAACATTTTTGGCCATATCACCCAGCTTGGGATAGGAGCGTATGTGGTATGTGCTGTATCTGATGTATCTATTTAGAGTAGATAATATAATGTATCTGCAGACTATTATGAATGATGTGAAATTTCCACAGTAGGTAATATAATGTGTTCTGATTATGAAAAGATGATCAGGACAGCCCTTTTGTTAAAGGGGATCTTGTGATAGTCACAGGGATTTTTTTTATGCCTCCTAGATGTAACAAAATTTCATATTCTAGATATTATAAATGTTACCCAGGTGGACTACAGATGCCACCACAACACAAAACCAAGGAACACCATGGAACCATCTGGGAGACGGACCAAAAACACAAACTGCCCTGCGAAGATGAGCATAACCCTCCATCGTCCACAGGGAAGCAACGGAAGGCAGTGTCGGTATGTAGTCCAGTGTTAAACCCCATAAATCGCACTGTTGTCACTGTACGCTATGAAGAAATAATTGTTTTGTTACTTCTGTTCAGGAGCACGGATCCTCACATGCCAACTTTCCCGACACTTGTACACATTACCAACGAGCACAATCATAACTTGCACGTACCAGATGCATTGAGGTACAAGGACGTCGGACCAGAAGCCATTCAGAAGTTAAAGAAGCTTTTTGAAGCCGGTCATTCACCATCTACAGCCCTGGACGTTTTAAAGTACGACCTCCAGCTCGAACTCGGAGAGGATTATGCGTATGCATCAGCAGACCGATCCATCTGCCCCGACATTCAGTTCTGCTACAGGTAAAAACTGACCTTGTGCAAATCCACAAGAGCTAATTATAAAACCTTTTTATTTAGAGATTACGTTTAAGAATGTTGGCTTATTTATGACTATAGACATTAACTCGTATACTCATCAGTGCATTACTTGTATGAAACTAATTGATCACTTTAATGGTCTATTTACCAAACGTGCAATATTTTAGCCAGACTATAAAGTGTTTGTTACCCTTTTACAGACTGTACCACCAAGTTTCTAAGTCTCTCAGAGAAGCTAGTCCATCCTCGTCCATTCTTCCAAGCCAAGACACAACAACCACCTGGGTAGCAGCTGATCCGACTGGACAGACGTGCATCATGGAGCATGAGATTGTCACCACGGAAGGTGAGGTACTTAAGCAAGTATAAAAATGCAGTTATGGGTTAAATTTGAGTCTGTTAATCAAGGTGTTTGTTATTTTCAGTTTCAGAGGAGGACAATCCCACAGACAAGCTGAAGTCGTGCTTATCTGAACTGTGTGACATCATTGAGAAGCAGCCAAGTGTTTGGTCTGCAACACAGGACTTTATCAAGGGAATCGAACGGGTACAGCACAACCCTGTCAAGCTAGCGTCAGCCATGCATGCCTTTGGTCGCTACAGCTGTCTCTTAATGAAGAAAAGGGCTAAAACTATGCGAAGGGGTTCTCAGTGTGCTGGACTTGCCATTACTGCTCAGTCCACAGCAGTGACCGGGAGGAAGTCCAAGCTTGGCGGGAGACGACGGCTGACGGTGGGCAGACCGAGCAAGACGACTTCAGGGCCAGACCACGAGTACAGTCAGCCAGAAAAAAGACAGAGATGCTCAGGGCCTCATGGCTTTTCACATGGCATGGCAAAAACCAAATAACCACATAGCTTTAATAAATTAGTTTTAGTATAGCAGTTGTGACCCATCACCCCTTTGCCTGAGAGGAGAGAGACTTGAGTGCTATCTGGTATGGGTGACATTTTTTTTTTTTTTTTTTTTTCCGTTTAATGTATACCTTTTTACAGACACATAAAATGGGCTTGCTGTCTGATTTGTTTTACAAACTTATATTTTTGTATATCTTGATTTTTTGAGACCTAACAGAATTGCACAACTCACTGTCTAACAGCTAACTTCACATTCGAGTGACACTATAGCTCACTTGATGACACCTGCATATAAATACATTGATTGACATTTTGCTCTGTAAAAAAATATTCATTCCAACATGTAGGCTGCTGCTGTTTGAAAAAAGTACATGCTTTCTTCGTGCATTCTACAATGACAATATTCCACAAGCTTCATCTTTTCTCATGGTGTGATGTACTGACACTTGCACCGAAGTTGACTTGTGTAGAGAAACGAATGAAATGTAGCCTGAATTGTTGCTAACAGCTTTGAGTAATGATGCAAGTATGTGCACATGTATGCTGTAAATGAAATCTACAAGAGAGGAATTTAAGAGGAATGAATCTTTTGTTAAATACATCAGTGCTCTTCAAACTGAGTTAGTAAGAACAAATGTGTCTGTGTTTTGAAATGTGTATCCTGCAGTGCCCTTAAGTGCATTATGAAAATGCTGTTGTGAAAAAGAACCAACAGGTTTTGTTAAATGAGGAGTTGAAAAAGTCATTTTGTTTGTTTCTTGCTCATTTTTTAAAATTTAGTTGTTACTTTTCTGAAAAAGCTTGAATTGAATTCTCCATCCTCGGGCCCAGGAGTGGTGATGTTCTTCATTTGCTGCTAAACATGTTTGATATCTTCAAAAATTCACCCTTGCTTGAACCCACGGTTATCTATGCTAAATTATACAAGCTTGTGTGTAATGAATTTTGTTTGTTTACCCGAGTGACTGAGTGAGTTATCGGAATTTAAATTTTGTGTAAACATGTTAATAATATGCGATTGCCCGCTCATGATGGATATCAAGCTTAACCAAGCACGATCTGTTTGGTGGAATCTGATTCTGTAAAGATGTTATGCTTACTTTGTGGTTTACTTGGTAACCCCAACAAACACTAAACTAGAAGGAGCCAACATAGTGGAAACTTTTAAATGCATAGTGGAGTTTAAATGCATTCATTCCCACCCACCGCATATCCTACTGCCTATCTGCAAGGACACCTCATTTTGAATTCACGACCTGCCTTTGAAATGAGTTTTCAAGCTCGTCCCAAATTTTCAACTCCAACACCTGTCTTTTCAGCATAGCAGAAACTGTGCACAACTCCAGGTCTCCAGTTCTGTCTATTCTGTCCAATTCTAGTCACACTCCATATCCGGCCTCTATTCACAAATTCAGATTAAATACTGATTGATGAGGGAAGAATAAACACAACTGGGCATACTGTTGCTATGGAGAAATAAACAAGGTTGATGTAGTGTGATGACCCAAAGTTGATTATTTTACAAAAACAGTAAAATCCTGAAGGGTTTATTCCTCTTCAGTTATTTCCACAATGGCTCTGATTGATTTTCCCTCTTTCCCCAGCTTGGTTTTCTCTTATAGACAGCCAACTGGTCTTTATGTTGGTTTATGGATTTTTTTTTTTTTAAACAACAAATGCTGTATTTACAGGCAAACTCCAGGGCTTAAAGCAAGAGTAGACATTCATAGCTATTAAACATTTAATTTTAGTGAGCACACCTGGGCAACAAGAAAGACCAGCCGGGTGTGTTCCAATAGTTTTGATCACTTGAAAAAACAGGCAGTTTCAAACTAAATGTACAAAATACTCTAGTTTGTGTAACACATTTAGATGTAAATATCAGGAAATGAAAGCTGAAATGCCAGTCTGTCTATACATTTTTTTCTTCAGCAATACAAAAGAATTAGCCTTGCCGTTCCAATACTTTTCAGCGATTTCTCATGATTGCAATTTATTATTAATTAAAGAGTGATGTCAAACTTTTTTATTCATTTACATGTAACGTTTAATGTTGCGGAATGTCTGTGAAACAACTTCCTGTTATCACTTGCAGCTGTAAACAGTCTTTCCCTCAGCAGTGTCTTTTTTCCCCCTTACTCTTTAAGTTAATAAGATAAAAACAAATGCAGCTTGTCACAAATACGTTTCCCTAAAGTTACAGCTTTACAACGGTCATAAAGCACAGACACTGGAGAGTAATGTATTAAAATGATTAATATAAACTGCTGGAGCTACTATCAGAGCTGCTGTAATAGTAAATTAATACATCTTCTGATCGAAGTATCAAGGTAACAGATTTCAGGATAAACAAGTTGGGACACATCATTTGGGCCCTTTTATAACTTGAACTTTATTTCTTTCAAAATAGTACGTGCAAAAAATGCAGTAGCATTGCTAATGATGAAGTACGTTGTCAGTAAACTGCCAAAACATGCATCTTGTTTCATGATTATATACACTTACGATACAGAAAAATAAAGCATTTTAGATAAGTAATAATGAAAGTGTATTATAAAAGTGAGTGCACCTCCTCCATCCTAATTCAAGTATCTTCATAAACCCTTATGACCATTTTATTTACCCTGTCTTTAAATTCACATTTTTTGTACTTTTCCGAGTAATTGCAAGTTATTATGCAAATGTTATGCTATGTTCTTAATGCAAAATAGCTCCAGCCTGAATATGAAAGTAAACTCTTTAGCAGGTAAATCATTGAATAGTGTGTGTATTTGTGTTTCAACAGGGCTGTTCATTTGGTATCTCACTGCAGAGTGCATTTCTCACATGACGCTTCATCGTCCTGTTCTTCACACACTGCAAAATAGAAACAAATTGTGAAATCAAACAAAGGTGAAATACTGGCTGAGTTGCTTCTATTCTCGCTATTCTATTCTAATTGCCAGATTAGACAAGATTCCCCACAATTGGACTATTGTGTCTTTTAGGTCAATAATGTCCTTGGGTCAATAACTTTTCTGGAGCTGATAGTTTTGAGTTGTCAAAGTTGTTTCTCAATAACAAGAATGTTCATGTTAGGTTATTTTTGCACAAAATAAACACATGAGAACCAAGCTAAAATTGCTAGTAAACCATGACACAGGCTGCAAAGTTTTAAGAATAAGTAGAGCCAGTGTTACAAAGCACTGAAACTGGAGACTCCTTCCATAAATGTTACAAAAAATGTATCTTCACATAAAGTCTCACCATATAAATTGATTGTATTATTTCTGTTGTTAAATAACAACAGTTTCAAACCTGTTTATTAACAGTTTTCGAGTTAATGTAGAGCAACTGCCATACAAATCCTGGTGCTAGATATAAAAATGTATGAGCACATTAATATATTCCTATATATATATTCGTATCAGCACCTCTTCAAATAATTAAAATCATCTTTGCTATTATTAGCACATTTGATTCCCTTTTTCTTGTTTTTTTTCCTATTTCTTTGACTTTGATTTGTTTGTCTTTCCTTTGTTTTTTTCCTGATCACTAGAGTTTGATGGGGGATGTGTATAAATGAGGGGGTGGAGAATACACATACACAATTCACAAATGTCTAGAATGTAACACACATTATTTGTAATATATCACAGGTTATACTAAACATAACGTGTTACATAAAACTGTAACTAATTCTATGGCTCAGGATTATATATTTAAAAAAAAACCAAAAAACAAAAGTTAATCAACACCTTCTGATCTATCAGATGACTCAGACCTACCAATTACTACTTTAGGCAGTATTATACAGTATCTATCTGCTAAACGCTTTGAAATATGAGAATTATATTATTCAAGTAGACAAAAGTACTCACGCTTGACAGGTAAGAATGGCTGTTCTTCATTCTGTGCCACCATTTCTTCCACTTTTAGCAGAAGCTCGCCCACCTGTTCTTGGCCTGTCTTTGCATTGGTGCTATCTAGCACATGGTAGTAGTTCAGACAGTGCTCCATCAGAGTCAACAATTGCCCACCATCCCTTTGGAGCTGCTCCTCGATAGGTGTGCAGCCCAGCCAGTCACCACAAGAGAACAGTACCATGGTGTGGAGAGAGGCGTCCTCACCAAACATCTCCAGGTGGCTCTCAAGGGCTCGTCTCTTCCTGGAAGTGAGGGTGGAGATGACAGGAATGACCAGTAAGAGGACATGTGGGCCAGGGTGAAGCAGCCCCGCCCCTCGTTTGATTTCCTTTCTGAGGTGGCGAGGCGTACGATGGACAGAAAACCAGTCCCAGCCTGGTGTGTCCACTATTGTCACACGGCGTCCATAAACGTGGGCCTGGCAGCGCAAAGAGACTTCAGTATGACAACCTGATTCAAACTTGCGTCCACCCAAGATCGTGTTTCCTGCTGAACTTTTGCCTGAACCTTGCCAGCCCACTAACAACATACGTAGCTCTGAAAGCAAGAGATGGAAGGATGGATGAAAAGAAAAAGCAAGAAATTATAAAAATACAGAACAGTCAAATACAAACCGTGCGAGTCAGGGTTTGAACCATGTATCAAGAAAAAAAGGCTTCTTAAAGGCTTTTCAGCATTAAAGGTTTTTAGTTACCTAAGGGAGTTTTACATGGAACCCTCTTTTCTTAGATTATATTGTTTACATTGGAATTGTAAACCACACTGCAACAAAAGCTTAGCCTTTCATTTAAAAGGCTAATACATTTCCACCTTCAAATTTTAGCCACACCTCTTATCTCGTTAGCAACATTAGCCCCATAGTTTTAGCACAAAAGTTAAGAAGAAAGCTCTCCCGAGTGGTGAAACAGAAAAGTCAAGAGATCGCAAGTTCAAATTCTGGTGATATTACAGCCATCTATCAGTAGGAGCCAAGGAAATTGGCATACACTCCTGTCAATCACAGTGATGCCAACCAACCATTGGCCTCTTTGGGTTAATTTACACTACCAGTCAAAAGTTTGGACACACCTTCTCTTTCATAGGTTTATCTTTTTTTTTTTTCTACATTGTAAAACAATACTGAAAACCTCAAACTATAGTAACAGTATTTTTTATAACAGCCCTATTGAACAACTGTAGTAATCCATATTATGTCAACAACCGCTCAACTAAGTAAAG
>JAQMYM010000008.1:7307517-7330152 GCA_030014255.1 Parauchenoglanis ngamensis | reverse complement strand
AGTATATGCCATACGTGTTGCTTCATAGTTTTGATGTATTCAGTAATGTTTTACAATGTAGAAAGCAAAAAAAATAATGAAAAACCTATGAAAAAGAGTAGGTGTGTCCAAACTTTTGACCGGTAGTGTATGTACCCTAAAAATGCACGTAAATCTATACATTGTAAAGTAGAAAACATGTTATGTTGATGGTGCAAGGAGCAGTATAGTTTGGTACCTTTATTTCAGAGCGTTTGTGTGCATGTATATATGTGTGTATATATGTATGCACACCCACCAGTCATTTTAATAAAGATACCTGTACACCTGCTTATTCATGCAGTTACCCAATCTGCTAATCATGTGGCAGCAGCAGATGGCTGATTGGAAAACTGCATTTTTATTAAAATAGATAGTGATTGTAGATGCTTAGCCGTTGGAGCCAATCCCAGCTGACTTCGGACGATAGGTGGCGTACACCCTGGGCAGGTCACCGATCTATGACAGGGCTTGTACAGAGAGATGAACAACGATTCACACCTATGGGCAATTTAAAGTGGCCAATTGACCTAATCTGCCTGTCTTTGGGCTGAGGGAGGAAACCGGAGCACCCAGAGGAAACCCATGCAGGTGGAGGGAAGAACATGCAAACTCTATACAGAAAGGTCCCAGTCGGCCTGCAGGTTCAAACCCAGACCTTTCTTGCTATGAGGCGGCGGTGCTAACCACTGCACCACCTTTAACATAAACATGTTATATTTGACCTATGTGAGAAAAGGCTCATAAAAAGTTCAGTTGCTCCCTCTGTATAATCAACCTAAGTCTCTAACGTATATTTGTGTGTTTTTAAACAATACCAAGCAGTGAATTTAATTCCAACTATTCAAGTATGGAATACATAATGAGCCATGAGTAAAAGCAGAAAAATGAAAACATTAGAAGTAAAATAGTGTAGTCTGGCAGCAGTGCACGAAGCGCCGTCGTCTCCAGGCCACCAGGTGGCAGTAATGCACCATGACTCTGCTTAACAACCGTCGCTAGGAGCAACAGAGAAAGAAGAGGAGGCCTCTTCAATTATTTTTTTTTTACCAGCTTCTTCTAACACTGAATTACAGATTAATCACTGAGAAGGAGATTAGCTCATATCGACCGTACAAGCGGCTCGATGTCTAAAGACAGTCGGCACGATGGTCGTCGGCGCGGCGGCGCTCAGCATCGGGCCGGGCAGAGAGCGGCTCAGAGCGGGGACGCCAGAGACAGATCCGGCAGTAACAGCTCCGGCTCCTCACACGGAGGAGGGAAAGGCAGGAGCACCTCCATCAACGCTGCCCTAAAGGTAACGCTGCCGTCACTTAGCCAGCTGCTACGGCTTGGATGAACGACAAGACATTCGGGATTGGCTTAACGGTTCACTACACTAGCTAGCTGTTCAGGTTAACTCTGTATGCTTAAGAAAGTTGAGAATGTAGCTTAGTTTGCCGAACTGCAGTGTGAATGTCGTTACTTAACTAAAGAGTGAACTTGCCAGGTGTTTATCTAGCATTTGTGTGTATACAGCCACGGGCGTCGCCACCATTAAAGCTGATGGGGACGTGTCCCCCCCCCCCCTAATTTCATAGTTATTCATTTGGACCCGCCCACGTTTAACATAAAATATGAGTTCACACAGCGCTTCTATTGCTTTGCGAAAGAATCCATTCCACTTGATGGACATGAGAATACATACACCACTGAAATTCCACTCCGTTTCCCTGGTTACCTACAGCAACAAACCGGACGAGGTGAAGTGACTCGTCAGTGCAGCCACAGACAGTAAAGCTTTTCGATACTTGAGCAGGTAAAGTCAGCTCCATTGCCTTCTCACAATGTCCAACTTTTGCTAAAACCTTATTCTTTTGTTATACGCCCTCAAAATTAACCCCAGGCCACATTAAATTAATGTTCAACTAAACAATGAAATATTAGGAGTAGCCTAAGCGTTGCCTTATTTACTGTTAGTAACAGGAGGGGATTCTTGGTTGATCACTTGTTTGCAATATTTGCTCCCCAGACACAGTGGACATGAGGAAATCCTTTACAAAGAAGCGGAAAGTAAGTTAACATTTCTCCACAGGACAGGGTTTTCTTTCCCAGTGGAAATGTTAGTGCAGTTAGCTGACGAGTCAATGTTAGGAGATGTATCAGCTAGCTTAATGTTAGCTATCATCACATCCAAACCCAGTAGCCTACCATATTGTAATTCCAAGATCGAGGCCAAGTCACTCGGATGATATTTATTGATTCCCTGTTGTGACTTGAACTTGCATATTCAGTGAGCAGAATACTTCTGTAGCCTACTAGCGTCAGCTACGCCTGTTATAGTGCACAGAGCGCCACCTGCTGGCATTCATAATATCAGCAAGAATGAAATCATCATAATCATAATAGGTTTATTGGGAGTTTAGTATTTTTATCAGCAAGTATAAAATGATTGCATCCAAAAATTTTATTGGGAGTTTAGTGTTTTAGAGTTTCAGTATTGTCCGCATAAATCAGTGCTTGGTTCATGGTCCGGCAAATTTAATTTTTAAAATTCAGATCATGAGAAGACCACTGGGTTAAAACAATTGGTGATCACAAAAACTAATGAAACAAGAGCGAATATGTCATTGCTTATTTGTTATTTCCTGCTAATTTCCGGACTTTTTAAAGCTCACTTATTTCAGTTGTTGATAGATTAAGCATTGTTTTTTTTCTATCTCGATCTCTCTTGACATAGGAGAGAGTGCTACTGAGAGTGAGTCAGAGGCAGGGTCAGCGTGTAGGGACCTGTTAAAAATACACCAGAATGCAGGAAATGGCATCTAATTCATTAAAAAATTTCTGGATCCCCCACCAGACCGTCCCCCCCACATTCAAAATGCTTCTGACGCCCCTGTGCCCTTGTTTACAAAAAAAAAGTGTCAGTATTTGACACAGCCTGGTGTCAGTATTACTACCAATAACACATCTCTAAGGCTGCGTTCACATTACAATGCTGAAGTGAATTAATATGATTTTTAGCCTTAATGTGACATAGATCTGATTTTTTCAGTGCTGTGTGGACACACAAAACTGATCTTTTCAAATCTTATTTGAGTCACTTTCATTTGTGGTCCTAAATCCGATACATATCTGATTCGTGCCATGTGACAGGAATGAGAATGCTCAGATCGGAATTCATGGGGCTTGTTGCCTACATGCATACACTGAGTGCTGTCATCAGCCGGTACGGTGTTCGGGCGACTTCTGCTACCTACTGAGATATGCTGCTTAGTAATTTGTGTGTGAGAGTCAGAGTTAAGATTTAAAGTTTTATAGTTAACTTTAAGCATTAAGTCTTAGGATTAAGGTTAGGGTTAGGTTAAGGGTTACAGTTAAGACTGTGTTTATCCTCTGCTATCAATAGCATTTATTTGCACTACGGTAGCATTTTGTGTCAAGGTACTACAAATCATCAGAACACCAGCAGCACAGCAAAACAACAATGGAGGAGAGCGACAGCTCACGGACCTGTTTGCTGTCCTCCAGAACAAAATGTTATGCATACAGTAGCTTTTAGTGTGTTAATTTTGTCGGCTTTAATACCATGAGTTGTCTGACAACTAGGTTTTTTGTTGTTGGTGATGCATGTAACTCATGCAAAAATGTATCAGTGTGCGCATCATGAATGTGAACCATCAAAAATGGTAAATCCGATCTGAGAAAAAAACCTGGAATTTAACAATGAGCCTTCTAAAGTGCAAGCCTAACTTTTAACAGAAACCTTTTTCACACTCACACCTCCCTCACACTTCCCCCACACTCACACCTCCCTCACACTTCCCCCACACTCACACCTCCCTCACACCTTCTTCACACTGTAGTCACTTGACCCAACAGCAGAACCCCTAACATTGTGGATAAACTTTAGCAGGTTAAAAAGTTAAAAAGAGAAGTGTCTTAAGGTAAATTATGCAGCTATTCAATGTAATTTCTTGACCAACAATAAGCTGTCACTTTCAAATGGTAAACCATAAACAAAAAAACAGTGCAATAATGGCATAACTAATTGTGTAATAACGTAGTTAGTTACAGGAGTAACTGATTTATCTCTCAGGCCCTGTTTACACTTGGTTTAAAAATGTGTCTTGAGCATTCAGGTCACAAATAGACTGCCAAGACAATGCAGACATGCTGCCATCCATCACCCAGGATGCCAAGTGATCCAGCTCTGTCACTAGTGGCTACATTACTTTTCTAATAAACTGTTATGGAAATTTGGGCTATGTATCCATGCACTGGTACTCTACAGTCTGTGAGTATGCTTACTCTAGCACTCCTTTCTGTTTTTCTATCTGGTAATATGGTGTTTGAGTACTCACCATAACAATTACGCGAACTAGACTTCCATCGCCACCTTAACCTTCTGACTTATGGATACCGTAAATCCCTTGGAATTACTCGCTGACCTCGATATGTTCATCATTTAACCCACTTCTTCTATTATATACATGGCTCTTCACCTACTATGATTCCCTTGATGTGGAGTTATAGACTGGTGATGCAACAATCTGGAAGATCAACTCCCATCTGCAATGTGAACTTTGCTTCTCTTAAATCTTTAGCGAAGGATGAACTCTACCATAAGCCAGGAAATTTTCCTACTTTAAACAACATGTCAGTGCTTTTGAACTGTTGGTCTCTCAGTGGAAAATCTATGTTACTTAGGGACTTAGTTATTGCTAAAAAACGTTATTGTTGACAGAAACTTGGCAGATTCACAATGACTTCTTGCAGCTGAACGTGTTTACTCCACCTGGCTACATTATCAGCGAACATACGGGTAACATGCAAGTTAAACTCTTCCACTACTAAATAGATTTCTATCCTTCGTTCAGTGTTTTATTAATAACTTTAGGCATCATGTCACTTTCTCTACGCACTCTAATGGACATACTGGATTTAATCTGCTTTTCCAGGTCTGCTAATGTTTCATAATGGAGGCTCAAGGTGGTATTTCGGATATTGATTTTAGTTGTAGTCTTTCTTCTTCTGTCATCACCTTGTTATACTGAAATTTCAAATCTATTGACCTTATCTCCTTTTCTGCTGCCCTTGAAGCCCATTCAACTCTCCTGCCACGATCAGATCCTGTCTCTCTACAACTCCTCTGATTCCTAGTTCTTGATGGGTGAACATGTCAAATCAACTGATTTTCCAGAAATCCCACGGACTTTCGTCTCAAAAAATTCTGAAAAAAATACGAGGTGTACATGGTTTGAAGGTCTGCTCTCACCATGTGGTGTCATCTGGACCAATCATTTTGACTTACATACAGTAATTATAAAGGTACGAGTATGCAAAGTCTGAGCCTGCTTGGTGGTTTAGTTCTTGAGCTATGGACTGAAATTTGATGAAAAAATGAGGCCGGATAAACTCAACTCCCCCTCTCCTCAGTAAACTGATTGTGTCATGGATTTTGATGTATCATCTTACATGAAATAAAAGATTACAGGGTGTCTCCTGACTAACTTGGGTACACCTGGTAATTTTTCCAGAATTTTTTGAGACCAAAGTGTGCCGTTAGTTGATTTGACATGGAATCCATGCTTTTGCCCCTTAACACAACGTACCACATGAAGCTGTACAGAAACAGCCTTAATGCTGCTTGCATCTCCTATATTTCCACCTTAATATGTACTGCTAAATGTAGGGCTAAGATGCTTTTTGCCACAGTTAACAGACTTGTGCACCCTCCTGCCACTGTGTTCTGTGGGTCTGATGACCCATAAAAGGAAAAAAAGGAGTAAAAAAGATCATTAGTTGTAGTTATAGGAAAATAACCAACTGAAGTTGATTATTTTAAATAACAATAACTCTGCTTTGTCTCAGTCTGCATTACCACCCCGGTATTTTCCTCATTATTTTCCTATAATGGCTTGTCTCCAAGTGTTTTCCTTTTGGTCAGCAATGATGTTTGTGCCATTTAGATCATATTCTGTAATATGACATTCCTCTTACCATTGTCAAATTTTGATCCTGCCAACAGCATGATGCAAAAAGACTCTTGTAACATCTCATAACAATTCCTCAGCGGTCCTGTTTTGATGCGCCGTGCCCACTGGAGATGAACTTTCTTATTCTACACAGACAGAATCAGCACCCAGCATGGTTTTCAGCACTTGCAGCCCACTAGACACAAAGTCTGATGAGTAAAGCATTCTCAGAGGACATTCTACACATAAGTGCAGAATTTGGGTGTGATTTGCCCAGTTTGTTTTCTTGCATGGTCACTGTTGTCTTCTCTGAGCTGCTTAATTTATACGCACCTTAATCACATGAATGTACAATTTATGTGATCAGGTGTGGAAGCTGCTAAATAAACTGTCTATTTAGTGTAGATAACCATGAATGCCTTATGCGTTTCCTGTATAATACCCTGTAGTGCAGGAGCATTGCGGATGCCAATGCCACTTAGGTCTATTACATCCATTAGGTAAGGATAAAAGACAACCAGGCATGCTGTTAATCCTGTCTATCCATGCATGCTTGTTGTAAATTATACACCAACAGCATTGCTGCAATATGAAGTGCCATTTCTTTAGCTATTCCAGTGTATTATTATTTTGTACCACAACAATTTGCCAACAAAATTTATTATTAAAGAATAACACCTCAAACTTTTTGCCAAGTTATAGTTACATTTAAGGTTATGAAACATCAAAGAAACAAGCAGTTCCACTACTTAAACTAATAAACAGTTTTCTTACCTTTATAGTTTCCTCTCGCGAGGAAAAAAAAATGCAGTTTCTTACAATCCTGAGAAACCACAGAGACTTCCTGTGCCAGACAACCAAAGAGAACAGCCTTTCCTCTGACTGTTACATAGCGATTACACGGAAACTCCTTCCACAAATGCGAAGTAGCGAAATAAACATCTCCTTACAGAAAGCTTCAGTATCAATTACACACACTTTTTAAAACTGGTTTATGTGGCATCTGCCACGTTAACACTGATATGATATAAATCACCATTAAACCCCGAGATGAAACCAGCAAAACAGATTTTGAGTAAATCACAGGTCACACACTCACCCATTAATTACCTATGTAGAAAATACAAAATGTCATTACCAGATATAAACAATTACCAAACAACCAGGAAGCAATTAAAATGCCTCATATGGTATATTTGTATCCCATATGTGTATGTTTCTGAGCCGCATGTCTTGATTAAAGATCCACTATGTAGGGTAGAAGCAACTGAATGTCCCTCCTTTACACCTCCCTTTCCAAGCGTGTATTAGAACATATGGTGGCCATCAGGTGGCTGTAATGTACTGATAAGTATGATTCATTTTTCAAAATTTGGGTTCTCAAACTTGTTTGTCAGCACCAATAAACACTGATTCCTCTTATTTCTTCTTTCTTGTCTTCCTTTCTTCTTCTTAATCTTCTTTTTGGTGCTTCTTTCAGGACTCATGCTGCCACTTGTACAAACGCCAACACAGAAGGCGCTCTCTAGAGGTTTGTCTGTTCTAGGCTACTGTAGCGGCGCAACATGTTTGTGCCCATATGGGTTTCATTCAGGTTCTCCAGTTTCCTCCCACCTCCCAAAAAATGCCAGTTGGTGGATTGACTACAATAAATTGCCCCCAAGTATGAATGAGTGAGTGAATGTGTGTGTATGGTGCCCTAATCATGTGACTGGTGTTCCATTCAGGGTGTATTACCACCTCAGACCCAGTGTTTCTGGGATGGGCTTTGGATCCACCAAGACTTTGACCACGATAAAACCCTTATTGAAGATAAATGAAAGAGTTATTGCAGTTTGTTGGGTATGTCTTACTATATTTGTGTCATGCATATGGGATAATCTAACTAGCTGTGGACATGTGCAATAAATCAGTGATCCTGGTTCAAAGTTCAGCATTAACAGCAAATATTTGCCTACTGTATTAACACAAGCTTGGGTTTGCTTGTTAAAGCATTCAGGAACAATATCATTTGTCACAAACAAGTTCATCAGGTCATCTCTCGTTGCCTAATTTCTATTTTTATTTCCACACATTACCAAACACTGAGGCTAGTCAGTATTGTTAGAGACACACCCAAAATGACGTTGCCTCTATATTCGAAACCACCATCATCATCATCATTTAGACACCTGCAAATGTGCTGTATTTGGTCTCTGGTGTAATACCCTTATTATTCATATCACTTGGGTAATAAAAACTGTCAGTGAGGGCAAAGTGCAGCCTGCCCTGATAAAACAGAGAGATATAATCCGTACGGATATATGAGTCTCAGAATGAGCGAGAACGAGCTCGTACGCAAGAGGACAAATTCATATATATTAAACAAGGGCCACGTGAGTGATTTTTCTTTTTCTTACTTTTAGTTAGGTTAGTTTTGCTGTACTTTCACATAGTCGCAGACTCAGGAAGGGCTTGTTAATCAGTCGTTTAGCTGTATCAGGAAAATAAGTAAATATGTAAGATGGGTGTAATTCAGAACTAGAGTGGGACATGATTTACAGTTACCATGGATTTTCGATTCAATTTTCAACATAATTGAAAATATATATTGATTTTGAAAATATTTCCATAATAATGATGATGATAATGATGTCTTATCCAACTTTCCTGTACCTATATTACTGTGTACTGTAACCAGGGACAATATGGAGTCTGGGTGGGGGTCTAGAAGAGTTCACTGATCCAATTATGTGGAATAGGTCTATTTGATGAAAATATATTAGATAAAAATGGAGAATAGATTATTCCTGGTGATCCAGTAAAATGCTATAATATACTGAATACTAATACCACAATCTGCTAATAAATAATGTTCTAGCTTTGCAGAGCACTGGTAATTTGTTATTTTTAATCTTGTAAACTTTAGATGCTCAGGCCAGAGTTTCCTTATTTGGAAAAAAACTGATGCGTAGAATTTTATTCGTGGCTCTAATAACTGATTGTGACTGTCAAGTACAGAGTTATTTGGGTTTGTTTTTTGAAAATTAATTTGGCTCGACTGCACCATTTTACATGATTGTAATGATAAAAAGATTGCTAATCGGCTGTTGAATTCTCTGTCAAGCTATGTATGGGATTTTGTTGGTAATGGCTGTCATACTCTATGGTCAGTTAGATGTACCTGTTTCTAAACTAGGACATGCAAAATATGAAACACACACTGCAAAGTGGTTATAAATCAAACTGAATTATAGACAAGTATTTATGAAGAAGCAGCCTATATGAAACTAAAGGGCAGGATGTCTATCACTCTAATTTTAATATTTCTTCATAGATATTTTCCTCTTAATATAGCGAAATGCTCAAATATTGAACACTGACAGCGAGTGAATAAATTGAGCACACAAAGATAACAGCAATCTGGAAAGATTTCACTAAAAGAAAGTTTTACTACTTTTAATTAAGTTGTCCATTAATGTCCCAGGAGTTACAAAAAAAAATCAGTTATCAAACTACAAAAAAATAATGGCACAAAAAGTCTTCTCACAAAAAGTTAGCTGCCAAGTCTAAAAAGGCTTGTGCTCCCTGCTTCTTTTAATCCACATGGAGTTCCAGTAGAGCGCAGTATATTCTTCGATTCACAGATTTTCTTATCTGCGCTTCAAGTCTTTTAGCTATAAGCTCCTTGAGTGCATGATGGCTAAATGAGAACACTGGCTACCTGACAGGAGCTGCCATGTTTGCTTCATCCTCTTTCCCTTGGCCCTTTTTTCAGCCTTCTAAAATTGACCCAGTGCTCTTTTTCCTACAAAAACGGTTTCCTCCCCCTTTCTTTTCCTACCAACAGTGTTAGCCAAGCCTGACCCTAGTAAAGCTCAGCCAGTGAATAAATGCCAGTTTATTATTTAAAAGAAACCGTGAAAATAAACTTCAGTGGACTCTATGGGTCACAAGACAGTATAGACAATGAATTCTGTCTTGCCTACTACAAGTCCCAGTCACATACAAAACGAGCAGAATGAACAGACGAGATTTACAGGCCTTGCCTAAGGTCCCAACAGCAGCTCTCTGCAACACCTGGGACTTGAAATGATAGCAGTTCTGTTCTATTCAGTGAGTCAAGCTCAACAAGAGCTGAGATGTTTGGCTCCCAATTCCCTTCTTGACCTTTTTTCCCCAAAGCTGGCCAAAGCCTTTGACTATCTATTTTATTAATTGTTTGATAAAATCTTATTCAGCACTCCGGTTAACAATATACCATTATACGTTGCCTAATGTTATATGTTGCATTGACAAGGATGGTAAAAAAAGTGTGCCTGCTGATCACATATTGAGACTTGAACACACATCTCAACATTCTGGCTAGAACTCAGAATTGGTATTTTATGTCAAATGAATCAGATGGTTTTAAAATTCACTGGATGCATTTTAGTCACGATTGTACTGTATGTGATTGACAGCATTAGAGAACTAAAACAAAACCATAAAAGCATCTATTGTAAGATAGCTTGCAATGTTTTACCTAAGAGCTGGTTCAAAGAGTTGACTCGTACACAAATAACACATCACTAACACACATGATGGTCACACAAGCAGAACTGCTGAGCTCTATGTCCGTATGAGGTGGCGTATACCTGTTCAATACTGCATGCTGATCCTCAGGAGACTTGTTGTTTCTTTTATCTCATTAGCTTTTCTGTTTTCTGTCCGATGATTCATAATTGGCAAGTCACATGACGTATGATTTAACAGTTTTGGATGTGAGACAGACATCAGCATTTGTCATATTCATGCGAAAGTATAAACAAGAGGATATCTATGATATGAAATAAGAGACCGTATTACCACATGTCACATGTTGTGTCAACAGGCAATTTGATTGGTTCGTCATGTGGACATGGGCGCTACTTCCTGTAATCCTGGCAGTGTTTGGCACTGTAGGCATTTGGACTGTGTATGTATCTGTTTTCTGCTTCTCTCTTTTTTACATTTCTTGACTGCTGTGCAGTCTGACACTTCCTTGACTGCATGTTTGTTTCCTGCATGCATGTTTCCTTGACTGTGCACGCCAGGTTCGGTATAGCTGTTTCTAATGAGACGGTGAATCTGACAGTTGAGTTTCCGTACATCAGGTGTGCATATTGATCATTATTTGACATACACCACCTCAAGTCTTCTATTACTTTAGCAAATGGTAATGCGGCTGGTATTATTTTTCTCAGCACATGTGGCTCATATAACCCTCAGAGCTGTCTCTTCTCCCAGATATGCAACATCTGCTCTGTGCTAGGTGAGCGCTCCTTTCTCTTTCTCTCCATCTTTCTCACTATGTCTCACCCACATTCATTAATACATTCATTTTCTCTGTCTCTCATTCTCTCTTTCTTTCTGCAGCTCTGTGGGTTGTGATTATAAGGTTCCAGCAGGTGAGGGATTTGCATTGTGCATCACGGGTGAACACAGCCAGTCTGGTTCTGGGGTTCATTTCATCAATAGGAATCTCCATCCTGGGAAACTTCCAGGTATGACCCACTTGTTCTAAAAAACGTTCTTGCCTGTTCTTCTCCACAGTGTGTTTAAAAGTTTACTTTTCTCATTCTTAGCAATCAGTGGTGATGGGTGCTCACTTGTTGGGCGCGTTCCTGGCATTTTTTGTGGGTGTGGCGTACTTCTGGCTTCAGGTGTGGCTCACTTACCATGCAGAGCCATTACATGACAAGAAGTGGGCGGGGCCTGCACGGATTATTTTCTGCAGTCTTTGCACTTGCTTGGTTCTTGTCAGTATCCTTTAAATACGCCATGACAAATAACAGTTGAAAGCTGATTTGTATTGTGTCAGTTAGAGCTTTGCATTTTTGAGAACTGACTAGCTCCTAATGAAGTCATCATTAATCAACTTTCAGATGCACGTCATGGCAGAGACTTTGCCTAAGAAATAATAACATGGTTAGATTACATAATCTAAATGTGGATATACGTAGTCATCTTTTCGGTATTGTTTGTCAGTCCCAATGAAGAAGTGGATCATAAGTATGTGTAGAATGAGTCCATTCACACACACACACACACACACACACTCATTCAAACTCCCAGCGTTGAACCTTAACTCTTGTCTCACAGTGTCCGTGCTCCATAATACAGGCTACCGATCTGCAGCTGCGATATCTGAGTGGGCTTTGGTCATGGGCTTCTTCGTACTTTTTGGCATTTTCTCTGCAGAGTTTCGCCACATTGACTTCCATGAACTACATGTGCAGAAGGAGGGGTTCAGCTAAGGGAACCTTGAGTTTCCAACACAGCAAAGTAACATGGTGCCACTGACAGGACACTTAACCAACACACACACACACCTGCTGCCAAGTGAAGTTTGACCTGAACTCTGAATGTAAAGGTTTATAATTAATTGCATTGTATGGGTTTATGCTGCTAATACTGACCTAATATTATAGAATATGAGAACTTTGGACTTGTTGAGTTATCTTATCTCAGATTTTACTAAATTTATAAACCCAGCCCATTCTTTCCAGGTTTCACTTGTTCGCAAGTCTAGCCGCTCAAATTTTATTAACGACTTTGCTATCATTGCTATGTATACATCTTGGTGAAATAATAAATACAAATACATGCCCTCATTGGCCAAGTTTCTGTGCTTATCCTTGATGTCACTCAGAATTTAAATCATCCCATTTAATAGCTATAACTATAATAATTGGCAAATCCAGATAACAGTGTCTGCTGACTAGAAACCGGTATAGAGTGAAGACAAAAACACAAAAATATGATTTTTCGCAATCAAGACCTATTCATGCACTTTGCAAAATGAATAACATTATCTACAATACCTCAGCCAGCTAGTTGACCTTGGACTTCTTAAAGGGACTAGGTCACACTTCCCAGGATCCTTTGTGCCAAGTAGCAAGCTGTCATTTTTGATGCCATTGAATCCCAAAACAATCCGCAACAATCCAGCAACATCCTATGCCATAGATCTTAAACTGTAATGTGAAATTGAAGATAATTTGTATTTTAAATCGATCCTTTCCGTTATTCCATATGTAATAGACTTGAACCGGCCTCGGCTGTATTGCAGACGGCCATGAAGGAAAGAAAATATAAGGCGTATTTTGTTCAAAGCTTCCATGTATGACACATAGATGTGAACAAGAAAGTTTGAATTGGGTTTCGAAGGGCTCACTAACAGTGCATTTGTAGAGGTTCTGCTGCACAGAGAGCTATGCAAATGCATATGCCAAGTTATAACCAGCAGTATTCTGTGGTTGTACATCTGCTTCTTTGAGGTGCCATTTAGGCCCTATACAAAAGCTTGCACATAGACCACTTTTTCACACATGCACATAAAAAGCTCCTAAAGAAACTACATTTTCTCACACGTAAGATGTGAAAAAGTTCACACATACACTACTTTTTCTCACAAACGTTTAATGTGGTGTGTATGTGGGCGTGTGCATGTGAATATGTGTTCATTAATGTCTGGTCATTGAGCCAAATGAGCCTATGCTGCATACTGAGCTTGACTCTAAACAATCAGCCATCATCCTTATAAACTTATTTGTATAATTACAATTCTAACGAACCAGTGATTTGACTAAAATCATTATTCTGTAAAGAAATATAAAGTTTAATAACTGTTACATGAAACCACTTTAATAACAACCCATTATCTTTGTGCTGTACTCTTCACAGTATTGATGGGCAGTGAGAATAAAAAGTCTACACGCCCCTGTTAAAATCGCAGGTTTTTGTGATGGAACAAAAATAAATAAATAAAGATAAATCATGTCAGAACTTTTTCCACCCTCAATGTAAAAATTACAAAGTATAATTCAGAAACAGAAACATTTTAGGGAAAAATATAAGGTTACAATAACCTGATTGCGTAAGTGTGCACAAATTTTTATAATTGGGGATGTGGCTGTGTTGAGAATGAACCAATCACATTCAATATTATGTTCAAAAGTAATTATCATACAGCTGTCATCAATGAAACCATAATGCTTTAGGGCAGCTTTTCTTCAGACAGGCTTGGGGATTTTATCAAGGTGGATGGAAATATGAATACCTGCAAATACCAGTCGATTTTAATGCGAAACATTCAGGTTGCTGCTAGTAAGCTGAGGATAAAAAAGAATTTCTCCTTTTAGTACAACAATGATCCAAAGCATACATCCATATTAGCAAAGAAATGGCTTAACCAAAAGATGACCAATGTTTCTGAATGGCCGAGCCAGAGCCCAGACCTGAATCTCTGAGCATTCTCTGAGCTAAAACTCTGAGGGGTGACCTGAGGCAGGCTGTGCACAGGAAATGCCTGCATAATTTAATGGCTCTAGAATGATTTTGGAACAAAGAGTGGGAAAACTTTGCAAGCCACCCAAAAAGACTTGAGTTGTGTAATAAAATCAAAAGGTGCTTCAACAAAGTATTAGTTTAGAGGTGTGCACCAGGTTATTGTAAGTTTTTTGTTTCTTTGTTTGTTTTTCTGTTTTGCCTAAAAAAAAAGTTAAGAGAAAAAATATGGGTTTTTTTTTCCACTTTATTTGTCTACTTTGCAATTTCACATAAAGGGTGGAAATAAAACAGATGGTTTATCTTAGTGCCATTCTTTTACTTCACAAAAACCTACCTTACAGGGGTGTGTAGACTTTTTATATCTACTATATATGAGCATGTATAATTTACAGCAAAAAAGTGTGAAGACTGATATGTAACTCCCCATTTTATTACAAAAACTAGAAATTATTAAAAACAAGAAGTTACTGTATTTACTGTGTATGTACTGTGTTTATTTATTTACTAAGAATGTGAAAATAAATGCTTCTATAATAGGAACTTATCAGCATCACTGGAAATCCAATAATGTCTTCTGTAGGAAAACTTAATTGAGGAAAGTGTAGGAGATATATTGAATACCACTAGGTGGTGGTATTTATGCATAGATAGTGATGCTTGTTTTAGTTGTAGTATGCTTTCTTGGACAAGCATGGCATTGTTGGGACTCTCATCATATGGTGAGGCACTCTGTCACTCTGAGTGAACTTTGAAAATTGATCGTGATAGAGTTAAAACAGTGTATGTTCACTTGTTTGTAGCTTAAAGGCAACAGGCGCCTTGTTCACTCACTCACTCACTTTCATTAAGCACTTTATACATTCAGGGTCATGGTGGACCCTCGTGCATGGTACACCAGTCCATCACAGGGCACCATGTACACATTCACACACTCATTCTCACCTAGGTGAAGTTTATCTTAGTCAGTCTACCTACCAGCATGTTTTTGGGAGTTGGGAGGAAACTAGAGAACCCACAGGAAATCCACATGGTCATAGGGAGAACATGCACAGAAAATACCCTGAGGTCAGGATCAAACCTTAAGCTATTCACTACCACCGCATGCAACTACTATACAGCCATATAGCCTATCATGTTTTAAAGGACCACTATGTAGGATTTAGGGGGATCTATTAGCAGAAATGTAATATAATACTCACAAGTATGTTTTTATTAGTGTATAATTACCTGTAACTATAAATTTTGTTTTTTTAAGATTAGCATGAGCCCTTTATGTCTACTTAAGGAGCAGGGCTACATCTTTGGAGCTGCCATGTTGCACCGCTACGGTTGCCCAGAACGGACAAATCTTTGGAAAGCACCTTTTGCGTTTTGCATTTTTATAAGTTGCTGCGTGGATCTGAAAAAAGCTCTGGAAGGAAGATGAAGAAAAAGAAAGCAAGACAAAGGAGAAGAAAGAAGAGGAATCAGAGTTTGCTGGTGCTGGTTAACAAGTTCAAGAAGCCCAATTTTGAAAAATGAAGGATCATACTTATTATTTAGCATGAGAAGATGCTATGGGCACCGGACGGCCACCACACGTTCCAATACAAGCTGGAAAAGGGAGAAGCACGGGAGGGGCATTTAGTTGGTTGCAGTCAACTGAATCCTACAAAGTGGACCTTTCAAGACATGCACCAGTTTCTGGTGAGGAAATTAGCCTCATTGATTTTAAGTCGCCTTTGCTAAAACAAGTGAGGCACAACCACATGAACAGGAACGTACAGGAACTTATTTTTCTTGCTTCACAGAACAAATTGAATCTATTTTTGCTTCTTAATATTTTGTTGTTATTGATCTTTAACATTTTAAAGGATACATTAAAAAAACACTGGGAATCTGTTCTGGTGTAAAAGTTTCTAGTGAAACATAAAACACGTATGTATAAAGGGGCCAATTGCTTTATTTTTCATGACCTTTGTGGGCACTGATTTTTACATGAATAAGTCACAGTGGTTATACTAATGGAAAATGCAGTATGGGTGTGTCCTCTGGTGTTAGAACTGGTATTTTGTGGGTCAGATATAAAACTTGATGGGCAGTGAAAGGTCATATTAATTAACTGGCACTGCAAGACATGTTTACCACATTCATTCATTCATATTGACTTACTGTTTATAAAAGTGTGTTTTTCGGTAATCTGGCTTTTGCATGCAGGTTCTGCATTTTGACTACATTATCATGAATTGAAAAAAATGAACCTACATAATACCATGTAATAGCAGCTGCATGACTTGTTTTCAACGTTTCCAAGTTCTTCCACCATGCTGTGTTACCTCCTGGCACTTTGCACGTTCCCTTGAAGCCTCCATCACGGCTCAACTCAACCCACCATCAAGCAAGACATCAGGAAGACATGCTTCAGGACTCTTTTCTGTTCTGACACCCAGTTGTTGGAATTAACTTCAAGCAAAGACAGAAGATCTAGCTGTTCATCAAACACTTAATTGAGTAGTAATTTTTTTATATTTATATATATATTTGTACTGTTGTATTTTGTAGTTTTTTTTCTTTACCAACTCCTGATTTACAGTATTCTTAAACCTTGAAGTATTTGTATAAGTTTGAGAGTATTTTTTATATGGGCCAACAAAGTCAATCTGGATATGTGCTTCTGCAAAAAGCTATAAATGTAAATCTCATGTCATGTCATGTTCTCCCCTCCCTATCTCCTAGAACAAAAAAACACTGGGCCTGTTTCGCACGGAAAAATGTTAGAGAATAAAAATGCCTTATGACTTCTGTTTAATGCTGCCAGTAGGGAAATATCAGGCTATCACTTATTCAAGATACATGTGCAATAATTGCTATTTCCTAATAAATGTAATCTAAATAATAAACTATAAAAAGAGTTTCCATAAAAGAGAGGAAGGGTTAGAGAATGGGGAGCTAAGAGAAAGAGGCATGTTGGAATGCCATGGGAATCTTCTACTGCTATTTAAATGTCCTTTTATGATCCCTTTTAATCTGCCTGCTGGACACTTGCCTTCTGAGTTTTAGCTTGCTTTGTTTATTTTCTTTTTAGACAGTCAGGAAAGCTGAGTGAATGTTTCAATAAAGGCCAAATATCAACTGGGCCAGAACAAGCACAGTACTGTGGATTTGTCTAAATATTCAGGGATTAAATGGAAAGACAAATCTACTGATTCTATACTGCAGGATTTTGAAGCACAAGCAGACCCAGGGGATTTGTGAAGGCAGGGATGGGTTTCAAGGTTCCAAAATAAGACAGCGGACCCAAGGGACACCCTGCATGAAGGTGTTACAGCCAGATATTAAGCTAAAATTCCTTCAGATGCTCTGGAATAGATGAAAAACTGCCAAGTAAATCCAACTTCTTTCACATTCAGAATCTTTTCTTCTCATGTGGGTTTCCTCTGGGTTTCCTCTGGGTTTTCTCCCACCTTCTAAAAACATGCCAGTAGATGTACTTGCCACTCTCAAATGTCCCTAGTCTGTGAGTGTGTATGTGCGTGGTGTCCTGCAATGGACTGGTGTCCCATACAGGGTGTATTCCTTCAAGTCTAATGTTCCTGGGATCCAGCGCAACCAAGAGCAGAATAATACGGTTACTGAAGACGAAGGAAGGAATGGATGATGCGGAAAACTGAATGCTTTTTCTTGTAATGAAATTTTTCCTGAGACTGACATTTAAAGAATGATGAAGTATGGTGCACTAGCGTCACACTTGTGGTTTGGATGATGTAGCATTCATGTAAAAGAAGGAATAGCGTTGAGTACATGGTGTTTACAGTTTATTCAGAACCTATGCAGATGTTTGCGTATAAACATAGCCATGGCAGTAAATCAATATTCTTTGGAAAATATATAATGATTTGAGTATGGGCACGACCAAACAGGCTGTGTTACATTCTGTGCAACTACTAAGTGCTATGCTTGGCAAGCAGACAGAGACGTCAAGCATGCCTTGTGCAAGGCCCATGGCTTCTTATATTTGCCTTCCCTTTGTTTTAAAAGGACAACAGTTCTTGCACTCATTGTAGCTTTAACCCAAACTTTAATCTCAGCTTTGTGTCCTGCTCTAATTCAGATTATTCTTATCCACTGGGTGGCTCCTGCAGGTTAACAATAAATAGGCTGGGCTATCTGCAAAGCAAACGGGCTCGGGTGCTTATCTTCACCCTGCCAAAATCCTGAAAACTGTACAGGCGAGCGGCCAGAAGCTAGAATGATCTTTAGGCATGTATAGTCCATCTGGTGGAAAAACATACAGACAACAGTGAAACTGAGAGATTCGCAGTTTATAAACTGACAACAGTAAGTGAGAGATAGGAGCAAAGGGAGACAGAGCGAGGATGTGCAAGTCGTGTTGCTGGGTGCAGTGAGTAGGCATCACCAGTAATGATCTCATCCTCCAGTGCTGGCACATCTGTGGAAAGTTGCCCTTTAGCTGCAAAATGCCAAGTTCGCCACATTCCTAAGCACACACACACACCCACACGCACAAATGCACATGCAAGCACACACATACATGAATGTGGAGCCTTATGACACAAGGCCTAATGAAAAAATTGTAGCGGCCACACAGATATACTGTCGGATACATTAGTGCCAGCAGGGATAGTCTGGCTCAGAACACACACACACACACACACACACACTCACACACAGAGACAGAAAGAGAACGCAGACAGAGAGGGAGGATGGGGACACTGTGGTATTCTTCGAGATGGACACAAAGGAGGTGGGGACTTTTTTTGGGTCAAATGCATAGACCGCAGGAGCATGCTGGGCACAGAGGGCATCCAAAGAATGAAAGACAGTGTAGGTAGGAGAGACAGAGGAAGAGGACCAAGGAAAAATGGGCACGGACAGAGCAACCATTGATATACCCAGATTCAGATTCTTACAGTAAAGATGCTTATCAACATTTAAAATTAGATGCAGATAGTTGTACTTTCAAACACCCATCACATGCCCATGTACTTACAAAGATCCACTCTTACACACACACTCACACTTGCACAGGGTTAGGCAAATCACTAGCAAGCACAAGCGACTATCAGGTCCTGGGCTATTAGTTTTTTATTTGCACTTCCCAGGTGGACTGTTCCGTTTAAGACATAGAAAAGAAGAAGAAAAAAAAACTTACTTCTTACTACCGTTTGCAAAACAAAGTTTTCATCTGGGATGTATTTTTTAAATGTTTTTTTGTGTTGAGGAATAATCTGGCTGAAGATAGAATGTTTTTCCTAGGTATATTAGCATGCAACCAATCTTTTAGAATATGCTAGCACAACAGTCACCTCATGGATAAACATACTGAGAGAAAATTAAGATGCTAGCCAGACTTGAAAAATATCTGTGATGAGACGTCTAAAGACAAGAGCTTGTAGCCGAAACTTCGCCAACACCTTGCTAACTTTTTTGTAGTGGGCATAAGCATGAAGTGCTCCATCAAAAACTTTGTTAGAAGAGGATTATGATCATAAACTTAGCTGTTAATTTTAGCCTGTATTACGGCATTTATCAAATGTCCACCCCTGAATATATAAATTGCCCCAAGTATTTCTGGCTGTGGCCCACTTTTGTATCCAATTTGGGACAGAGTAAAATAGACTATTGTTAAAGACTGATAACTGTAGAGAGACGGGAAGGGGATTATGCCATATTCTTCTAAAAACTGTAACTCGTAATTCCTGACCTCCGACTAGGAAAATCTATAGAAAATGCTCCCTTAAGTTGGAATCCTGACTCAGGAACTCAGGATAGTCTTTTCAACTCTGATTTCCTCCAAATTCAGAAAACTGCAGCAAATCAACATGGCTGCACAGAGCATCAGCAACAAACAAAGTCCTTCTTACCTTTAAATGAGTTATGTTGTATATATGGCCAAAAGTGTGTGAATACCTGACCATTACACCCATACGTTCTTTCCCAAACTCTTGCCAGAAAGTTGGAAGCGCAGATTTGTACATAATGTCTTTGTATGGTGCAGAATTACAATTACTGGAACTAAGGGGCCTAACCATGCTTCAGCATGACAATCATCTATACCTCAAGAAAAAAGTTGCGCAACCTACTGGTCTTCTTCCTAATCCACAACCGGTCCTTTCATACTTGAGGACACCGTCCAGCACTGCATCAACTCGTTGTTAAGATTTCCCTTCTACTTTAGTCGGCACAGGTACTTTTAATCCGAACTGACAGATATTTAGCAAGGAAACTAGCGATTTTCCATATTTTCTGTTTTCCATGTCTCGCTTCTGCTGCTGTTGTCTGCAAACAGGATAAACAGTAATTACCCATTATAGACATCTGCGTATATCGTAGAGCATTTTCCTCCTTTTGAACATCTAAAGTTAAAAGTTTTCTCACACTCAGGCTGAGGAATTATGCAGGTGATCAAAACCTTCCTGGATTAAACACAATCTTGTTTACTGTTAAACACAGGGTGTTTTATATTTGCACTTTATTAAGTCTTTAGGCATTCATGCACATGACGCATTTTCAATATGCACTATAAAGTACATGAATTAATGAAGGAAAATCTGTGAAAGCCAACAAATATGTCATTTTGTGCTTAGGGTATGCACAGCTGTAATGGTTCAGAAGTTTACATTCAAAATTCAACTCTTCTGACTGTAATATAAAGCAATAAAATATGACAGGGGATACTATTATAGGAAAATAATCAAAGACGGTGGTGTGATGCCACTAAAACCACAAAGTTGAATATTATATAATAACAGCACATCATAAAGTGTTTCATTCGTATAGCAGCAATTTTACAACGCTAACAATTTTTTTTATTATAGAATGACAAATCATACTTTATATACATTTACAGTCATATTCACTGTTGGGGAATGTCGACAAAACAAGTCCACATTAGCTTTTTCATAATGAAAAATCATGTTCATGTTACAGAGAAATCCTCCATCCTGAAGATTCTCTGTACAAGGCGTTGAAACTGTGGACTCCTTCCAGAAATGGTAAATAAACATCCCCTCACAGAAAGCTCCATAATATCAGTGATTGCACACATTTTAATATGTTCATGTGGCATGTCTCTGCCAAATGAAATGATAACGTAGAAATTCAGAAGAGTGTTTTTTATAATTCTGTGATTTGCCATGCAGTCATCACTATTGTCAGAGCTGCACTTATAGAAAATTAATCAACATCTTCTGACCAATCAGATTCTCTATGGTATAAATACATTATATTAACTTGCATGTCTATTTGCCATAAGTGCAAACAACTTCTTCCATATCCTAAAGTTTTATTAATAATATTTTTGTTATAGTGATAATATTATAATTGTGACAGATCTGGTCCAGTATAAAAGGACAATAGAATTTGGAGATAATGTGTGTAGAAATGTTTTGTTATTTTACTTGCTAACCTTTGCATGACGCCAGCATCACTGGCGAGACCTTTTTCTTTGAATGCTCTGACCTTTCTTCTGTCCAGAGGCCTTTAGGAACCCTGGTGGAGGACATTCTTGGGGCAAAATGCACAACATTTGTATTATATAACCATGCTGACATTTTAGATGTGCGCTCACTTTTAGAAGCCAGACGTTCAGATGTTGAACGTCTGTGCCAGATCACTGCACTTTTCTAAAAGACTCTATATGGTGGTTTCACACTCCACTTCATACATGTTACATTTAACTCTCTTGTTCTCTCTACTGTTTCAAAAAGGACAGTGAGTTTGTACAAAAGTGAAATGTATTTCAAAGTCCTGTACATAAATCTTTATCTCAGTTAAGTAAGGAACAAAACCCATCATGGTACTCTTTGTCCTTGCAGACTTTATGAAGACTCTTGATACCTGTGTTTATAACTTTTTACTGACTTTAATTTTTATTTACATGGAAAAAGACAGTTTCAGTGGTCAGTTGTAGGGATTTCTTTGTTACTTTTCTGAACATAACTTTTATCTTGATGGTTTTACAGTAGGAAGTGTTGGAAAGAGATTACAAAATAAATCAGGCTAGCTAACTAGCCAATGTATTTACAGTTTTGCAAGTCTCAATTGGGATTATTTAAGCTCTGTAATTTAAAATTTGAGATAAGCATGTGTATTTCATGTTGGAAAAAATAATATTAATAACCAATTAAAAATATACCAAAGTAAATAGGAACAGCTACAACAATACCTGCTAACCCTGTGGTGACTGCGAGTGCTACTTTGCAGTCCATAGTGAAACTGAAGCAAATAGAATTTGAAGCAAGATTATAAAATATAATATATACATCCATCCATCTATCCATTATCTATAGCGCTTTATCCATCTGGGTCGCAGGGAAGCTGGAGCCAATCCCAGCATCTTCGGGCGAGAGGCGGGGTACACCCTGGG
>JAQMYM010000008.1:7269865-7287660 GCA_030014255.1 Parauchenoglanis ngamensis | reverse complement strand
TGATCAGCACCCAAAAATCTATAAGAAACACCCAACAGTGTTCAAGAAGCAAAAACTTTGTTGTGCAGTGTTATTTGTTCAATGGCTGAAAATGAAAACAAGTTTCACCTTCCAGCATGATAACCCAATGCACAAATCAACTAAGAAATGGCTTCAGAAGAAGGTTAATGCTTTGGAATGACCCAGTCAGAGTAAAGATCTAAATTGTAATGAAAACCTGTGGAATGACTTGAAGGGGGATGTGCACAGGAGATTCCGGGAATAATGTAGGCAGAGTGGAAATAAATTTCCAATCAAGATGTGCTAAATTGGTAGAATCTTATCCAAAAAGAATAAACACTGTATTACAAGTGAAAAGTGGCTTTTTTTTCCCCTTAAAATATTTCAGTTTGTCTTCACATGAATTTTGTTGGTTGTTACTGTATATCATTATAAAGGCAGTAGAAGAACTTGGTTTAATTTTATTTTTTTTACATCATGAAACCTGCAAGACTTTTCTACATTCTCTGTATTTGTATAAACCAAAATGTAAAAAAAGAATGTCAATTTAAGTAAGACATATGGTTTTACAGTTTGCTTGTTTGAGTGCTACATGAACATGTTCATGAACATGAACTGCATTGTGTAATATCGAAAAAGAAAAAAATATATCCTCTCATCTGAATAGCACTGAGCTTCTTTCACCAATTGTGTGTGTGTGTGTGTGTGTGTGTGTGTGTGTGTGTACACAAGTATATTTGGCCAGCAGGGTGGGAGGAACTGTGAAAGAGGCATTTAGCTGCTAGGGGACTTTCCCAGCGAAACACACAGTTGTGAGATCAAACAGTGAACCCCACTCTTACTGCCATTCCACTGAGACACCTGCAACTCTCAGAGCTACATCGAATCATGCCTTCATTAATCATAACTCTATAAATCTGACAACTTAATAGCTTAATAAGCACACACATGGTCTCACACACACAGACACACACACAAAGATTGTAGAGTATTTACGCAGTACACCCAAATATAAATCACAATCCTGCTCTGACTATCTCATTATTTACTTAGGCCCAATCCCAATTCCCCCCTTTAGCCCTACCCTAGCCCTCGACTGGGTAGTGGCCTTTGAAAATGGAGATAAATGGGTTGAATTGTTTATCTAGGAAATGGGGCAGCACTTGTTACGTCATCAGTAGATGATAATGGCACATACGTAACACCCCAGTGTGAGGCATTCGCATTCTGGATATTTCAGTGTACTCCTGCTCATATTAATTTCTGCCCTGTGCTGATCAAAGATATGTTAGGCTTCAGTCCTGACTGCCACAACCTTATGCAGATTTGTACCTCTTTCTCTTCTAGCGCAAGATATTCAGTCCTAGAGCATGAAAAACACATGGGTATATACCCCCACATCGTACTGTATATACAGTTCATTGCAAAAGTTTGCATCCTCTTAGATGACAAAAAAAAATCTAATTTATTTGTTATTATTATTAATATTATTTATTATATTATTCAAGACATTTATTGATAGCTATGCTTCAGAAGTGTCCCTTTATTGTCCCAATAAGCATAAGTGATTAAATAGCTTTAAGTTGTTAATCAGTCCTGAAATTAATTAATTCCCCATGAAAGCACATAGTGAAGTGTTTTACAGCAATTTACCAACCATTTACCATTTTTAATTCATTAATGAGTGATATCATGCTTTAGACCCATTTTTCAATATCTTTAATGTGGAGGAAGGTCAACAAAACAAGTTAGATCCTTGCTCACCTCACCAGCATCTGGTTCTTTGGTTTCTCTTGAAGTTACAGCTCATAATTTTACCGTGAAATCAGAAAGCACAAAGCCGGCAAGCGGAAAATTTACTTGCTGGTAAAACAATGACTGACCCTGGAGGCTCCTTCCATGAATGTTGAATCTCCTTACAGATTGCTTCACCTTATGAACAATTATATGGTTTTCTTTGTACATTTCTCCACCATACAAGTCCCTGTGAATGACTTGTTACTACAGAAACTATAACATATTCAAACAAATACATTAATATAAGCACTTTAGTTACAGACAGCACTATTGTCAGAGCTGCTGTTACAGAAAATTAAATGTGACATTGTGACCAACCAGATTTGAGAATTTAAGAACACTGTGGGAGAAATATTGTGTGATAATTTGTCCAAGCTTTCCTTTTATAACTGCTTCCAACCTATATCTTCAGCTTTTGCAATCAATTCCTTCAGATGAATATAAAATTGTAAAATAAAGGTACTTTTTTCCTTTTTTTATTTACAAGAATCTACAGTGTGTGCAAAGTTTTACCTTCAACTATAGTTAATATTTTTATCCTTTGTTTTGTGTCTCATCACCAAGTTTTCTTTTTGAAGAAGAAGAACAGTGCTCTTGCTAAAATATTTGATATCCTTTAGGAATCCCAGTGAGGGTTAAAAAGTCCTTGCCTCAGATTTTCCACAGCACGCATTCATGTGCTTTTTCCCAGCTATATCCAAAAACAGCTTTAAGGCAAGTAGCCACAAAGTAAATACTTTGATAATTAAAATATAAAAATGATCACAGAGCAAATTTCTAAAATGATTATTCCTTTGTGGTGGTGTCATGAAAAAAAAATGAACACAAGCAGTTGAAGCATGTTTCCATGTTTGGTTGGATTATGGTTTATTCCCACTAGTGTTGGCTTGGAAAAGAGCTCAGCTGGACAACAGACTTGAGAGAAAATAGCACGGAGATGGAATAGCAGAGACAGAGAGGGGAAACCACAAAGACAAAAATTGGGGAATTATTATTGTTTAAAACTGGGCTGTGAAATAAGTAACTCTCTTTCGCGTCCATTTCCTCTCTTTGTATCCACATATGACATTCTTTCTGAATCAACATGACAAATTTAAAATTTGACCTTTTTTCAGCATATTGTATAAACTAATAAGGTCTTTGTTAACTCTTTTTACCAGAGGCCATCCACCTTTCTAATATCTATATCGCTTATCCAACAGGGTTGGGGGAAAGCTGGAGCCAATCCTAGCTGATTTTGGGCAGGAGGTAGAGGTACACCCTGTGCTGGTTGCCAATCTGCCTCCAGTCTAACACAGACAAACACTCTCTGAGATGAATTCATACTCGAACCTCCGAGCAATTTAGAGTAGCCAGGTGACCTAATCCACATGTCTTTGGGCTGTGAGAGGAAACCAAAGCACCTGGAGGAAACCCACAGGAAGAACATATAAACTCCAAGCACTAAAGGCCCCTAATCAGCCACAAGGTTTGAAACCAGAACGTCCTTGCTGTGAGGCAACAGCTCTAACCACTGCACCAGCATGATGCCCCACCAAAGACCATAAAATGGAATATCCACCTGTTTTGGGGTGCTTGTGTTCAGATGATGACACACTCCACATTAGTGCTTAATGGCTCATATGAAATAAGACACTCAGGGCTTGAAGAATTTGTGGTTTTTCCTAAGTATTTATTTATTTATTTTTTAACCAAGTTTACAAGGATTTAATTTTATCATTTTATTGTAGCAGTTGCATACAGTGTTTTCAAAAAAGCTTTACTTGTGCTGTTTGTTTTATCTCTGTACCAATGTTATTGTGGAGTGGTATGAATTGTTTGCCCTTTCCCATCACCCTGCTCACCAGCAACTAAACACAGAGTCACGATACCCTACATGCCAACAGTGTCCTGACTAATCTCTCTGATAAGTCGATGTCCGTTCCACGAATGCAATAGAATGCCAGTGTATTGCTAGAAAGGGTTAAATAAAGGATCAGTGATGAGTTTGATGGACATGCTGGTAACAGTGTGTTTTGCAGTACCAGATTTTAAATGTGGAAAGGTTTACACACATAAATAGCTAAATGACACAACTTCATTGTGTGTTGAGGAAGTCTGTTGCTCAGTTCACACTGTGGAAAACGTTATAAACCATTACCAATGGTTCATTTTAGTCGAGCCAGCCTTAAGATGATTAATACAAAGGAGCGTCTTAATCACACGCTGGAAGTGATGACTGAACTAGCGAAAGCTCATAGAGCTGAAAGTCCCAATAGGCCTTTAGAAACAAAGTAATGGTCATAATTCAGGAATTTATCATGCTCTTTTTCAGCCCCTTAACTTGGCATGAACAGTATGAATCTATCAATGCTGCACTGTGTCCTGCCACACTGTATGTCTCCTGCTCTACCCCAAAATCACATACAGAGAGAAAGAGAGAAATGTGCTGATTATGATGAGAAAATATGAGTTACTACATCCCACAGTGTTAATAGTGAAAAAACCAATTAATAACGTAAAGACGGAATCAGTCACATGACCTAGAACCTTAGACATTTAGTGAAGCTCTGTTAAGATTTTATTGTTTTTGCCAGAAGTCTTTGGGACACTGGTTGTAGAAAGTAATTATTTATCTATTTTGTCTATTTTCTATTTTATCTACTCTATCTATTTTGATGGCATGTTGGAATACAGAGACTGTTACCAAAAACTATGGAGTCCATTCAAAACGACCAGCATTCGTTTCAAGATTAAGATCTTATTTGATGACTTTAATGACTGTAATTTGACCTTATCTGATGGCTCAGTTTGACTTTAATTTACTTATATATATTAGTGTTACACAATTCAGCCATCATGTAGCCAATTTTGGTCCATTCTGATGCTTAGATCCATAATTCCCTCAGCTGGCTGGTCTTGGTGTAAGGTGTAGATGAATAATAAATCCTAAGACTCAGTTTCCTGCAGCACTGACTGTGAACCATTAAACAATAGCCGTCTTCTTTATGCATCATCCTGTTCGCTCAGCCACAGGGTTACCACTGTATAATTTCCTCTGTGGTAGTCAGGCTGTAAATATCATTAAGGCTGACATATCTGAGGTTTCAGATGTGTACTTAAACCAAGCTCGTGGTTGATTATAAACTCCTGAAGTGAATTTCCAAAAATACATGGCCTAATATTAGAGATAGTTTAATATGAGAGATGCAATGTACAACTACATTTATTTTTAAAGCCATTTTGTTCTGCCACAATGGACCCAGCTTCATTCTTATACCATTTTAGGAATGTGAGAAGGCTCTCCCTTCCTGTCCATATTCCTGCTTCCCTGGTCAACTATTACACTACACATTGAATCGTGATCATATGAATTTGATCATATGAATTTACATTTTTGTCTGGCAGTTTGACGTTTAACATTAATTTGACATGCCAGGTCCCTGTGGGCTTCCTTCATGTTCTCTGGTTTCCTCCCTCCTCATAAAAACTTAGAAAGACTCATTTTAGGTAACAGGCCACATTACACTTAGTCCGATGTCAAGTGGGATAGTGAACAAAAAACCGTTTAGTACAAAAATACCATGTCAACATCTCCCTTTAACTGTGTTCATATTTTGGCATTTGTTAAAAAAGTACATTCTGAATTCACAAATGGATTGAACATCATTTATCACCTACAAAACATATGAGCACACCGTAGTTCATTACAAAGAAAATAAATTTGAGATATTATGGTTTTACAATACCATAAGTGTTCACCCCCTTGAACTTTTCCACATTTTGTTGGAATTTTTGGTTTATTTTGTTATAATCCTGAACTGAAATGGACTTAATTTGAAATATATGTCAATAGCTCTTTTCATTCTTGAACCTATAAAATTCAATTACAGTCCACAAGGTGATCTTAATTTTTTAACTTAGAGCATAGATTCTAAATTCATTTGGTGGGCCAGATTAGAACCTTCATCAGGCTTTGTGTACGATGACTGTAGACAGTGTTCCAGAAGCTTCCAGTTCATGGCAGACCTGTGCCTATGGGTTATGGGTAGTTTATGGGTTGTTCCTGACCATCCAAACCAATTTTCTCTCAGGTGAGGGTGACAGTTTGTTTTCTTCTAGCAAAGTGGCTACACCTCCCAGTAACTTTTACTTAAATACAACTGTGTATCCTGATGATCTTGGTATCTGCGGTTGTTTATAAAGAGACTTTCCTAAGCTGTTTAAATCTATGATCCTCTTTCTCAGAGATGCACTCAACCCTGTGCTGACATTGCTGAGTTAAGGAAACCCAAAATAATTTAAAACTTTTTAACAAATTCTTGAGTTTTTTTCTATTATGGATGTACACCAATCAGCCATATAACATTAAAACCACTGAAAAGTATAGTGAATAACAGTGATTATCTCATTACAGTGGCACCTGTCAAGGGATGGGATATAATAGGCAGCAAGTGAACAGTCAGTTCTTGAAGTTGATGTGTTGGAAGCAGGAAAAATGGGCAAGCATAAGGATCTGAGCGACTTTGACAAGGGCCAAATTGTGGTAGGGTCACAACTCGGTCAGAGCATCTAAAAAATGGCAGGTCTTGTGGGGTGTACCTGGTATGCAGTGGTTAGTACCAACCAAAAGTGGTCCAAGGAAGGACAACTCAGTGAACTTGCAAAAGGGTCATGGGTGCCCAAGGCTCACTGATGTGTGTAGGAAGTAAAGGCTAGTCCACTTGGTCCGATCCCACAAAAGAGCTACTGAACCACAAATTGCTGAAAACGTTAATGCTGGCTATGATAGAAAGATGTCAGAACACACAGTGCATCGCACCTTGCTGCGTAGCTGCAGACTGGTCAGAGTGCCCATGCTGACCCCTGTCTCCTGCTGAAAGCATCTACAATGGGCATGTGATCATCAGAACTGAACCATGGAGCAATAGATGAAGGTGGCTTGGTATGATAAATCTTGATTTCTTTTACATCATGGACAGTCGGGTCCATGTGCATCACTTACCTGGGGAAGAGATGGCACCAGGATGCAATATGGGAATACAGCAAGCCAGCAGAAGCAGTATGATGCTTAGGGAAACTTCCATCCTGGTATTCATGTGGATGCTTCTTTGACATGTACCACCTACCCAAACATGGTTGCAGACCAAGTACACCCCTTCATGGCAATTGCATTCCCTAATGGCAGTGACCTCTTTCAGCAGCATAATGTGCCCTGGCACACTGCAAAAATTGTTCAGGATTGGTTTGAGGGACATGACAAAGAGTTCAAGGTGTTGACTTGGCCTCCAAATTTAGCAGGTCTAAATCTGTGGGATGTGCTGTACAAACAAGTCCAATACATGGAGGCCCCACCTCGCAATTTACAGGACTTAAGGGATCTGCTGCTAACATCTTGGTGCCAGATACAACAGCACACCTTCAGACGTCTTGTGAAGTCCATGCCTTGACAGGTCAGAGCTGTTTTGGTGGTACAAGGGGTACGTACACAATACTAACCAGGTGGTTTTAATGTTATGGCTCATGGCTGGTGTATGTTGAACAATAATTCCACCCTCCCAAAAAAAAAGAACAGCTGAAAGAAGTCATTGAAAGCCAAATATCCTCCACAATGTCCTAGAGGTCCTTACACATATGAGTGTACATTCATGAAAATGCATGAAAAGATATCATCACGAAAATGTTACTGTACTGAACCACTGGTGTACATTCTGTATTTAATGGAATTGACAGGAGCTAATCTGTTTGGATATCACAGCTGCATGCCTATCCATGCATATATGTAAGAAATTCATTCAACCCTGACCCACTTTTTTAGCCCACACTGCGGCAAGTTAAGGGCTGTCTAAATGTTTGCCAATATAACAAAATAGTTCTGCCAAAACAACAAATGTCAACGATGTCAACATTTTTTTTCCCCCAATTTTCTCTCAATCTGGCAATTTGTTAATTCCCACCCACTAGCCAGCTCCGCCCTATCACATGACAATTAACAGCCGGGGAGGGTGAAGACTAGTGCATGTTTCCTTCAGGAAATGCAAAGCCAGCAGCCAATGCCGCAACCAGACATGCACTTGTTGTTTTGGCTTGTCTTTTTTCTTTGAAAATTTCCATAGAAAGAGATAGAGAGAGAGAGAGAGAGAGAGAGAGAGAGAGAGAGAGAGAGAGAGAGAGAACAAGTTGAACAATTGACCATATTGTACATCTTACAGATGAATGAAGCAGAAAATGAAATGGCATGAAGATAAAAAAGATGGGAAAAGGGCAGAAGAGAAGTAACAGAGAGGAAGAGAGAGAGCAAGTGGGAGATGGAAAAATAAAGAGAGGAGTGAAAGGGCAAATGCGTTAGAGCGGGAGAAGAAAAGATGAGAGAATTTTACAGCTTTGTGTTTTGGGAAGAAAGGGCAAGAGTGAGGGAGTGATAGAGAGATGGACTGGAGGAAAGACAGAACACGGCAGTGTGCAAGTGAGAATGACAGATTAGGAATCAGACAAGTTGTGAGAGATCTTGATGCTCTTGTTCACACTTGACCTCTGTCCTTTTCCTCAATAGCTCAGATCATCTCCTCGCACACACACACACACATACACACACAGTGCCATCATTTCTGTTGCAGTCGTATACAGCAGTTGTCATGCTATCTGACCAAAGAGCTCTTTTGTCCGTGACTGTTGCAGCTACCCACACATTTTCCTAATGACTAACGACATATCAGGATAAGAGGATTCAGCAGCCTGCAGACTCTGAAGCTCTGCTGTAAAATGATGAACATCTGTGACTTCATATTTCCTGTTTTTTTTCTCATTCACTTCCAAATAGTATTTTAGTATAGTACAGTATAGTATTTAGACTGCATTACTAATCGATTGTTCAAAATGCATGTGCAAATAGAAGGACACGTGTCTTTGAAACTATTCTAAGACTCGTGTGTTGTGGTTAGATGCTAAGAGGCTGTACATTAAAAAAGACTCCAAACCCACTGTAAAATATTGTGGTGGATCATTGATGCTCTGAGGATGTTTTGTAGACAGTACACATCCATTCATTCATTTTAATGAGTCACTAAGGTAAACAAATCTTTTTTTGTTGCAGTTGCTGCAAATGGGTTTCACAGTTGCCAACCATGAGAGCCAAAGCTTTACATTTTCACATATATCCACATCACAATTATCAAACAGAGATTTTATGTACATGGGTTTCCGTGATGGGTTTATATGCCGGTGTTTTTACTTTTTGCAACTGCAATTTTCATTTGTGTGTATGCTGAACCTGATCCATGCCACAATGAGTCAGCGAATCATTTCAGTCATGACCGAGATTCCCTTTTTCAGTGATTCAGCTGAGTCAGTGAGCCCCATTCTGGCTCCTCAGAGATGGAGAGTTCCGGACTGTGTGTGAAAAAGAAATCTTCTACACATGGATATACTACAAGCACATTATAAAACAACACAAAAGTATCAACAGTTGTTAGCTATTTACACTATTCAAGCTGTTTGTTTTCTGCCTTAGACTGCACATTGGAGCAGTTTGGTGAATGAATATGAACAAAACACTAAACAGGATCAATTGACACAAGTCATGGAAAAGAGTCAAAAATTTAATCTCTAATAAACATTGGCTCAAAGGCTCTTGTGATGATTAATGGCTTACAGGATCATTACCCTAAATATACATCCAAATCAACACAGAAATGAGTGCAGGAACACAAAATCAGCACATCGCAAAGGTCATCTAAGTCTCCAGATTTTAAATCTTGCTTTTAATACAATGCAAAGAAATGATATACATTTTAAATTGGAATTATTCTTGAATGCTTTAGGCTGCTTGGAGAGTTTGTTTCATAAGTCCTATTGTGCAAATGGGAAAGGTTATAATATTTAAAAATAGCACTAAAGCAGTATGATATTCAGATATACATTTTACTTGTCTGACTCGGGGCAATGTGTTATTGACCTTTAGAAAGCAGAACACAAAGTAGCTAATTATTCATTTATGTTTATGCAGAATGCTGACAATGTTTTATTCATGTCTTTGTATTACTCATTCATATTCTAGCTAACAATTAAAGAGATGGTTTGGAATGAATGAGCTTGTTGCATACATTGATTTTTAATAACTGACAACCACAGATTAGTTTACTGTCTTTAACTTCTCAATGATAATGCATGGCCCTTATCTATTGTTGTCCAAAAACGTGATTCCTCCTTTTGTTAATATTTAATATTTACTGTGTTTAATGTGCAGTATCCTCTGTGCAAAATGCCCTAAACTGATTGCGCCCGTTGCTTTGGGCTTGTTTCCTTCAGTACACACACACACGCACGCACACACACACACACACACACACACACACACACACACACACACACACACACACACACACACAAAAAGATATGTTAAGGCATTTGTTTCTGAAAACTGGCTTTAATGAAATCCTTTTTGGTTCATTTCTGTAACTCAGTGCTGGATCGATGTACTGTATATCAAACCACACGTTGAGTTAATTTGGGTCTGACTAATTTAGATTAACTACCCAAAAACTGGTTCATTATGATCCAACTCCAGATCATTTTCACCCGTATCCTCATTTTTACCATAATTTCTGGGTTGTCCAGCCTTTTCATGATTATGGCCCAGACAGTGGATATTAATTACTTTTTCTATTACAAATGTTACTTTTCTGGAATGTAATGTATTTACTTGTTCACAATAAATTGATTTTAAAGAACTTTTGCAATTAGTTTGTTACAATGTCAGTGTTAAATAATCCAGCTCATTGTTAAACACCAAAGGTTTTTTTTTTAATCCCTTTAAAACATTTAGTGAATACACATGTTTAGTGAATACTTAACTTTGCATTATAGCAGCATTAAAAAATTAAATGCTTAAAACAATAGAATAATGCAATTACATAATATGCAATTACAGTGTATTGCATGAATATCGACCCTCTTGAACTTTTCCACATGGGAAAGCTACTCATATTCAGAGTTCATACCATTCATACTATTAAAAGGGCCTGTGCGGAGCTTGTGCCACTGAGTTCGCCAGGCTTTCCTTGAGTAAAGGGATCTGAAGCAGGGTTTCATTTTAAATGAACAATATGATTTCTACACTTAGTATTCACTAGTTTATAAAATAGCACTTGATCCAGCACATCCCATCATTGTGTATTATTGTGCTTCAACAGTTAATTGTGTACACAACTTAATGAAGCCACAAGATATAAAACTGAGGTCATTAAAATCACATGTTTATGGGATGTAGGCAATTTTATCACACTTTAAATTTTATCTGCGCTGCTGTAATAAAATCAAACTGATCTGTTACTCTCACGGTTCACTTTAAGTGTAGTTCACAATTTTATTCATATGACATCCATTATTTAAAATGCAATAACTGTTCAATAATAGTCACTTTGAGTTATTTAATATTGGTTTCAAGTGCCATTCAACTTTTATTTTTTAATTTTATTTACAGCCCAAACATACATATCAGCATTAGATGTAGTGCGAGACTTATTACTGCTTCTCACCTGAGCCGATATGATGTGAAAAAAGTCTGTTTTTGGCAGACTCCACTCTGCATGCGCAGTGCTGTGGAAATATTTGATTTTCCTTTACTTTCTCTGCTTAAACTCTGTTTTATTCTCTTTATTTTGATTCTTATAATTTGTAAGCATATTCTGTACCAGGGTGCTCTGACCTAATAAGATGGGGTAGAATGTACGTAAGGAGATAAATAAGTGGTAGATGTTGTCATGTGATGACTCTTCTATCATACAGTGAGGTAAACATATGAATGCTACCACATAAACGACCTAGAAACTTGTATTCTAAAAACTGCAGATATGTGTAAGGTCTGAATATCACTGGTTGCAATTTCGGTATTCATTCCTCATTATATGTGCATGACCCCACTCTGAAAACACCTCTCCAGGTGTTAGAAAAGTGTCTATAATGCTAGAGGATTTCAAGTTGTTGTCATGGTGATAAAATGGCAGCCCAAAAGTTCATCACCTCAGTGGTTCTTTATAAACCATCAATGATGGCCTTATCAGAGAGAAAAAGAGCTAATAGTGATGCTGTGGCAGTACAGGACTTTGACTATAAAAATTTGTCCAAAGAATTCAGTGTTGCAATATCCAACCCTGCTATCATGTCAAAAAGTTTATTCAAAAATTTACACCCACCATGATTTCTGTGTAGGGAAAAAAAGCCTCGGTTTTACAATTTATCCCCCAAAAAATATAATTCCAGGACATAAAATATGAAAATGAGAGAGCATGCTCTTTTGAAGAGCATTCAAAGCACAAGGCAAAAAATTAACAGAACTTGAAGATAGAAAGTAAAAAAATATATAATGAGACATATTTCAAAGAAAGATACAAACTTTGCTGTTTCATTTTCACTGGTAACGTTTTATTTTAATGAACACATATTGATTAATTGAGAATTTGTTCCTTTTTTCAGTAAAGAAATCTTCAGTAAAAAAATTAGATGCTTGTTCAGGTGCTTATTCACTATAAGTCCAGACTGTATTCATAAAAAACCTAGAATGTATTGCTTTGAATTGTTGATTAAGTGTGATTAATCCACCGTCGCCACAGGCTTGCTCATTAGGGATATAGGGATATATATAGATAAATGTATAAGTTTATATTCAGAATTTATATACTTTTGTGAACCTGCTTTGAGACAATGTCTGTTGTTAAAAGCGCTATACAAATAAAATTAAAATGAAATGAATGTTCGTGTCCCAACTTTTTTTGAAATGTGTTGCTGGCATCAAATTAAAAATAAGCATATATTTTCCAAAAACCTTTTTCAACAGTTGACATTGTCTTTGTTCTATTTTTAATTAAATATGGCTTTACATGATTTGCAACTCATCACATTCTGTTTTTATTTACATTTTACACAGTGTCCCAATTTTTTGGAAACAGGATTGTATACTTCATGTTCTAGGCAGTGAAGCTCATGCCTGCCCTCTCATATTTGCAAGTAAAACACTAACTCAGTCACAGAAGAGATAGGCAAGCCATATGCTTGAATTCTTGGTACTTAAGTGGAGTGTCTGAATAGATTAACCATTAGTTAAAAGGCCATTCACAGTATGGACAGATAACAATACACTGACGTACCTTATGGTGTAGTTGGATGCTTATGAACAAAGTTAAATTGGTTTTAAATAAATTTAAATTGGTTTTAACATACCTTACACAGAGCAAAAACATTGTGGTGTATACAGTGAACAGGGATATGTTTTCCCAATCAGTGAGAATAGTTAGGGAGCAGTAATTTAGTTTGCTTATGACGCTGAAGGAAAATTGAGTAAATATACTCATTTAAAATGATTCCATTTTTCATCTATAAAAAAAGAAAAGAACCCTGAGATGGCAAAGCATAAAAATCTGTACACCTACGGTACTGCCATTGATAGACTGCCAAAGACAGAAGAAAAAAGACTGTAAAGGTTTTGGTTAGACCAATTTTCAAAACATTTCCCTTCTGAAACCAGAAAAAAACATCACCCTGTTTTTTTTTTTATGGCCGTCCAGAACGTATACAACAGTTGGCAAGGTGCGACTTTTAAAAGCATTATAGTGTAACTACTCATACCATCTGAGGGCATAAATTCACATGCAATCTTATCATCCTGCAGGGAAAAGAGGAACTAACTGCATGAACAGAACTCGTGGTAATATACTGCAATAACATAGTAAAGGGTTTCAACAAATTAACATAAAACTGCTCATTAACACAAAACTGTCCACAAAACAACCAGTGATACTCTATTTTACTTAATGCTTGGACTCATCCCCAGACTCCTTGTGATATTACGCTTCAGGAAGCACTCAAGGATCTATATGTCACAGGTTATGACACTTATGCAACACAAGTGAAACTTGGAAGAGGCAGTACACTTTGCTCAAAAGCACCGAATCAAATGACAGTGCAGTATAAGCACATACAAAATTAACATTCAAACGTATTTGGTCCTGCAAAGCTAAAAATACAGCCTTAACTTTCATATAGTATGGCTTATTTTACATAAACTTTGCTCAGAGAACAGATCTGCTCTTTCATACACAGATATAATATGTTCTCATTGCAACATGTAGAAACCTATTTTACCTTCCCAGTGAGGTGCTACACGAACACAATGTGTATGCAGATTGATCTGAATTTCTTTGGCTTCTTATTTATGCTTTCAGATAGGATTTGGTGACACAGATGGCTACCCAATAGTTTATGAGATGCTTTTTGCTTTCTGCAGACTCGCACCATTTGTCACACTTCTGAGTTTACTGACAAACTGTGTGGCCCTCACAAACAGAACATGATCTCACAAAAATCTTCACATGGGTATCATGCTACTCACTATTGAGTCAATGTACAATCTTTCAGCAGTTTCTTGCCATTGATATGCATGACTGAGCTCCTAGTGTGGACCTGAATTTCATGCAAATCATAGCATGGTTGTGTACATACAGATTTGAGCATGGCACCCATGTTTGTTTTTAATTGCATTAACTGACATGATAAATGTATTGACTGCATGCACTGAAGTACTTAAAAACAAAAGCAAAAAACTAAACACCGCTGCATGGCACACATGCTTCTAATATGCATTCATCTCATCAGTGAACAGTACAACTGTTTTTTTTTAAGACGTCTATTTGTAGAGCACAACATTTGCAAGCACCTGAGCGTGTGAACGTCTCATTCCATGGCTAATGAAAGAGTCACAGACTGAGTGCAGCGATGGCTTCTTAAACGCAACAGGAAGTACATTACAATAATAGCAGTCCTGCTGAATCCATAATGGCTCCCTTTTTCTCAGTAATGAGTGGCAGGCAATGGGCACTGCTCACACTCTGATTAAACCAAATGAAAGATCCATTATGACAGGCTATTGAATACCAGACCTGGCCATTAATGGAGGGTGAGGGGGAACAAAAGGAAAAGAAATAGCAAGAGATTGTCACGTACCAGACAACTGTGCACTTAAACGCCTTCAGAAGCCATATACTTTGAACTGTAGGATCTCTATAGATAAAACAGTAGACTGTGGATACATGTTCTATTAGAATTTCATACTAAGGTAAAAAAATAAAATAAAATAGCTTATGATGAACATGCCAATACTTTTATGTACATCATAAATAAAACTTTTTACATTGTAGTGTAGGTTTGCCCTTTTTATCACAAAGGTATTTCCATTATTCACAGTAACCCCAAAAGCCAACAAAAAATGAATGAATGAATGAATGAATTTACTTTATCTTTTTTTTGGCTTGGTTTATGCCCAGTAGAAACCAGATAATAACATGTATGCCTTTTAAACAACTTACTGTGAAGGATAAAAACTCCAAACACTTTTTGATGATGAGAATAAACAATTTATAATATATTTTATTCCTCTCTTAAAAGCTGATTTGAGCAGAGAATGTTTCTGCAAGACTGCTACAGTTTCATTATAGCCATCATTTCATGTCGTTTTGGGGGACAAGTGGACCACTTGACAAAAGCTCTGAAACACAACAAAACAAAAAAAATAACAATTTTGATTTAATCAGACCCATGTTACAAACTTCAGACATAAAGCTCCTGACCCAATTCAGACATCAAGACAGAAGTACAATTCACATACAGAATGTAGTATAGAATTAAGTGAATGACGTGCCAAAGCCAAGGTTAAAGCTGCTGGGAGGAACGAAGGACTTGTGGTTATCTGATCTAATGAGCAAACTAAACATTTATTGGAAGTCTTCTGTCCAGTAAGCATGAATCACTGAGGGGGAGGTCCATATGGCTGGATGAGTGAGATGGGTCTTTGCTGTTCCTGCTAAGAGAAGCAAACTTGAACACCTCAGGGCTGGATAATAAATACACAAGCATGTTTGTCATCCAAGATGAAGAATCCTTGCTCGCTCAGACACTTGTTGGACATCGACCCACTCCAACTCGATCACGGGGAATGATTCGAAGCTCTGATCCATGTTTGAGGAAAACATTTCCTATCAAATTGGAGACAAAAATAGAAAGATGATTAATGATCACTTATGAAATGTTTCTGTTAGAATATACAGATTAAAATCAATAAGAATCAACATTTTATCAGCCTTTAAGAAATGAGGTATTCTTTAACCCATTTTATGCACATTTAGTAAAAAGATACTTTACATGCAAGAAAAAAAAAAATCAATATAGATTTATACACCTAGCTCAGGTTCAAAATAAAAGAGGAAAGAGGATTAGATGGGAAGACTTTTGCTTAATGATGAAGTATATGCATGTATTTCAGCCTCTGATTGGTTAGTGTTTTTGAAGTCAATTTTTACATCCCAGTAATTGACTAAACTTTTATCAGCTACAGCTCACTATCAGCATATGTCTGTCTTCATCTCTGTTAATTTGGTAAACCTGTTGTGCCTTTAGTTGATGAACGCAATAATTGACATTTATTTGCCAACCTTTTTTTTTTTTTTTTTACAAAATACAAATGAAATGGAAATGCCTTGCTCATAAGAGAGGTCAGAGGAAAATGGCCAGATTTGTTTGAGTTGCCAGGAAGGATATAGTAACTCTAATAATAGCCCTTTACAATCATGGTGAGGAGAAAAGTATCTAAGCATGCATAAAGCATTAAACCTTGAGGTGGATGGGCCACAACAGCAGAAGACCACAGTGAGCTCCATCCTGTCAGGCAAGAATAGGAGTATCAGGCTATCATGGGCACAGACTCACCCAAACTGGGCAATTGAAGTTTGGGTGGGCGATCACCTGGTCATTTTCCTGTCTTCAACTGTCCAGAGTCTGTGCTCAGACCATACAGACCCTCTGCACACAGTATGCTTTTCGCCCCATTTAGTGTAAACTCTAGAGACTGCTGTGTGTGAAAATCCCAGGGGATCAGCAGTTTCTGAAGTACTAAAACCAGCCCATCTGCTACCAACATCCATGCCACAGTTAAAGTCACATCAAATTCTTCCCCATTATGATGTTTGATGGGGACATTATGGCCAGTATCTTCAAGATGTAATGCACTGTGCTGCTGCCACATGATTGGCTGATTGGATATTTCCACTATTAAAGTTGATGGTGAATATATATACACTTTTATCATGTTAGCATCAAGTGTAACATACACTGATGTATTTTGTTTCACATTAATGAACTCAAAACATTCTCTTACATTGACAGAAATCGAGGGCCTAACTTTCAAGTGAGAAAATTGAGCCAAGCCCAGCCACATCTGGGATTACTAATGTGAGATGTGTGAAGAGCTTCCGGGGCTGTCGGTTAATACCGGAGTGATCAAAATACCTACACAGCTGTCAATCATTCTAAATTGTCATGCACTCTGATATTAAAATGTTCAGTTATATGTAAAGTTATAATGTATGTAATGTACAGTATGTTTACAAAATATGTAAAGGTTGGCATCTCTGTCATCTTCATGAACTCGAATTTAGATGAAATCACTGCTCAACTAATAAAAGATGGGTTACTATGCTTCTAACCATGTGAGTAAAAACTGCTTGTCAAAATAACCTCAACAATACTGAAACAGCACGGAGTTAATGGTCTTTATTAGAGGGATCTATCTATGGTGTTATTCCCTGATTACGCTGAGCACATTGGTCAGAACACTGAAGAAAATAACACCACAGAGACCCAGGTGGTTACATCATATTTCAAGCACAGACTACAGTATAATTATGTAGAAAAGGTCTAGAACAATGACAGGACAGTAAACTTGTATCTTGTAAAGATATTAAAGAATAACTATAATGGCATTAGAATAAGGGGCTTTAATTGATTTCCTCGAGTATTGTAGTGTTTATATATATATACACATATACACATATGTACATACATACACACACACAAACACACAGTCAAACGTTTGGACACACCTTCTAATTCAATGTATTTTTCTTTATTTTTATTACTTAAAAGACACTTCATGTCTTAAAGTAATGATGGACTGTTGTTTCTCTTTACTTAGT
>JAQMYM010000008.1:7248625-7269765 GCA_030014255.1 Parauchenoglanis ngamensis | reverse complement strand
CACACACACACACACACACACACACACACACACACACACACACACACACACACACACACACACACACACACGCAGCCCTGCCCTGAAGGGGCGGGAAAGATAAGAGCTCACAGACTCACGCAGAGGCGCTCGAGCTCACCGTAATCAAGACGGTGCGGGTGGCACGCGCGCAGCGCAGCAGACTGATAAGCCTCCATGGAATAGAGAAAAAACGTTTATTTTTTTCTCCTATAGACACCGATTCGAAGAAAAAGAGTACAAATGGATCCTGGCACGTCATGCAGCATGGAGTGACTGCTACAGAGAGAAGTATATAAAACGCTAAAGATCAGCGGAGTGGACATTAAGATCAAGAATCTACATATGGGAAAACTCATTAACTTTGCAAGACCTTGTCATTCTTCTTTGGTTTTTGAGACTGGGAAAACAATCTAGTAGACAAACAATTAGTTTACATTTTGCGTGTGCGCTTCTCAACATTGACATGTGCCTAAAAGGCTAGTCTTGGAGATTCCTGAAGAAATTTCCCTTCGGATTTTTGCATTTAGTCTTCGGTTTTAACAGCTGCTCGATTTAATAAGCAGAAAAACTTTACTCAGGACTTCAAAGAGACCGCTGCAGCTTTATAAGTAAACATTGTGGAGAATATTCTGCGTTTTTGCTCACTGACTGGAGATCTTGGAGCGCGCGCCGCTGATTTGAACGCGCGCCGGCGTGTTTTCAGTAGCGGCTGTGTGCTCTCGCGCCGCTGTCCCGCGCACCGAGTGCTGAGAATAGAAAAGAAGAGCAGAGCAGAGCGAGCGGGCCGCGCGCGCCTCTCAATGCGGCGGAGTGATGAGCACTGGGCTCTGGCTGCGCGCGCTGCTGCTCGCGGCGTGTTTGTGCTCCGGCGGCGCAGAGGTAAGACCTGGAGCTCGAGACTGTTATCACCTCTCATAACTTCCATTAAGTCTCTCTATTAAGTCTCGCTGCAATATCTATCCTGCAGGAGGAGCCATGTTTGCAAACTTTTAATATTATTATCACAGAGCTCGACTAAATAAGAATACGACGTTAGTGTACCTCTCAGGATGCTGTTTTGGAGATGCAGTGATTCGATACTTACTGTCGGAAACGATACTGTCCAGAAACACTGAATCAGTATCAGATCAGGTTCATTCATCGTTTACTGCATGCGATATCACTAACATGACATAAAAATTATAAGGACACTAATTGTCTTACAGCTCACCGCTATCACGCCTCAAATGGAATGTTGGTGTAACTTGGCAAAAGAAGCGTTCATTGACTTGGTTCATAACTAGTGACGTCAGAATCCACAAAACTTTGCATGGTTGAATCGGTGCACCCTAACTTCTTTGTCATTTTAATCACGAATAATTGATTGGATGTATAAATAATTGATTTGATTGAAGCAGATGTCCACACAAGTATAGTTCTATCTGACAATTGACTTTGTGGGGACATTGGGCTGGTTCCCATGAGCACTACTGCTTTTTTTGCTTTATTATGTTTATATTTGGTGACGAAGGCAAAGGTCAAGGTTATCACAACGTCATCACAAGGATAGTGTGTGTGTGTGTGTGTGTGTGTGTGTGAGTGTGTGAGCAAGTTTTTATCTCTTGGTGAGGGCCAAGTGTCCCCACAAGGATAGGAATACTTGACAGTATTTGACAGCCCTTGTGGGGACATCTGGCTGGTCCTTATAAGGAAACCAACTTTCCTTCCTTTCTTTCTTTCTTTCTTTCTTTCTTTCTTTTTTTTTAAACAAAAGCTGCAATTGTTTATTTAGAAAGCTAAAATAGGCAAAAGATTTTATTTTCATTGGTGAGGTTAAGGTTTAGAGGTCTGTTTAGGCATAGCATTAATTAGCTGCATTAATAATTAAGTCAGTGGAAGGTCTTCACAAAGATAGTAAACTAGATGTGTGTGTGTGTGTGTGTGTGTGTGTGTGTGTGTGTGTGTGTGTGTTGCAAAAGGGGTCCAGGAACAATTTCATTCATGCTGTCGCTTTTGCCTCACAGTGCATCGATGTTCGTTCTTTCAACTACCAAAAGGAAATGTCAGTTTACACTGAGGAAGCTGCAAATCCTTTAAAACCTCATTGCACTTTGATAAACAAGCTTGTATTCAATTCTTTATGGAATCCATAGAGCAGTAGATAAACCAGATTAATCAGATTAGAGTCAATAAGACTTGAGTGACAGGTAATCACCACAAGGGTTATTCCAGTACCAGGTGAAGTCAGCATGTATATGTCTCCCCATACCACAGAAGGCATTTTTACAAAGAGACCTGAAAAAAGATCTTATGATTTGTTAGTCTCACCTGTGATTTTATTGTTTCAGAACAGGGGAGTGAGTCTTGTAACTGGAGTTGTGTTACCATATGACTAAGGAGGGGTGTGTGGAGGGGTTGTAGATTTTTGCATCATGCCTTTTTCATCTTTAAGTCAGATCCAATGGCTGCAGGTGGTGTCTATTTTACCTCTTTTACTATAAATGCCTCTGCACTTTGAGGTGTACTTTTAGGAAGTCCCCCTAGTTAAAACATACATTTTTTAAAATTGTTTTAATGGTTTATGATTTGGATGGAAGAAGCTTATAGGAAAGACAAATTATGTAGTACAGTGACTGAAATTAAATGTGGGGATGTTTTACTAAGTATATATGTAACTCACATGTACGAATTTGGTGGTTACTTAATTCATGTTCAGTCAAAATGGTGAGTTGTGGCATATACGCTAAAGGGGAAATCCCATCTAAAAAAAAACCTTTTTATTGCCAGTGATGTTCTGAGAAGAGAATATTCATCCAGAGAGAAGGAAAATGGCCTGATTTCAAAATCCAGCTGTAACCAGGTGGAAACGTTTGAAAAGGTGGTAATGTTTGATTTTCTACTGCCATGGTTTATATGGGCATGTGTTCTGTTGGCATTTTCCACATCTAAATATAATGAGCCTTCCTTAGTACTTTTCCCTCACAGCATGCAGCCCATTGTTTCTCTACAAGACCAGTAGACCCCACTCTGAATTATAGTGACTGGCAGGAATTGTTCCAAAACATCTCTACAAAATTAGTGCCAAATTTATTTCTGGTGAAATGTAATCAGAATCGATGGACCATAGAAAAGGCTACATAATTCATAATGCTTTTGTCCTCATACTGTAAGTACTGATGTCTGAATGACACAAGTACTGATGTCTTATGTACATACATTTAAATATTTATCCAAAGTGACTTCCAATAGGTCTTAGCATACACAGGATGTGCAGTCTGATAAACTCATAAGTGGGTGAGTAAGCTGTAAAAGTTGATGTTATGAGTATGTCTGCTAATGGTCTAATGATGAAGTGCTTATGTAATTTTTCATACTCAGATATAAAATAATCACATTATCAAGTCTAGTGGTTTGAGCCAGCACCTTTTCTGGAGAAAACACAGTACTCAAATTTTCTTCCCACATATTGAGAAGAATCAAAATCTACTGTAATCCTAACCCTAACCGTAGCATTTAAATCCTCATCTATATACATGGCTCGGATGTATAACCATTCCACATTCCATTAAATATTGATCTTGTCTTACAAGCACAGTTTTAAGTAAGCCAATACGTTGTACTGGATGCACATTGTCCCAGTTTTAAATCAAAATGAAATAATAGATGAAGTGTACAGCATTTTTACCCTTTTATTTTTAATATATTCAGTGTTTCAGGACCAGAAGGTCTCTTTCTATGTCTAAAAATAAGTGCACATTTACTAAAGATGCTCACAACTGAATATCCAGGAAAATATCAAATTATATACGAATATATTATTTTATCGCACATTATTGGACACACATAATATAGTATGCATTTAAAAAGTAAGGCAAAAACTAAAAAAAACAAAAAAACAACGAGGATCCAGTACTTAAGTGCTAAAGTCATCACCATTTAACCTGAGACTTATGTACTAGGATTCATGTTAATATTATTATTAATGCTACCTAAATACTCAGATCACAACTGACACCTAGCTAGAGAATGCTATCTAGTTATCTGTAATAGCTTGATTATTAATTTAGTTAATGTTACATGGTTTGTTGTAACTCACTTGTCACATGCTTTACTTAAATTGAGGCAAATCGAGACTCCGTGTCACAACAGAAAAGAATTCACTCTATCTTCCATAGTGTGTGAGTTTGTATCCTCTGTAACTCACAGCAAACCTAGCCAATCATAGGTGTCTGTGAACTCATGTATGTGGAAGAGGGTAGATAACGCTTTCCTCCCAGTGTCTTATGCTGACCAATGACTTAGCATAAGTGGTAGTTTGAAAAGATGCACTTGGCTGGCTTTATGCGTCTTGTGTTAGCTCTCACTCTCACTGGTTAGTAGCCTTGTTTAAATGGAGGACAGTTGGCTGGTGGTTGAGAATTAAAAAAAATAAAATTAAGGGGAAAATAGGGAAAATTTCCCCCCAAAATATTTCTCATATTTCTGTTGACTTCTATGTTTTTGGAAAATAAAGATTCTCTTAATCTTAGTAAATCACCCTGCAAACTGAATCAACTGTTTTGTGTCTGTATTCAATATTAGACATATTATTGTGAATAGCTGTTTTTTTTCAGAATGTGATCAGCAATCATTAATGGAATAATCTAATCACTGATAAATGGATAGTTGAAGGCTCAGCCCCTAGATAATAAGGTAGTGATTATGAGACTATGGCATTTGGTTTTACATTATTTTTGGTGGTATCTTTTTGTTTTGGGCAGTTGAATGACTTATGAGCTCACATGGGTATGTGCCTGAAGCTGAAGTGTCAACTGGTCTTAATGGTCAACAATAATTATGAGCACTCAGGACCACACCACTGAGATAAGGAGATAAGGGAAAAAGGGCATTTAGCACAGAACTGCTGCTCTGCGGCTTTGTACGCTGCTTCTACTTGTACTTGCGAAGGAATAAATCAAGCATATCAGTGATTTAGAATCCTCTCTCTTACTTTCTTCATACATATGTCTGAGTGATATCCCTTCTAGTCTTCATCTCTCCATCCCCCGCTTTCTCCCTGCCCCCTTTCCTGTCCTATGTCTCCATTAAGTGCTGCCATATGAGTAAGAGCAATAGTCACCCAGTGGCCTCTGTCTGGATCCACGCTATGAACAGAGTCCTTGTGCAACTACAAGCACTGAGACAAACCAGTTTCCTCTACTTACCTACACATGCTTGTGTATATGTGTGTGTATTTGTGCACGTGCATGTACAACTCAAAACATACACAAACATTCACAGAATACCACCACAAACGCATCTGTTCATTTAGGGCTTATACAATTCTTTAGATATACAATGTGTTTACAAGTGATGATTCTCTCGCTCTCTCTCTCTCTCTCTCTCTCAGAGGGATCCTCTCCCTGTAGCTCTGGCTGAGCTGGTGAAGAGCAGCTCTGTCTCCTCCACAGAAGATCTGCAGCTGCTGCTGCTCTCTGACTCCGTAGGTAAATCTGCTCCTTTCAAATTCATCATTTTTCACATACTGTATCACACTGGTCCATTCATGCCTTTTTCCCCCTCACACTCGGTGCTTCCTGATAACACTCTTTTCTCTTAAACCTCACACACTTACATTAGATGTCTCAATTACATATCAAAGAAATTAGAACATATTGAGTTGCTGAAAAAAATCTATAAAACTATGAACCAATGTTAGTAATTTTCAGCATCCAGAACCTTTGAGTTCAATAAGCAAGATCTCTATATGTCACAGTTTCAAAGGTACAACACACTGGTAATCTAACCACACAACGTCCAACTGAAATGAAACAAAACGTTCTTAAGAGTAGAGGCTATTCTAAAAACAGGCGATATACAGAGCAAGAGTAATTCATTTTCACATTCAGTAACGGAATTCTTTTCTTTAAAAAAAAAAATAACATAATAAAATCTAATAGAATGCCTATTTCATGGCATTATTGATAATTACACCACAGCGCATTTCTTAATTTTCTATAACAGCAGCTCTGAAAGTAGTTCCGGGTGGCAGACAAATCACAGGTTTATTATATTAATACTCTCATTCTAATAAATAATCATTTCTATAGTAACAACTCATTCACAGCTGTATGAGAGATAGTCCCCATAATCTAATAAACAGAAAAAAGAAGCATTATTTAACTACAAAAGCATAATTGTTGATGATGTAATGGACGGAGGAGTTTTCAGTTACACGGTAAAAAGACAAGTTGCATTTTTTGTTTTATTAACTTAAAAGAGCCATAAAAGAGATTGCTGAGGGAGAGAGACTTTATAGCCATTATAAGCAAAATGATAACAAGAACTTGTTTTCTGGACATTCCACATTCTTCTATGTGAAGTCACACCATCCTGTTGTTGATTATTTTCCTGTAACAACACACCCCAATATGTTGTATTCCTGTTTTATTCCTATCCTTCTTTTAGCTCACACATACAGTATTACACATTCTCATGAAAATGTAGATTTGCAGTGAATTCTAAGTATAACAAGTATGACTTCTATAGCTAAGTTACTCTGTGCTATATACATTCAGGTTGTTATTATTGTCTGTTTCACTATTATTCTTCTATAGGGATGATTTAGTTACTACTGTGTATTAATAGGAAACGTGTATCATCCCTTTAAGATCCCACATTCAATAGAAATACCAGTATCATACTTCATTTACTACTTAAATAGAGTGCTGGGAGTTTCCTTAATAGATTTAGAAGGCCAGGTTATTGACTCTCTCTCTCTCTCTCTCTGTTTAGAGAGAGAGAGCGAGAGAGACAGAATACAACAGTTGTTGGGAAATATTGTAGCAGCGCTAACTGCTGGAGGACATGCAGACAAGCATTAGAAGTCATAAAAAATGTTGTAGAGATAGCATCACTCAGATGGATATGGAATTTTTTTATTGCAGATGACGATCCAGAGAGCGACCATGCCAACAATACCAACAATCGGCTGCCAAGGAGCCTTCTGGGTAAGTTTCAGACAGCTTGTTATTTATATCTTGTATTTCTTTCTCTGCTAGTACCTCTCTCTTTCTCTCTCTTTCATTCTCCCAGTGTTTTTTTCTCACTTCTTTAGCTACTGATTAAGATTTTTATAAAGATAAGTTATAAATCAGTCTGATGGCTCACAATAAATCTTGTGCAGAATTCTTAGATGTTGTTTTAAAACTCAGTTTGGACCTAAGCTGACGACTGATGCCAACATGCTGGCTTCTTGAATGATGGCTCTTTATGCGAGTATGTATGTGCTTGTGCAAACGTGTATGTGACTGGTGCCTTCATCTTGGAGATGATAGCCTCTCCATCACACTAAGCATCGTTAATCATGCTGATTCATTCCCTGAATCAGCCAATCGAACCTGTCAATCACTGAGGTAGCTTTTTTCAAGCAGCTGTATCAAATCACTGTCCCAATCATGGCAGAGAAAAATGTGGCGCATCCACATATTGCAGGGCATTAGTGCCAGTGCTGAGTGAGCTCTTTATAAGACAACCCACAGCACAAAGTTATTCCACAGTACTTGTAGCATCTGTTATACCTACTTGTATAACAGTACCTCTAACCGAAAGAGCGTGAAAGATCCCTGTTTATAACTTCATCAGCAGCTATTCACTTTAACTTAATTTAATACAATTCAGGGACAAAGTTTTTCAAATTATTACTCATTGTACAGTATAAGGAAAGGCGGTTTGGGAAATCATGTGGATGAATTTCTGGAAATACAAAAATACATTTTCAGTTTGTATTTGGCCAACCTTGGTTTTTTTTGGCCCATAACCTACTTTGGCACCTCAAATTTAAGACACAGTTTTCACCAAAATGACATTCAATTATTTATTACTTTCTACGTAGCCTTGCCTTGAGTATCTTCATGCAAAGATCATGTTGGATAAGGAGCCAGTTTATCAAACACAGTGGTAAAATACAGTCAGGTTGTTGTGAAAAAATCTTGTGATTTCCTCCCACAGTGAATGTCAGGCTTTGAATACTTTTTAGCCGTGTGCCATAATGAAATGGACGTAAGAATAATCAATGCGCTTTTTAATCAGATACAAATTGCAAAAATGTCCGTCATGCTCCTGCGTCACAATCAGAATGAAATCTTTACATGCAATTTTCTCCTTTTTCACTTTTTTGCAGTAGACGAATTTTTAAATGCTATAAAAGAAACATATTTCAGTTTAGGAAAGTCTGAAGTATTCAGAAGTGCTGTGTATATAGTAGAAAATGTCAAAATTGGTTGTATAGGCCAAAATGACAAAAAGACACTGACACTAATTTCTTCAGAGCAGATGTGAAGGCTAAAAGGGTTATAACAAAACATTTACCTCCTTTGGGAAAAACAATTTTTGTTCTGGACTTGCCTTCTTGGATGCCTTTATTGTTCATAACTTCTAGGATTTTTTAAAATTTGCAGACTAATTATAAAATAAAGATTTGCAATTACAAAAAAAATGTAAATGTTTAAGCCCAACCTTGTAGTCTTATTATCTAAATGTTTTTGTTTGTACTTTTCTCAGGTATTCAGTAGCAGAATTCATGTAATCTTTCATCTCATCAGCTCAGCACTGTCACTTCCTTTACACAGAGCCTTGATTTTTTTGTACATTTACTCCCCAATTTTGCCACCATTACACTGGTCAGCTCTCCTCGATCATACAGCTGCCAAGCAGGGAGGATAACATATGCTTCCTCACTCTTCCTAACTCGGAGAAAAGCAATATCTTCTCTTTAGCATACATAAATATAAAAGTATATTTCCAGGAATTTCAGTTTCTTAGTATTTGGAATGTTCCCTTTTTTTCTTTAATGTCAGTGTGCACTAGATCTGGCATGGACTCAAGTTTGTGAGTTTTGTCCATCCGAGTGTTGTATGAACACATGCTACAATAGAAGAGATTAGGCATGAGGAAAGTCTGAAATTTTGTATACCGCAGTTAACATGGTCAATATCACATATGTGCTTACATGTAAATAGAAACAGAAATAGTGCAGAGAATAAATACAAGATATTAACATTTAGATTCTTTGTTTTAAATATTTCAAAATCCTAAAACTTCAAAATGTAAAACTTTCTGTTTATTTTTGTTTATTTTAAATGAAAAAAAAGAAAGTCCATATTTCCAATGCGGTCTTAGACTTTTGGACCCCTCTGTGTTGGTATGATAATTTTTGCTGTTACCAGTTAAGGATATTAGTGATGATGATGATGATGGTGATGACCCTTTACCTCATGGTGACTAATTAAAGCTGTAATAATCCTATCCTGTTCTAGTCATTCCTAAGAATGCAGTTATTGAGGTTTATTTATAGTAGCTTATGTCTTTTAGGCTTGTTGCATAAGTATTTGTAATATCCCTGTGTTTTCCTCTGTAGATGCTCAGCCAGCACAACAAGCCCAGTGTAAGGTCAGGACAGAGGTCATGGAGGTCACCCGCTCTATGCTGGACCGTAGCAATGCTAACTTTCTGCTATGGCCACCATGTGTGGAGGTGCAGAGATGCTCTGGTTGCTGCAATACAAAACACCTTAAGTGTGTAGCTGTACTCATTCACACACGCTATCTACAGGTATGCACACACACACACACACACACACACATACACAATGCATTGTACCTGCTTATATTTAAGGTTTGCTTAGTTAGCCATAGATTAATTATGATCACTGTATTTGGCTGAATTTAACAAATGATTTTTCCAAATACTTTTTTATTATAACATCGATGTAAGGCGAACCATCACTCATTCCCTACTCTTGCCTAGGTGATGAAGATCCAGTATGAGAACATGCGGCCAGTTTACAATAAAGCCATAGTCTCAGTTAATGATCACGTGGAGTGCCGATGTCAGCCTGCTCCTCGCAGAAAGCCTCCTGCTCACAAGCAAGAAGCAAGAGATCGCTCAGGTAAACCTCGCTATAAAGATGAGCTTCACCGGAGAGATGAGCTTAAACCCAACCAGAGGCTTAAACTAGAGGATCTGCTAAGCCACAGCTGGCCGCCCCTAGAAAATGGACAGGATTCCAGGAGCCATAATAAGACGCACTACGGAACGAGCAGAGGCCATTCCCTTGGAGATGGGAGGAAGTATAACAGCAGCACCAATGGCACAAATGGCTCATCTGCTGAGAGACTGACAAATCCTCTGCCTAGTCACATTAAGAGAGAAGATACAGGTTTACTACTATACAATGTGACAAGGGCAAAAGACAGAGTGAGAGAGAAAGAGGTCAAAGCTGTAGAAATATGGAAAAACAGTACAATAAATGATGACAGGCTGACTAATCAGTCATTAGTGAATGGGGTCAGCCCCACTGAAATAACCAATCAGATTCCACAGCATGAGTCAGAGCTAATAGAATGTGCAGGCCACAGCAAGAGTGCTGAGAGCAGTCAAGTACACAGAAATGTGACTACTTCTCAAATGGAGACCAACGAGAATCAGACGTCCAGTGAAGCACATGTTGGGCAGACCAATCAGACTATGTTTCCTAAACCTCAAAAGCAAGGCCATGCATTTAATGCCGAAAAAGAACCTAACACAAGGATAAAAGGAAACGAGACCCCAAAGATGGAGAGCACTCAAGAGGAGTCCAGAAGCAGGTCCACTTTGCTTAAGGAAAGGAAGGCTTTAGAGGAGGAGAAAGAAGAGCTGCTTTTACTTCACAAGCGCCTTGATGAAGAAAAGCACAAACATAACCTGAAAGCACAACAACACAGTCAACACGAGGACCAAAAGCAGCACCAGACGCACCACAAACCTCTGCAAACCCACACAACAACACAACAAACAGGTAACAACAGATAAACAATACATGACTAAAACAATTTAGCGCAGATTTCTCAATCGACAAACTTTGAGGCACAGAGACTACCCCACTACCAGTTTGGTGACTACACTCTTCCATGGTAACCACTCACGTAGTGACAGTTCAGCAACCTGATTTTCTTGGTATGTGTGTGGTCACCAAGGTGCCAATATTTTCAAGTACGTTTGATTATCTGGCAGATGAATCTTGTAGTGTGAGCAGTAGCAGGTACAGCACTGAGAAAGAAAGCCAATAAGAGTCTGAGAGGAAATGTGCTTTTATGCATAGCAGATCCCTGAACAAGCTAGCAAAGTGTAAGCACATTCATAATCTTTTATGCAAATAAAAGGAAAAGCAAACAAAAAAAGCTATACCTCCAGTTCTCTTTGCAGAACAGACGATCCTCACTGTGAGCTATCCAACTAATCCTTATTCACTATAACACTTTTCCCCCTTGTTTCTGTTCAAAATATCAACAATATGTTAGACAGCACTTGCACATATTTTTGTGAGGAAAAGGGTCCAGCATACTTGTCTGCAATCAGACATTGTGTCCAGCATGTGAGCGAATCAGCGATTTTTAAGTATTTGCAAGTCATAAGTGTACTTATAATATTCAAGGCGGTTAGACATTCTGAACATATTTTAATTAACCCCAGCACTTAATGATTTGCCTGTCTTTATCCTGCTTTTAGAACGCAGAACAACTACCCCAGTCAGAATGTCCACTCCACACACACACCCCCGACCGCCCCCTCGTCCACCAAAGAGATCGAGGAAACACCGCAACCGTATAAGCAAGGCCGTCATGAGGGCCATGCTCATGTAGCGTGCACAGGTGAGGCACACAATGCACATATTTATGCTTACACTTCTAGAAACAAAGGTTTCCACTTAAAGGGTTCTAGTAGAAACCTCCAACAGTTTTCCTTTTAGAAAGCTAGAGCAGTTAACAATCCAAGGAATCCTTGAGGAAACCTGTTTCTATCACCGTGATTAGCAATAACTTACTATTGTCAGCTGTGTAATTCTTCTGTTTTTCTGTATTCTCTCTTATAGACACGTGTAAGGTGCAGTACCTGTCCAGATCGTTGCACTATCCTGAATAATGCAATTTATTCATGTCTTTCTGTTCATGGAGATCCACAGCCACTAGTACTAATCCTCATGCAGTAACCCTATTTCTGGGAGAGTCTGTGTTTGGCAGAGATATAGGGGCAGAGCTACATTCCTACCATATTCCCCTGATATAAATAACAGCGTTGTTATTAAAGGGGACAGAAGACATTATGGCAAACAGAAGGTTTGCTCTGGATTCAGACTGACTGTCCAGTAGTTGCTACAACTCCTCAAAACCACTCTGATGTCCTTTTCTTAAGTTATGCTCCCAGTTGGAAATCTGCCATGGCTCAGTGGAACAATGGAACTGAGGGAGTGGGCTTGGAAATATGTCATTGAGACTTTTAGGGTAGAAAAAGACTTGCCTAGAAGTCTAGAATGAAAAAAAAAACTCTTTAGAATGAAAAACAAAACAAAACACTGGACTTTAGAGGTATTTTGGACTGGTCTATGGAAACACTGCAGATAATGGAAGAGAGACTGGTCTAGAAGCTTCCTGAGCTATCTGAAAACACTACTCAATTGGAAAAGTCTGGTTTAAGAGGTTCGTGGAATGGAGATTTTGATCTAGATGCTCTCTGGAATTATAACATGATTCTGGAAAAAAAGAAAAAAAAAAAGAACTATTCAGAATGAAATCACTAGTCTATACAAACAGAAATGGAAAAGACTAAATAAAAATATTGTAGCTCAAGTGGCTTCTGGTTTAGAAGTTCTGCAACATGGAAATGATCAACTAAATGTTTTATGGATTGGTTAAAAAAAGTGGCTTAGATGATCTGGGGAATGGAAAGACTAGTGTAGAATTAAAGTGGAATAAATTCCAGTTTATATTTTCTATTGATTAGAAAATACTGGTCTAGGTGATCTCTGGAAATAATTGAGTAGCTCTTCTAGAAGTTTTCTAATGGTAAAGAATCATGTATTTAATCAGTTAACATGTCGTAAGAGAATAACGCAAAGCTCTAGTTATAATCACCAGCTCCACAGCTAGTTTGGGTGGTGTACTATTTCATCAATTCTTGGAAAAAAAAATCTGGCACCCTATAGCTATTCCTGTCCCTCCAAGGGAAACCTTAAAACCTCAGAACCGATTGTTTCTCCATCATGCAGGATCCCAAGTAGAGCACGTTACGGAAGCTGAGAACCCTTATCTATGCCAAGAAGCCTCGAGGAACCCTTTTTATTGGTAACATGTAGCCATATCTGTGGAAAATAGTGCAGAGCTGTCAGAATCTGAGACATGATGGACAGCTTCACCTCATCTAGTTGTGAGCTAGACATAGAAACGCGAGTGTTTTCATTTATCCATTCATTCAGAATGAGAAGGTTAAAAAAAGAAAAAAGGAAGTGAGAAGGGAATAAGGATATAACTCAAGCAACTTTTCCATATTAAACAGTTTCCTGTATTTCTGGATCATTAAACACAACCACTTAACAAATCATATACAATATATAAACACAGCACCAATACTGTTTTACTTTTCTTATTTAATTTACATATTATTTAATTTGACTGCTAACACTGGAAATTCTCAGAGGGCAAATAAAGGCTTGCAGTTCTATTGCATTAATATGGACCTCTTGAAATATGACGGTGCTACGTAATGAGAAGTAAACAGCTTTACCATTAATGTTATTTATTCTTTTATGTTGCTTTGTGATTAGTTTCTCTTCATTAATATTACTTATTTGTTTCTCTGCATTCTGTTAAAGGTGTATTTAAGGTTTTCAAGCTCCAGATGTATGTGAGGCAGGGCAAAAGGAATATTAATAAAGATCTAAACTAGCCTGAGCTAAAGCTTCAGATGGGCCATTTGCATTTTGTGATTTTTATGTGACCATATAAATGCAATAGTAGAAATGTGGATTATGCTTCTGTCCAAGCTAAGAGCAGAACAATTTTATGTTTAAAATTAAATAAAAACAAACAAACAAAAACTTACTTATCTGAATCCACATCTAATCTGATTTTCATGTGATTAATTGTATGGTATGTATTTCAGCACTATCTGCATGTCTCTATGTTTTATAAAGTTACCTAGTGTCTACTGTGGTTTATCTTCCATATTTTTCAAATTTCTTCTCCTTTTTTTGTCCTTGCCTTTATTGATTTGGTAATAACGAGCCTGTAACCTACATCATACTCGTTTCCTCTTTCTCTCTTTTCACCCCCTCTTTCTCTCTCTTATTCTTGTTGACTTTAACTAGACATTGTCAGAGACCCACTCCTTTGCCCGGTTCAGTAGTCAGCGTCGCAGGAGTGTATTAGCTTTGTCACAGACGCTCTGATTAAAACAAACACTTTGCCATTATTCTGTTCACCCCTTTAGCCTAAAACTGCCCCTGCCTGTGCAAATGATACTGGTTAGGGCACGGAGGGATGGAGATTTAGATTTTTATATTGTTTCTTCTCTAGTTGCCTAGATAGGTTAATAAAGAGCATAGAGTCTGTTCAAAATCTGGTTAGACAGTTTGATAACTAATACAATCTTTTAAATGCCAAAAATATTAATGCTAACTATACTAGAAGACTAAAGTCTGACACTCTCTCCCATCTAAAGACAATGTGTCATTAGTCACAGAGTCATGCCGGCCTTACACCAAATGTCTTTCAAGCGATTATCTGTGATTCTGCAAAGACTGGGGATCTTACAGGGTCTCTATTTGCATAAGCCAAGCTTAAAGATAATATTAAACACGGATGATTTTATCAGAATGTTAAAGACGAGAAAAAGATTGGCTTATCCTCAAGAGAGCCCACAATGATGACATCACATTTCCTCCTCATATGAGGACCACTGGGTATTACTCTTATGCCAAACTGCTTCCTGTTTGAAGACATTGATCAAGTTCAATACTTATAATGTGCTAAGTAACAGAAACAGTGAGGAGAAATTACAAGGCACACAACATTAGCGTTTGGGTCTCAGGAGGCTACAACAACTGTCTTTATCCTGAGATGATGGAGCATGCCTCAACACTAGCAAAACTCTCATGGTTTTATTTTGACATTGGAAATTTTTCTGCGACAGTGAAATCACTTGAAAAGTCAGTTTGTGTAAGGCCTGCATAAGGTAAACTTTTATTCAGGCTAGGAAATGCTCATCTTGAGGACAGTGATTGAAACAACATGCTGTTATGGTTACTGCATTCAGTTCCCCCCCCAAAAGTCCTCTGTTTTGACAATGTGACAGCGCAGGAGCATCCTAGACAATCTGAGAGTTGGTATCTGATTACAAACTGAATTGATTAGGTTTAACTATTTAGCATCTTGATCAAAGGGTGACATTAGAATTGAAATATCCTCTTGCGTTACTCTTAGCTTGCACGGTTTCAGAGATCTTTAGGTAGATTGACTATCTTTACTAATATGATTTTGCAGGCAGAAAACCTTGCTAATATTAGTAAGTAGGCTAAAACATTTCCTCATCATTTTAGCAAGCTATATTTGTATGTTAATATAAATTCATATTATTGTCAGAAAAAAAAATTATTTTCTTTTTGTAGCTGTTTTTCTGAACTCAGCCACACATCCAATGTGTTCTCTCAGACTAACACATGCAAAACACAATATAAAACCTCAGCTCAATTGTTCAGCAGGAGGTTTCATGAAAACACTATGGTTTTGATTACCATGCAAAAGAAATTATTTGCAAAATAATTATTTAGGAAATTAAGCCAAGGTTTTGCATGTCATCTAAATCTGCACACAAGCAGTGCTAAACACATACAGGCTCTGGATAAGGGCGTCTGCTAAATGACATAAATGTAAATGTACAGGCAAAGATGATCTTGCACTGGGTTTGAGATTATTCTTAGGCTATGTAAGACAATGAAGTAAAGCATATACACTTCAGATGATTTTTTAGATTTTTAATCTCAAAACTATTATTGCTATATTTACTTATACTTTATTATAAAAAAATGTTTTTATTATTTTTTGCAGATGTGTACTCAGAAAAATGGCTGAACAAATGCAACAGAAAGACCAAAACATGGTCAAACTGGTTCAGAAAAAGTGTAGCGTGTGTATTGCTGTAATTTACCTGAGCAGCAAATGGTCGTTTTCCACACAAAAATCTCTCACTGATCTCACTGGCTACAGTGTGGAATGCAGAGCACCAGTAATCCCACACACAGTATACTGATATCACATTAAGGAGTTGGGTATCATAGATGGGAGTGAAGTTAGCTTGGCTGGATCAGAGTGGGTGGGCAAACACAGGTCACAACACTCCTCACAACCATCTGCACACACGGACATCATAAAAACAAACAAACCTGAAATGTTACAGTACTATTAAATGCAAGCTACAGTCGTACATACTTTTTTTATGGTATGAGGTCAGAGCCAGAGTCAGAGGTGACGTGTCATAATTCACAGAAAACTTACAAGCATATGTTTTACATCTGTTTATGTACATGCATATGTTTTACATCAGCTCTGATATGTCAAAAACCTTTACTCACACACTTTAGGCTTGAAAGAAGTCTGACTAAACAGGAAGCAGAAGCCAGTCAGGGAAGAGAGCGTAAGCGTGTGATAGTGTAAACAAAGCAAATGGGATTCTGTGAGTGAAAAATAATCTGAGATTTACTGGAAAAGGATTTAAGATTGATGAGTTTTAGCTTTTTTCTTGCTGAACAGACAAAACATTTACAGGTCAGTCAGTCGCTTTGTGAAGCTGTTTAGCTAGAGATATTTGTGTCTGTAATTTTATATTTCAAACTCAATTATACTGACAAAGAGTGGGTCAATGCATGTGGTGTGTAATTTAAAGTCCTTGTTTGCCCTGCGTTATGGCTGGAGAATGAAATACAGAGAATACAACACATAGAGAACATATACAGGTAATTAAAATACACACAGGAACCGACCAGAGGAGATAGTCTTGTTTTTCTACACTATATATCAGCTATAAGTAGTGGTCTTGTTGATGTATGTAGCCATCTCCAATGCTGATAGATGTGAACCAACACAGCAGCACACAGATTAGAGATCAGCAGCCATGTTTTCATTATGCAACTGTAATACTGAGAAAACACCATATCTTCAGAAGTGCAAACCTTTGAACTGCGTCCCAAAATTTGTCAGTTCACCACTGGTTTTATTACTAATTATACACACTGCTTTGTGCATATTATATAGTTTGGGCCCTGAATCGTCTCTTACTGTGTGTATGCACAGCTATAAGACTGTTCCTTCACAGTAGTGGTCCAGTGGTTAATCTACTGACGGGAAGGTCGTGATTGAGTTTGAATCTGATGCCTAGCTGTCATTGTTGGACCCTTAACCCTCATCTGATCAAGTTTTTCAGGACAAAAGTGGCTGCCGAATGAATAAATGTAATCTAAAGCCTGTAAGACACAGGACAACCCCTTACCAGAGACAGCAAAATTAAAGAAACGTGCACCATGTAGTGTTAATATGATCTTAACTGGTACAGAGAGAACATAAAGGGAACTTGTTTTACCAGAAATTTAATAGAAATGTTTGTGCTGCAATGCTTTTGTTTTTATGCTGTTTTTATCCAAAGTAACATGCAAATCAGACAGGATATAATTGATCGGCTGATGCCATAAATCCCTTGATCAATGACTCGGCACTGTGCTTGGTGGTGCTGCATGAACTGAATCAAAGAAAAAGTTCTGCAAAAATACAAACTGCAGAGAAAACAGTAATGAGGTTTAATGTCACATTCGTTTATAGTACTGTTACCCAGCGGCAAATGCATTTTGAGAGATGGGTGATGGATTCCAATTGAGTTTACGGTCATGATTTTGCACACACAGTATATTTACAATCATACAACCATTCATAAAAATACTGAAGACTTATGTTCACTCCAAGTCAAACCCGCAGTTATGTAAGCATTCACAGAGCCACAATGGGTCTGACTGTGCAGCTGCAGAATACTGTTGTTTACTCCTAATCCTTCTCACGCTGCCTCTCCAAACATCAGAGAGTAGAGACATTCAGCACCGAGTTGGAAAATCAGCCTCAAAGCTTTGTGTCTCATCTCCCCCAGCAGCCACACACCACTTTGCATCTCCCCCTGTGCGGGGTTGTAAAAAGGAGGAGGTGGGAATGGATGAAGCTCTGAAGTGGAAACAACAATACTGTTATTAATGAGAGCTTTACTCAAGTCATCTGGGTAGCTGTAATCCTGCTTCCTGATATGACCGTGGCTTCTTTAGTGACCTGATGGCGCTTAACTAATCCAGAGACTTCTCTGATGTGAATGGAAACAATGCATTCCCTTAATTCCTCCTCGCTGATATAGGAGCATTATCATGAGCTGTGAGGCTACTATGAAAATCTAATAATGGGTTTTAAATGAACTCTTACATCACATTTAAAGATCTTTGATGTTCTAAAAAGCCATTTAAGAGATCATTTCAATTTAGGTGTCCAGGCAAACAGGCTAATAAGTATATGAAAATAATTAATATAATAATTTTGATAATAGTGGGTTATGATTTCCATCATGATTACTAACTAAAAATCATGGACGCCTGACTATGTTTCACTGACACCACTTTGAGAACCACTGTCCTGATCGATCCCAGGAGTAATGCTCCTATGAATCACGTCCCTGTCCTTATTCCACTGTATATGTTTGTGTGTGTGGGAGATGGAGACCAAGAGCCACACTGCAGACTTCTGGTGAACTGCTGGAGAGTGTTATTTGTGGCACAGTGTCACACAAAGGTATGTGTACACACAATCAAGCACGTCTGCTTTCACACACCCAGGCCTTCATACAAACGCACATGCACACTCGCTCACAATAGATTAGATCTTTATCTTGACCTGCAGCACACAACGTCTTCCTGTTATCTTATTTAAAACCAGGGTCGTGTGTGTGAGCGTGTGTGCGACTACTTATATGCCTGACTGAACTTATGTGCTGAAGTATAAACAGCTGAAATCTTGTAAAATAAATAAATAGTAATGTATATGGCAAAAATTATACCCATGGTACTTGTGCAAGCAGTAGGTGAGTAGTCAATGTATATATATATATATATATATACATATGTGTGTGTGTGTGTGTGTGTGTGTGTGTGTGTGTGTGTGTAGCAGTTATTGGTGAATTTTGTGATACAACATATGATAATAGTTTTATTCAGACCCGAAAGGATGTCACAAGCCATGTGCATCTACTGTGTTACTCATACCTGTAGTCTGGATATGGATGTTTATAGTGTGTGTGTGTGTGTGTGTGTGTGTGTGTCTGTGTGTCTGTGTGTGTCTGTGTGTGTGTGTGTGTGTGTGTATGTGTGTGTACAGCTGTTATACTAATAGAAGCTAAATCACACAGAGGGAGGAGGCCAGTCTCTCTTTCCACAGATTTATCTGCTATCTAAGCACTGTTTCAAAAGCACTATAAACACCAGCATGGTGACTATAATTCACATGTAACAATAATAAAAACAAATCTTGTCTTCGTAAACCCTTTACCTTAATGAGTTCTGTCTTCTGTGGCTTCATCTTAAGACAGGAAAGTAAGTGCACATGGATGCATCCTCTCCAGACTCTGTGGATGAGGTTGCCATTTGCACTGTGGCCTTTTGTGGTTGCCAAATATCAGATGGGATAAAAGGGTATTAGTTTTGGATTACGGAGCCAGCTCTTGACCTCAGCGTAGCTCAGTGGTTAGGCTTCTTTGGGAGTGCACAGTCTTGATGATAAAGACCATTAACTGAAAGAAAAGCAGCCCATTCCTACAAATGCGAAGTTCATTGTTAGACAGTCATGGCAAAACTGTAGTTTAGTCTGGAATTATGTCAAATTTACGTTGCGTTCATGAAGACTGGGAACTTTCTACTTTCCACCTCAGACAACTTGAGATTGGAAAAAGTCTAGACGTGCAGAGAGAGCTGCCCTCGTTATGCTCTGGAAACATAAAGGCTTTCAAATAGCATTTATGCTTTACACACAAACACTGAAGGAGAGAGGAAATGAGCATAAAGTTAGTGTTACAGAGCACCTCTTGCAGGCCTACTCAAAAGAGAAAGCCTAAAATAAAAGAGCCTAAAACCAGTGATATTTTTTCTTCTTACTTTTTACCTCAACATGCTGAAGTAAAGACAAAAGTACTGTAGTTCAGGTAAATCAGAGAAACTCTCACTTTACAAGTGGGAATTATAATTCCAGGGCACATAATTCCAGAAGTAGGAAACATTCCAGTTCCTACTTAGTCAAAAAATGCAGCGGTAGCATTATCTTTGTCTTTAAAATGCAGGGTTTTTAACAATGTTTGTATTTTCAAGTGTAGCTGGGTTTTTTTTTTACAGTTAAAGAAAACTAAAAACTAAAGAAAACTAAAGCTATTACAATGGTGAAAACTAAAAATCAACTTATTATATGTAAAAATCAGATATTTCTCCAGACTGAAAAGAAAAGAAAAGAAAAGAAAAGAAAAAAAGCATGGATAATGACATCTAACAAGAAAACAGTGAGTGTGGGAAATTTTGGAATTTAGCATTTTTACACAATACATTAGGCCTACATACTGTATGTACTCATTTTTAATTATGTCACACTGCCATCCTGAAATGAAAGAGGAAAAAAACATTTGCAGTAAAAAATCCACAGGCTGTTAATAATCAAAACGTAACCTTGACAAAAAAAAATCTCTAAATTTGAAATAATAGAAACTAACGCATCATACCAATCCTAACTAAAACCAAACTGAATTTCAAATTAAACCTAACAAATCATATTTAAAAAAAAACAAAACAAATGTAATAAATAAATAAATAAATAAACAAGCAAGCAAGCAAACAATAAACAAACAAACAAACAAATAAATAAAAGGCTATAAAAGCTGGTGTGTATGTTCATGACACTCAAGGCATCTGTGTCCATCCATAAAATACAATGTTTAATAGGTGAGTAAAACACTTTCATTAGAATGGGTATGGGCTACTGCAGGAGATACTGAAGTGATAGAGATTTAAAGTCTGCATAGATTCTGCAAATCACCTGCTTTGGCTGATGTGTTATTAGATTGGATGTTTCAGTGTTTAACTGCAGTATTTGGTGTTGAAGTCCTGTTAATTGAAGAAGTTGCACTGACAGTGCAGATGTTCTGGATGCTTCAAATATTACACTGGGTTACAAAAAATTTTTTTTGTGAGTTGTCTAATATATTTCTGCTGATTTAACATATTTCTGGCC